>OY720677.1:120710436-121305978 GCA_963170755.1 Amphimallon solstitiale
TTACGGTTATCACAGTATTTGCTACAAAAATGTTACTGCTCTATCGAGTAGTCAGTATGAAAAAAGTGAAAAA
This sequence comes from Amphimallon solstitiale, assembly GCA_963170755.1. Taxonomy (NCBI): domain Eukaryota; kingdom Metazoa; phylum Arthropoda; class Insecta; order Coleoptera; family Scarabaeidae; genus Amphimallon; species Amphimallon solstitiale. The sequence goes on from OY720677.1 coordinate 120,710,510, forward strand.
GTGAGGCCGTATCGCCGGAGAAGTTCTCAATTAGCTTCCCGCTCAAACTCCCCTATGGTGGATTATGATCAAGCTGAAGCAGGAACTAGTAAATCCTCAACGTCTACGACTGACAGGTAATTGAAGATTTTTTTATTTGCCTAATAGTACAAATTTCCCAAAAAAAAGTATTCAATCCGAGTTATATGCTGACATTTTTTGTAAAATGCACAATTTTAATCGTATGAAATTTATTTGATACTTCGATTAATAATTTGTAATCGAAATATCAATTATGTGGGAAATCCGATGATTTACAGTAGCAGAACATTTGATACGTTTGCCAAAATATTGTACCAACGATGGAAATTTTCTGAGAGCGATTGGGGACGCAGGTAGCAAAACTGTCTAGAAAGACACAGCTTGTTTACATTACCAAGTGGGTACTTGAACAGTTCATTTGCTGTCATGCTTTTTGTTTTATGCTATTTAATGAATTTATCAAATGAGCTTTTATTGTGAAAAAAGTGTACGCTAAATCTTTTTTGTATTTTAGCAATGACAAAGATGATAATGAGCCGCAAGGTGATGTTCTCATTGGCGAGGATGGAAAAGTCGTAGAACATGAGTGCGTATTTTGCGGTAAATTGCGAAAGCAAGTGCACGGTAAACGCGTTAAGATTAGTGTGTCACAGACCCAAGCATTCAAAGATAAAATCAAAGCAAATGCCAAGGAAATTAACGATAAAAAAATGATAGAATACGTAAATGGTCTAAATGATGATGATCCCATATTTTTTCACGTAACGTGCAGAACTGCATATTATAAATCGCATTCTCTTGCGCCAACAAAAGCTTCGTATGGCGAATGGCACGTTTCTCGAGAAATTTATGCGCGAGTTTATGATGAAATTTTTTTGTTGGTTTCGGAAAAAGTTATTAAGAATAGAGGACTCATTTTATTACCATATTTAGTCAATTGCGCTCGGACATTGCTTGAGACAGAATACAAGTCTGCTTTCGGAACATTTCATCAAATTTTCACCGCTTACAAATTGGAAAGTAAATTAGTTGCACAGTTTGGATCTGAAATCAAAATATTTACCGTTGCTAAAGAAAAACTGAAAATAATTACGAGTGCAGATAGAATTGAAATAACTAATGAACAAGTAACACAGTTAGTTAAATCTGAACGTATTTTAGAGTTGAGTTTACAAATCAGAAAAGAAATTTATTCCATAGAAAAAAAAACACTCCCAAAAGATATCTCAGCTACTGATGTTATCAACGGTGAGTGCCTAACTATTCCGCCTGGATTGTATCAATTAGTACAAGGCATGATTTGTGGTAGCGATCCCAGATCCGTCAAAAGCGAAAATTTGAAAAGGAAAGTCAAGTCGGTGTGCTATGATTTAATTTATAATGCAACCCATGGAGGGATTAAACCCTGGAAACATTTATGTTTAGGAATAGCCTTAAAAAGTATGACAAGTAGTCGTAATGTTGTAGATCTGTTAAATAAATTTGGACATTGCAGTAGCTATCACATTGTGGAGCAACTAGAAACCGAAGCAACGTATGCTTCAACTAATCGATCTGTCATTTGCCCGGATGATATCGAATTGCTAATAGAATGTTTCACTGGGGTGTCATTTGATAATTTCGATCGCTTTACAGAAACTAGTAGTGGAAAAGATACTTTGCACGATACAGTAGGAATAATATATCAAAATATTTTCGATAATAACAACTCCGAAATAAGGGAATTGTTGAGCAACGACATTAACCAATTAATGCTAGAATTTTATCCAGATTTTGATAGCTATTGCGATAATTCGGCCGTTAATTTGAATAATAGTGACACTAACACCATTGACCTTGAACCAGTGACATCGCCTCTTATGAAAAGACGTCGGTTTGAGGGTGTAGATACCCTAATCGATGATTATATAGGAAAACCAAAAATACGAGCTAATTTGTTACCGGTTGACGATGAGTTGAGAACGGTCAATGATACATCTTACAAATTTGCACGTATGCTAGATAAATGCTGGGTTATTTCAAAATTTTATGAAGTACCTAGAACGCCCATGTGGGTTGGATTTAATAGTCTAGTTGTTATTGATGACACCATCAAACAGAGAGTATCCTATTTAACGCCAATCAACGAGTCACCAACACAACGAAGGGTCGTTGCAGCAACGCTCAAAATGAGTGAACAAATAGCTAGAGAATGTAAACAACCGGAAATTCAAGTTTCGTACGATTTGGCAATAGCTAAAGTGGCTTTTCAAATTCAAGCTGATGAAAAATTTAAATCAATTTTACTAACTCAAAGAACCCCAAAGTACCAAAAGTTATTTATTCATCTTGGTGCATTTCACATACAGTGTGCTTATTTCAAGGCTACCGGAAAATTTATCGATGACTGTGGCTTAACGCATGTCATGGTAGAAAGCGAATTGTTAGCTTCTGGGTCTGTGAGTGGATTTTTGAGCGGGAAACACTTCAATCGTTGCAAAAAGCTGCATCCGATTGCTGCTTTGGCAATTCAAATTTTACATTTTGAGAGTTTCATTAAACTACATGACATGCAAATTAGCGATCAGCTTATGATATTAATCGTCAGCTTGAAATCTAAAAAAATAGACAAAAACTTCTTTGTTAATACAGCACACGCTGAATTAATTGACTTGATAAATCAGTATGAACAGTACGTACAAGAAACTCTCGACGGTAAATACGGTTTAACTCCAAAATTTTATTTAATGTACGTGGAATATATAAATAACTACCAAACATTTTCGCGAAGTATTCGTATGGGTGATTTTGATATGTACAAAATTATGATTAACAAACTCGCTGATTTATTTTTTGTGTTCAACCAAGTTAATTATTGTCGATGGATTCTTTGGTACATCGATCAACTTTTGAAAGTTTCACAAACTCATCCTTATATAGCCTACCAACTGCGAAAAGGCTTTTTTGGTATTAAACGTACCGATAAGTCATTTTCACGAATGCCTATTGATTTAACTCTCGAGCAAACTTACAATGCTGATGCAGGTAGACGGCTAACAGGAATCAATTGCTTTACAAATTCGATAAGCGCTCGACAAAAATGGTCTAAATCTCATTGTTTTCGATCAACATTGACTACGCATGTTCATACTGAAGCTGGTCTTAAAAAAAATCAAGATACGACAGCCGATTTAGAACCTCATAACATTATCAAAAGCACTGCCAGGGTAAAAAAGTTAGTTGATACTATAAAAAAGAATTATATGAATCCTTTCGATCCTGAAATCGACAAAACTTTACTTTATAACATCAGTACAGGGAGACCAGCTTCGGCCGAGATAGCTAATTTTCTGTCAAATGTAAATGTTTTGGGTACTAATTTAAAAAATGAATTCATTAAGGAATGTTCTGAGTCACCGGATCGTTTTGAAAAAGCAATCAAATTGAATAAAATTTTAAATTTCGTATCTGGAAATAAGAAACAGACTGTGAAAGTTACTGATAAAGAAAAGTCTATAAAAATGCAGAGAGATTTATTCGGTAGAATATTAGTGATTTCCTTGAAACATGAACCGGACGTTCCTAAAATTATGACATTTCCATTGACTCCACTGCCAACTTGTTTTTGTCATTTGGACGGATCGATTTACTCAACAGCAAAAAGCGCGCTTTTACATCGTATTGTAGGACCAGACGATTCAAGTACTATAACTAATTATAGATGTGATGTTATGATTATTGACGGATTTTTTTATCTGTATACTCTACGAGAGACTGACATTACATATGCTAAAATATCAACAAGTATTTTGAAAAAGCTCGTCGCCATAAAAGCTCATAAAATTCATCTGGTATTTGATCAATATTTATCGCCATCAATTAAAGACTATGAAAGAAACAAAAGAGGTATTTCATCAGACCGACAATACTTAATAACAGGGGACATGAGATTAAAATCCGCTCTGTCGACAGAACTGCGCGAAACTAACTTCAAGAAAGCTTTTGTACAATTTTTAATACGACATTGGCAACAGGCCAAAATGGCAGTCTTTTTCGAAAATAAAACAGTTTTCATAAATTACGATGAATGTCACGAGTTTAAGCAAGAAACTGGAAATGATGGTCTACAGTCGGTTAAACATTCTATTAACGCTTTGTTCACGGCACCTAGACATGAAGAAGCTGATACTAGAATAGTTCACACGGTTTGCAATCTCGATGAAAGTGGAAAAGTAATAGTTAAATGCGATGACACCGATATCTTTATTATTTTGCTTGGAAATATGCACAAATTGAAATTTGAATTAGAAATTAGTTTGTTATTTGGCGTTTCCGATAATATGAGATTTATTGACGTGACTCGTATGTACGCTGAATTAGGAGAAAAATTATGTAAAGCACTTCCGGCTTTCCATGCTTTCACGGGTTGCGACTATAATCCGTCGTTTTACAAAAAAGCAAAGATACGGCCTTATTCTCTTTTGTACAAATCAGAATCATTTCAAGTTGCTTTTGGTAATATGACTGACGAATCTATGGACCGTAAAAACGTGTTTTCTGAAATTGAGAAATTTATATGTTGCATGTACTCTCAGCCAAAGAGCTCAATTACAGTTGATTCAGCTCGACATGCAATATTTATGAAAAAATTCGATTTTAAAAATACTGATGAATGTTTTGCAAAATTAAATGCTAAAAACATTGATTCAACGATGATGCCACCTTGCCAAAGAGAACTATACCAGCAATTCCTACGGTCACATTATATTGCTGCTGTATGGGGAAATGTCGAAAAAAAAATTCCGACAGAGCTGAAACCTGATGAATGTGGCTGGAAGAAAGAAAACTTCACCTACGATTTTTGTTGGTTTGAAGGTGACCAATGGCCAGCACGTATCAAAGATATTATTATAGAAAAAGTTGCAGAAAGTAATGGTACATAACTTTTTCTATCACTTCATTCTACTTTTTTTTTTAACGCGTTATTCAAGGTATTTTTCATTTATAGATGAGACATCTGAGGGTGCAGATGAAGAGACAAATAAAAGTAACGTACAAGATGAAGAAACCGACAACGAATTTGATGCGGAGAGTGATACTGATGACAGCGAATGTGACGTGGAGAGTGAGGCAGATGAATGAATTAAAGTGATGTCATACCGATTGCGTAATTTTTACTATCAATGCGCAAAAACCAGCGATTCTGTAAAGAAAATGAAGCAGGAATATTCATTCTGTATTATAGTTGTATATTTAGGATTTTTATAATTAAGTATATATTTTTGGTATTGAAAAGCATTATTTATTTGATTTATGATTCTCCTGTATCTATAGCTATAATTTATTATCAACCGAGAAAATTCATAAATCTTTTCTTTCCATGCTGAGTGTTTAGTATATAATCTTCTATTTTATTTTTAATATACATACGCAGTTTAAAATTTGATTTTATACAAACATACATTCATTTAAGACATGTAAGAAATTGAAAATTAAATACGCGCGTTATCGCGCTGTAAAGACGAGTTGCGGCCGGCCGCGCGGTACGCCAGAAACTGGGAAAGCGGCTTGAAATCGGACGCGCTACGAAAAATGAAATAACTCAGCGAATTTTCAGCGTATCGCGATGATTTTTTTTTTGATTTGGGGTAGAAAAAAACAATATTTCTAGTGGTGTCAATGAAAAAGCTCTGGATGATAACGACTTCGAATGCTATCGATTTTACATTTACGTCGACCTTATTTAATTTTTTTAAAAGGTTTTCCGACCAGATACATTTCTGGCACTGTTTTGCCGTTCTTAGTTGAGGTCCCTAGAAGCGCAAAAAAAATTTTTCACGCGTGTACCATGTCGTTTTTTTTGACTGATTTTCCCGAACTTTGGATCGCTTCTGGCGAGGGTTTTCCGACCGATCCCGTTTCTGGCATTAATGCACCGCTCTTAGTGAAGGTCCCCAAATTCATGTGAAAAAAATTTTACGCGTGTACCTTGTCGGTTTTTTCGTAGGGATTTTCCGAATCTCTGAGTCGCGTCTGGCGAGGGTTTCCCAACCTTTTTCATTTCTGGCATTAGTGTACCGCTCTTAGTTGAGGTTCTCACATTAGCATGCATCAATTTTCACGCGTGTACCTCATCAGTTTTTCCGGCACATTTTTCGTCGTGGAAAACTGGCTGTAATTTTCTTTTGCGGCCTGAACGAACAGCCAGAAATGCCATTCGGGGTTGTAGTAAGTATTTTCTTACAGTTCACGAACTCAAACGCCGTGTACCAAATCGATGCTGTTTTTTGTAGCTAGCTCTTGGACTATAAGTTTAGACTAATTTATGAAGAATCCATAAGTATTTAGAACTTAATTTCCAATATCTTTTGTATAAAAAAAATTTCAAAATTCGGACCGATGTATCACTTTTACTCTTACGAATAACGATTTTTTGCAAATATGTCGTAAATTATGCATTCTATATATATTTATGAAGAGTACAAAAGTATTTACAGTTGGATTTGTAATATTTTTAATATAAATGAAATTTCAAAATTCGGTCCGGATGTAACACTTTCATACGTATAAGAAAGTCGTGTGGTGGACACACCTCATTTTACTTTCTTATACGTAGTATAAGGAAGTATTGTGATGATGAAAATTTTCGACCTCGAGATTTTTGCAGATGTCAACGTTTTGAAGTCCCCTGATACCGAAAAAGTGGTTTTTAAAAAATGTCTGTGTGTCTGTGTGTCTGTGTGTCTGTCTGTCTGTCTGTGTGTGTGTGTGTGACCACGATAGCGGTCAAACCGCTGTAGATATCAATTCCAAATTTTGTATTTACGTGTCTAATCTTCCTCTTGAGATCTGATTAGTTTTTCAGTAAAATCGGTAGACCGGAAGTAGCAGTTTACTTCAGCGAAAAAATCGAATTTTGCCAATATTTCGTCAACTACTAAGTTTAAGCAAATTTATAAAGAATTCATATATACTTAAAATTAAAATTGAGAAAAATTTTATTTAAAAAGTTTTTCGAAATTCCTACCGGAAATAGGTCCTTTACTCTTATAGAAAATCAGTTTTTTGCGAATATTTCGCAAGTCATGCTTTTTAGACAGGTACGCTATGAATATAAAAGTATTTAGAACTTAATTTGCAATATCTTTTGTATAAAAAAAATTTCAAAATTCGGACCGGAAGTATCACTTTTACTCTTACCGAATAACGATTTTTTGCAAATATGTCGTAAATTATGCATTCTATTTATATTTATGAAGAGTACAAAAGTATTTAGAGTTGGATTTGGAATATTTTTTGTATAAATGAAATTTCAAAATTCGGACCGGAAGTAACACTTTCATACGTATAAGAAAGTCGTGTGGTGGCCACACCTCATTTTTTACTTTCTTATACGTAGTATAAGGAAGTATTGTGATGATGAAAATTTTCGACCTCGAGATTTTTGCAGATGTCCACGTTTTGAGGTCCCCTGATACCAAAAAAGTGGTTTTTAAAAAATGTCTGTGTGTGTGTGTCTGTGTGTCTGTCTGTCTGTCTGTCTGTCTGTCTGCCTGTGACCACGATAGCGGTCAAACCGCTGGAGGTATCAATTCCAAATTTTGTATTTACGTGTATAATCGCCCTCTTGGGAACTGATTAGATTTTTAGCAAATTAGGTCGACCGAAAGTAGTAGTTTACTTCAGTGAAAAACTCGAATTTTGCCAATATTTCGTCAACTACTAAGTTTAGACAAATTTATAAAGAATTCATATGTACTTAAAATTAAATTTAAGAAGAATTTTATTAAAAATTTTTTTCGAAATTCCTGCCGGAAGTAGGCTTTTTACTCTTATCGAAAATCGGTTTTTTGCAAATATGTCGTAAATTATGCATTCTATATATATTTATGAAGAGTACAAAAGTACTTAAAGTTAGATTTGGAATATTTTTTATATAAATGAAATTTCAAAATTCGGACCGGAAGTAACACTTTCATACGTATAAGGAAGTCGTGTGGTGGCCACACCTCATTTTTTCTTCATGTTTTCATAATTTCTTGTTCTGTTGTTTGTGTGCGGGTTATTTCCATAATTTTGTTTGCCTTGATTCTAATTATTACCATTATTATTATTATTATTATTGTTGTATGGAGGTGGAAAACTTGTGTTTGGGTTTCAATTACTCCTATTGTAATTGCTACCCTTCTCATCTACGTCGCCGTCGTCTAGTCTCTTGACTAGTTCCAGGAGTCCTTCTATATTGTCTATTCCCTGAAGAGCTACAGCCTGTGTAACATTGTGGTCAAAATGTGCAGGTAATCGCGACACAATGTCACTTTCTTCTATTGTTGGTTGAGTATGTTTGAGAAAAGAGTATTTTCTTATTATGTAATTTTCTCGAGAAGATCCAGACCTGTATTTTCCAAACACTAAGTCGTGTCTTATTCTTCTCTGTTGAGTCTGTCTCCAATATTGCCTTATGAAACGTGTTTCAAAGTGTTTGAAGTTGACGCCGAAGTGCATAGCCCTTCAAACAACCCCTTATAAAGTGCAATTTTGATATCTCATTAGATATGCCCCTCAAATAAGTTTTAACGGTCCTCATAAATACCATCGGATTGTCTTTGTAAAATCTCGAGAATTTCGGTATATTTTCTGCGCTACCTGGTATTTGTGAGAAAGATACACTTGGCATATTGACCTCATGTATTACTTTGCCTTCCAGTTGCCTGATTGTATTTTCAAAAGTTAAAGTTTTATCTTGTAATGTCAGCGTTGTGTCAGTACATGCACTATATTTAACCTTACAATCTTCCACTTTGTATGAAAGTTGTTGAATTTCCTCTTTATGTTCCTCATCATTATCTATAATTTTTGTTTCAAGAGAATTTATTTTCTCTTCAACTTTGTTGAAACTAGCTTGCGTTTTTCTGCATTATTATTGATCTCTTTCTTTAAGGCTGAAGCTGATTGCTCTAGTTTTAATTCTAATTTTGAATTTAATTCTAACGTTTCCTTTCATAATTCTATGAAACCTTTATCTATTTTAGAATTAATTTTTTGTTTGATTGTTTTCTTCAAATTTTTTTTCTATTCTGCTGAATAGTTTGTGGAAGAGAGTTTCGAACTTTTGTTCACTAGATACACCAACTAGTGCTTTGTGTTTGTACAGCATCTTCTATTATTAAATCTTCTTCTTTATCATCTTTTGACTCCCGCTTTTCTGACTCTGAGTCAGAAGATGATTGATTAGGGTTTCTATATTGAGTAAATTGTTTCTTTAACTTATAATCTAAGTCGGTCTCAGGTTGTTCACCTTTATCGTTATTTTCATCCTTATCTGCCATATTTCTTATTTCTAATCAAACAATTAATAACAAACTCTTAACTAACTCTAATCAATTCTTATCCCTACTAAATAAGAGAAATATTGATGTATTACCAGAAAAATGAAAATAAAATAAAAAAAAAATCTGTCACTAAATTGGACGCTAAATAACTGTAGTAATTGTTTATTAATAAGAAAAATGAAGAATTCACTGCACCACTTGATTGGGCGCCATTATATTTATGCTGTAGCCTCGATAATTTGAATATTTTAAATAAATGATAATTTTAGGATAAAAATTATTTTAGTCTTAATCATAAACTAATTCCTTGCCAGCATTAAATTTCTTATGAGTTCTTGCAGTGATTTTGACTTCTTCGTTTCTGGTATATCTCTTATCCAGTTTTATTTGGGATAAGGTTACAAATTAAAAGAAAAGTCTAAATTTTATATATAAATCATATATATTTTTATTAAAACATCAACCATAAATAGCATTACTATAATGCATCCAAATCAATTTTTATTTTAACAAATAATGAAAAGATTTCTACCCATCTTTAGGTTATAATATTTGTGTAAAGTATATATTGATAAAAAACCACCGCTAAAGATTGTATTAATATTTACTTATCAATCCTATTATAAATGCCCCATGTTGGGCCAGCCAAAACTGATAAAAAACACCTACTTATGGTATTATTAATAATATAAAACTCTTATTAAATTCGTCACACGTTTATTTGCTTCCGGATCTAACTCAGTCTATATAATTATGAACATGAGACTCTTTTATTTATAAATATACTATCCATTAATCTCTCATAATATTTTAATAAAAATATTACCTTTAAACTATTCCTTTCACTTAGGCTTCCCAATATGCAACAATTTGATAATTTTTTATTTAGAAGTTGGTACTAACTCAATACTTCAAAATTAGGAATGTTCATACTTACTAATTGCTTTTTTAATAAATATAATATTTATTCTTAGGATCGTGTAGAAGGTCCGGTTAAAAACACCTTGTTTTATTAATACTCTATTTATTATTTACCCCAATACTTGCATCAGGTAAGCAATCAATCAACGTTAAAAATATATTTCAAATCAAATAATTATTGGTTTTTCTTTTTAAGGTTATGCATCAATACTACTGTCAAATGACCATCAGTCTACCAAAACACTACTTCAATAATAGAACTATTCAAATCTCATACTATTTAATAAACAACCTAAATGCCAATATAAACGTTTTAGTGAAATGTATAACAAATATATCTCAGTTTCCTAACTATTATAAACCAATTTAATTGACGTAGATGGTACTAATATGGATCTATTATAGTGGATACTTTATCAAACAACCTCGAAGGTAAATACTATTCTATTTTTATAAAAACATACCCTCAAATATACAAATACACCATATTTCACTTAAATTTATACACATTAATTAATTAAGACAATATTTATGATGTAATTGTATAATTCTAGATATGAATAATATTTCTTTGGTATGGAAATTTAGAAATTAAAATTCAATGGCTATATCATTGTGAAATTTAAATGTTAAATTTATCAAGTTATGTAAACTTGTTCTAAATGTAAATTTGTCAACTTATATAACAATTGTAAGCTTCTATTAGCTTCAATAAATTTCTAATTAAAATATTACATATACAACCTTTTGGCCAAATTAATTTATGTATACTTCTTGTTTTTCAATGATATTATTAAGATCCTTTTTTATCCTAGAAAACTCCTGTTCTGGATGGTATTCTCGATCTAGCTGTCCTACTGAATACTTGGTTTGGAAATATGTTTAATTTCTTCGGAAAGATGACATCAACGGAATTTTATCCAATAACTGCAATTTCTCACCGGACAACAGCCTTCCCAACTTGCACTATGCTAACGCAATTCACCCTGGAACAGCTAATGGACCTCCTGTATCTTACAATAAATATTTATATTTGGTATTCTTCCACTGGATTATTACAGCTGAAATAAAGCACTGTTTCCTGGATTTGTGGACACTGGATTTTCAACGATACTGTTGTAAACTTCTGGATATACAATATTCTTTTAACAAACTCTTCAATTATTAAATATTATCCTTCAAAATGGTAAGTAATCTTTCAATATTACAATTAACAAGCTTAAATTTCTTTAAAAATTTTACCAATCACTTTTATATCACTTCACTATTTTCTTACATGTATGATTATTTAATTCATACACTTTTCAATTAATTCTGGTTTATTTTACCATTAATATTCATAAATATTTATATTTCTTTTACAAACGCATACGCGTCTCTTAAGAATTCATAAAATTCTCCTTCTTCCATCTGTTTTTTCCATAATTCTCCTTGGTGATCTTTAACAATTTTTTTAATTCAGCCAATAGATATCTTCTACATACTTTTTTCAAACAATATAGTTTTTAAATCTGTTTGACCATTTTCTATACTATTTTAACTTTATAAATTTCATTATTTTAATTCTTTTAAATTTTAATTAAGCTTTCCTATACCTTTAGTACTTAAAAATATGCATTCTTAGAAATTTTATAAACCAAATGTCACTTTTGACACTTAACTCTCCCATCCGGTTGTATGATATTTAAAATGTACTTTTCACTCAATTTTAATTATTTATCTTTCAATATTCAATTTTTAAGCATCTTTCACCTCTTTAACGTCATTTAAACTAGTTTTTACAAAATAACAATAATTCTTATAGTACCATAATTAACATTTAAATTTCTTTACAGATTATGGTAAAACCTAATGAAAAATGAAACTAGTCAACATGTGAATATACCAGTCGGTCCATCAAGTAATGTATCATACCAAACAATATCATTGTACAATAACTTAATAAATTCTCACATCAATTTCAACTACTTTTGTCCATATTATTATCATCTAAGTTCTTCAATAATTAACTAAATTTTCATATAAATAAATTCTACAATAACGTTATTAGAGTCAACAGTTGAACTCTAACAATATACCTATAATTATAGTAATAAAATAATTATCCTGTTCTTTTAAAAAAATAAGAAAAACCTTGATTCTTGATAAGTAATTTGTTAATATGAAGCTGACTCTATTTTACCAAAAACATACATTTTCACATAGTGCCTTGGTAATTTAGAATTTTGCAATCGTGAATGCTCGTAAATTGGCCTATACTAATCACTAGCTGCAAACATTCGCACGTACTACTGCTAGCGTCTTAATACATGTCCACCAAAAACATTCTTTTTTTTCGTATTTATTTGGGTTGAAATTGTAAATCAAAATGATAAAGTATAACAATTAATGATGCCAAATGATTTACTGAAAGCAAATATTCGCACATAGTACTCTCAGCGCATCCAACACCATTAACTATTCTTTCATGATTATTATTAGATACAAATAAATTATAATTACTAAACAGGATAATATCATTCCAATTAATAATGCTCAACGTCTTACTAAAAGCAAATATTTTCACATAGTACTTTTAGAAAGGCACCGCTCCATTAATTATTTCGAAAATTGACTCATTGATTTATTAACTTACTTTATCTCATCATACATCTTTTCAAATTATACCTTATTCATGTCCTCCATTTTAAAAATGATCAGTGATACAAAAAAAAATAATTGAAGAGAAATTATTTATTAATGAAAACTAAACTTAATACAAATAAACTAAACGTGAGTCGAAAAGTTGTGTATCAACCCTACACACAGTTTTGCTATTATCCGAAATTTTTATTCTTTTGAATAATTAGCGTCCTTCGAACTCGAAGTGGACAATAGTAGGGTACTTATACCGATTCTGGCGCCTCCTCCCCCTCTCACCCAGCTACCCCTCACCCCCCCTCGCCATAGTGGCGCCCTCTGCCAACCCAACTGATGTGGCGCCCCCTCGCGGTCGCCAACCCAACTAAAAATTGCAGATTTCATCATTACCAACCCAACTAAAATTGCAGATTTCATCATTACCAACCCAACTAAAATTGCAGATTTCATCATTACCAACCCAACTAAAAATTGCAGATTTCATCATTACCAACCCAACTAAAAATTGCAGATTTCATCATTACCAACCCAATGTGGCGCCCTCTGACGGCCACTAACCAAACTAAGAAATGGCAGATTTCATCATTACCAACCCAATGTGACGCCCTCTCACAGCCACTAACCAAGAAATGGCATCTCTCATGATTACCATAATGCAGCATCCTCTCACGGTCACTAGCCAAACTAAGGTGACGTCAGACAAAATGGCGGACCATCAAGATGGTCTTTGTTTCTAGAGAATTCCTGAATAAATTACCAGGCTTGCTATCGCGCTTCTCAATGTACTTCAAACAGGTCTAAACATGTTTCCAGCGGAAACCGCAACGGCTGTCTGCTTCTGTGATAGCCGCATGCTTGAAATGCATATCTTACTTATAAAATAAAATAAAACAAACAATATTTTTTAAGAAAAAACAATGTATTTATTATTATTAATTAACAATATGACCAAGTCTCATACCCTCAAGATGGTCGATAAAAATATAAACTTTATATCTAAGATCGGCATACCATTTCAAAATTATAAAATAAATATACAGTATGCTACTGGACGAGATAGCAACCAAGTATGAATATACAGGACGTTTCAAAGGTAGGGATTTTTAGAAAAGCAAGATGGCGAATCCAAGATGGCCGCCAAAAATCTAATAAACTAATGTCACGTCAAGCATCCAATCTATCAAAACCATGCACTCGAACTCCTATGAAACATCATCTCAAAACCATCGCTAGAATCAGCTCACAACCGGGTCATGAAGCAGTTCTGAAACCCCTATATTAAAACCACACATTCAAACCACTATCAAATCCCTCTTTTCTCAAAAAGCCATCCAACCATCCATCCATACATCCATCAATCCATCCATCCAACCATCAATCCATCCATCCATCCATCCATCCATACATCCATCCATCCATCTGGACGAGATAGCAACCAAGTATGAATATACAGGACGTTTCAAAGGTAGGGATTTTTAGAAAAGCAAGATGGCGAATCCAAGATGGCCGCCAAAAATCTAATAAACTAAGGTGACGTCAGGCATCCAATCTATCAAAACCATGCACTCAAACTCCTATGAAACATCATTTCAAAACCATCACTAGAATCAGCTCACAACCGGGTCATGAAGCGGTTCTGAAACCCCTATATTAAAACCACACATTCAAACCACTATCAAATCCCTCTTCTCTCAAAAAGCCATCCAACCATCCATCAATCCATCCATCCATCCATCCATCCATACATCCATCCATCCAACCATCAATCCATCCATCCATCCATCCATACATCCATCCATCCATCCATCCAACCATCCATCCATCCATCCATCCATCTGGACGAGATAGCAACCAAGTATGAATATACAGGACGTTTCAAAGGTAGGGATTTTTAGAAAAGCAAGATGGCGAATCCAAGATGGCCGCCAAAAATCTAATAAACTAAGGTGACGTCAGGCATCCAATCTATCAAAACCATGCACTCAAACTCCTATGAAACATCATTTCAAAACCATCGCTAGAATCAGCTCACAACCGGATCATGAAGCGGTTCTGAAACCCCTATATTAAAACCACACATTCAAACCACTATCAAATCCCTCTTTTCTCAAAAAAGCCATCCATCCATCCATCCATCCATCCAACCATCCATCCATCCATCCATCCATACATCCATACATCCATCCATCCAACCATCAATCCATCAATCCATCCATCCATCCATCCATACATCCATCCATCCATCCATCCAACCATCCATCCATCCAACCATCCATCCATCCATCCATCCATCTGGATAACATAGCAACCAAATATTAATATACAGAACATTTCAAAGGTAGGGATTTTTAGAAAAGTAAGATAGCGAATCCAAGATGGCCGCCAAAAATCTAATAAACTAAGGTGACGTCAGGCGAAATGGCCGACTATCAATATGATCGATCAAAATATAAACTCAACTTCTAGAAAATACCCAACTCCGTATCACGCATCACAACAACCACCCAACATAGTTTCAAACGCCACAACACCAGACCAACTTAGGAAGATACATCTAGGTCAAACCCCAACACAACATACTTTCAAACACCACCACCGAGGATTTATATTTGACATCAGCATACCATCTCAAAATCATAAAATAAATATACAGTATGATACTGGATAACATAGCAACCAAGTATGAATATACAGGACGTTTCAAAGTAGGGATTTTTAGAAAAGCAAGATGGCCGCCAAAAATCTAATAAACTTCGGTGGCATCAGGCATCAATCTATTAAAACCACTATCAAATCATTCTCTTTAAAAGCCATCATTCCAAAACAATACATTCAAATCATACATTCAGTGATAGACACATAAATGAAATGTATTTGTGCAGCCTAACAGTTCAAAAAGCTTGATATCGAGCTTACCAGCATATTTCTAACAGATCTAAACACGTTTTCTAATGGAAACCACAACGTTTGATCGCTATCAACACCTCTATGATAGTAGCCTTATTTAATATATCTATATCATAAAATAAAAAGGAACAACATATTTTAAGAAAAACAATTTATTAAAAAATAATAACCACATTTTGTAGGTGAATTATGGCTAATATGTAGCATATCAATCATAGGGAAAAAACATTAAACGAATTACAACGATAAACAATTATGACATATAAATCCATAGGTAAAAGATATATAGCAATCAAAACCCTTCCTATATCTACCTCTCTTCATAGAAGACCTAGATATTTAATACCACATACATAAATACATAGACACTCTAATCCTCATATGAATAAATTGATAGACTTATAATAATTATTTTCATCCATAAGTATACATACATACTTTTATATTTAAATAAGTATTATATTAATAATACTATTATTTCTTGGCCTTTATTATATTCGTGTAGGTAAATTCTTGGTATTAGGCCTTTTTAACGAAATGCAATAAATACTTTACAGGCACTTCATAATGATGCTAATATTGCACTGGAAAGTTTTTCTTGATTCAATGCCGATACCTTAACAGTAGGTGTTGTACTCTCAATGGACTTTGTAACTTTTCTGGTTGAACATGAGCTGATAAAACTCTTTGTTAATGCTAAGTTATCAACTGAATTTTCATCATTACATTCTCTTTTATATAAATTGAAGACATCACTGCTGTTCTTGGTTCGTGAATCGCGAGGTCGTGATAACATCGTTTTCCCCTGCAAATTCCGTATCAGTATTGTTTTCGTCATTAGATGTATAGTACTTTGTATAATCAATGAAAAGCTCTTCATTACTAACATTAGCAGGTGGCGGTGCATTTGTAGGTGGAGGTGTATTACTTGGCTTTCTCACAGATGGAATACTACTCTTGGTGTTTCGAGAAGAAGAAATGTTTGCTAAATTTTCAACCATAGCAGATAGTAGTATTTAAATAAGTATTATATTAATAATACTATTATTTCTTGGCCTTTATTATATTCGTGTAGGTAAATTCTTGGTATTAGGCCTTTTTAACGAAATGCAATAAATACTTTACAGGCACTTAGCATTAACAAAGAGTTTTATCAGCTCATGTTCAACCAGAAAAGTTACAAAGTCCATTGAGAGTACAACACCTACTGTTAAGGTATCGGCATTGAATCAAGAAAAACTTTCCAGTGCAATATTAGCATCATTATGAAGTGCCTGTAAAGTATTTATTGCATTTCGTTAAAAAGGCCTAATACCAAGAATTTACCTACACGCATACTTTTATATATATCACTACCAGAAATAAGTCGACACCGCTGTGTTAGTCACCTTATTTAATATATCTATATTATAAAATAAAAAGGACCAACATATTTTTAAGAAAACAAGTTATTAAAAATAAAACAACTACACACATCAAACAAACCTCAACCATACTTTCAATTTCACAAATATCAAAATTTAAACAAAACAATCAAATGCAAAGGCAAGGAATGTTCTCGAGATGATCCATATAGTGCAATATAACAATGCAGTAAAACGATAGAGGTGAGATACATGGTCTATCAAAAAAATTTTATTACCCACTTTTTTCAGCAATCAAAACTTTTTGACAAAACACTATACATATGAAGAATAGACATAGCATTAAATATTTCCATTTTAGAGATACCCCAGTTTAATCCCAATTTTAAATAACATAAATTCTTAAATTGATTTAGTTAACTTTCTTATAATATTTAAAAAAGGTTGAAAAAGAAAACATACTAAGTCCCACAACAGATAAAATATGTACTATCTTTTTACACTTCATGTTTAGTACTGTCATTAGAAGAAATATGCCTGAGGTACAGCTTTTAATATGAAATTTAGGGGTTTTTTACACAAAAACATAGTTTATGCCTAATAAAACTAATTTTGAAACATAATGTGCACATAGTATTAAAAAAGAGAATAAAAACATTAAACAAGGTACGCTTCACACGAAACATTATTATAAATCACATTTTAAAAACATGGAATTCTATTTTATTTGGATGACATTGTATTTACAAATAGTTTTTATATGATTACAAGAAATATGCTTTTCATTAAATATTAACCACTGAACAACAGCAGTATACACAAAAAAACTTGATAGTCACCTTATTTAATATATCTATATTATAAAATAAAAAGGAACAACATATTTTTAAGAAAACAATTTATTAAAAATAAAACAACTACACACATCAAACAAACCTCAACCATACTTTCAATTTCACAAATATCAAAATTTAAACAAAACAATCAAATGCAAAGGCAAGGAATGTTCTCGAGATGATCCATATAGTGCAATATAACAATGCAGTAAAACGATAGAGCTGAGATACATGGTCTATCAAAATTTTTATTACCCACTTTTTTTTTCAGCAATCAAAACTTTTTGACAAAACACTATACATATGAAAAATAGCCATAGCATTAAATATTAACCACTGAACAACAGCAGTATACACAAAAAAACTAATATAAAGACAGTATTAACGTTCTAACCAAAAGATTTGCAAAATAATAAATATATACTTGTTCATGGCTTAAAAACAATTGAAAAATTGATGTTTGCCAAGCTATTTATCAATATTTAAGAGTTAAAAATTATCATCATTTTTACATTTACAGATACCCCATGTTTAATATCAATTTGAATTAACATAAATTCATAAAATGAGTCCATCTTTTCACACATCATGCATTTTTGTACAACAGCGAATGTATTACATTTTAAAGCACTTTATAATTTGAGAAAAATAGCAAAACCTATCATGAAACATTATTATAAATTCTATTTTATTTGGATGACATTGTATTTACAAATAGTTTTTATATCATTACAAGAAATACACTTTTCATTAAATATTAACCACTGAACAACAGTAGTATAATAAATACTCGCTTTCAATTATTTAATATTGAAATTACACAAAATTCAATGCAATACACTTAAAACATTTGAAAAATCATGTTTGGTAAGCCCAATATAAATTATTTTTAATTTGTTTTTCATAGAATGAATTGCATCATTTGCGGAAAATCCTTCACCCGGCGCGACAACATGAAGCGGCATGTGAATACCCTCCACCGCAATTTTGTTTGCGGTATTTGTGGAGTGAGAAAGAAAACATACTAAGTCTCACAACAGATAAAATATATACTATCTTTTTACAGTTCATGTTTTTTGTACTATCATTAGAAGAAATATGCTTGACGAGCGGCTTTTAATATGAAATTTAGAGGTTTTTACACAAAAACATAGTTTATGCCTAATAAAAACTAATTCATGTTTGGTAAGCCTACTATTTAAGACAAAAATTATTAGTTATTTCCATTTACAACAGATAGCCCACTATTTATCAATATTTAAGGCAAAAAATTATTATTAATTCCCTCATTTACAACAGATTTCCTTGCTTAATCTCAATTTTTAAATAACATAAATTCTTAAATTGATTTAGTTAACTTTCTTATAATATTTGAAAAGGGTGAGAAAGAAAACATACTAAGTCTCACAACAGATAAATATTAAAACTAAAATAAATATATACTATTTCAAAATGTTTCTACCTTTTATAGCTGTGTTTTGTTATACACAATCCAAACCATTTTGCATGTAAATATCAGTCGCCATTCCGACATGCTTCAGAACTAACCCCATCAGGTTAACTGAAAGAAGAAACACAATCCTATCAAGAATTTTATCTTATATGGTATATGTTTGAATATCTTTTTCGACCGCAATTATAGGAATACAATTAGTTTCACATACCTAATGCGGGTGACAGATTGGGCAAAGTATCGGGGGGATCACCAAACTAATCCTTTCAGAACATCGCTCGCATCTGATTATTTCATATTCTTAAAAAAAAATATATATACCGAATAATATTTTACACCCCTTTTTTTCATAAAACTCACCTATCATGAGTAAATTAAGCACAAAATGGCTCAGCACCCTGTGTCGATATATTTCCCGCAGAGGTGCAGAATAATAGCACATCGTGCATAATATATCATCACCCCCTTCATGCACTCGCACGAAGCCAGCAGCAATCACGCACATATTATTAATAGGTATCAATTGATGACGTCCATATCCGTCATCTCGGTACACATCAACCACAATGTCACCCGAACCACGAGATTCATAACCATTGTCTGTATCAACAGACGGCAAAGTTAATGTTGAATCTGAATTTTGATCATCCATCACCTTAAACAAAAATTAATCAATATTAAATTCTACACCCCCAACCATCTTTAAACATCAACAAAAATTATTTGATATTAAAATACCACTCACAAAAATAAACAAACTAAATAAACACAATTAATAGCCAACAATAAAAGATGCAGGGGAAAAACAAAATCTACTTCGAGGCACACTATCAAAACTAATATAAAATGATCTACTACACATCTATATATAACCAACCCCCACTAATGACCTTAAACGAAAAAAATTCTCACTGGAAATGGATAAAGAAAACACAGGATTACCTAAAACAATCTTCTCCACATCTTCAAATGATTTTTTTTATTATCATCATAAACGTCCAAATAATTGCCAACCCAATTAAAACTAGGACCCTTTAACGATAGACGATTAGCATTAAATTAAAAAAATATAACCAAGTATCATAACTTTCAATACCATAAAAGCAAATTACCGACATCCGTTCCAGACAAAAAGCCCTAAAACTCGGCATTGGTCAAATAACTGATTACACCCCGTACCGTAAGAATTATTTACATAATGAACCCTTAGGGAAGAATGCGATATATATACATATTTAGTAGATAAATTAAGAACAAATTTAGTTTCACCAATTATAGGAACCCCCACATATCAGTCAGCAAATTAACAAAAAAGATTGATTTAACCAATTCCAACGTTCTAACAAAGAAACGCACTTTATGTATCTGGAGATGTCTTCAACATAATTGAAATTCCACTTAGTCCGAGCAGATCACAACCCCATCATACCGACAAAGGAATGAATACCAATAAACCTGTCACAATCAACAAACCCATTAGAAAACGACACAACCTCCCAGCAGCTGTAAATTAAATGCTAATGATGCAAAAATACCTAAAAATATTTCGTAAAACAAGAGTATTTTAGTTAAATATACAATAAATATTATTCAGTATTGGAATACACAAATTTGAGTAGAGAAAGATAAATATTTCTAATTACACATGTGTGAATTTGAATTTACATCACCTGCCCGAATAGAGTGTCTTATATATGGATAGTAAAGTCGTCGCGTCCATACAAATACATTTCTCACATACGTATGTATATAGTCACCGCGCTTATGTGCAAACTACTACGGCGGATACAGCCCTTCGCATACATACATAGGGTAGACAGGTAGTCATTTGCTGACCGTCATTATTTTTAGTCCCATCGCTTCGTATATATAATGCATCATTATTAGAGGTTCCTAATAGATGAATTTTATTCATAAATATGGGGATGTTTAAAATGAAAAATAGGAAGTATACATATTCTCTTTATTTATTAATGTATACAAGATATATTTATTTATAACATTTTTATATATTTATTTTAGCAATATTTATCACCAACGCATACTCTCTAAATCGGATTTTGATTTTTTCAATTTCGGATATAAACCTCATAATTCTAATGTTCAACAAGTCATTCTTCTGTCTAAGAACCCTCCGCCTGCTTTAGGAAATTGCCGCAAATGCCAACAAATTGACGAATAGCCTCATATCTTTTTATTTATACGCACATATATTGTGAATTATTACACTAATTATAAAACAAAATTAATTATAGATAGACAAACATTATACAGGTATATTGCAAACATGTAATGCTAAGATAATCAGAGTGATATATACATACATGTAAAGAAATTTATAATTTATTCAATCTCTTATTAAAAGAGTTATTAATATTTTTCAAATGAATACCTGACAGTGGTGGAAAACTGTTGAAATTTGGATAGATTAATAGTTACATATGCGAGCTTCAGAATAGCTTCTGAACATGTTGGGTTGTAATTTGGTATACAATAAAAGGCGGCGGGGAACTGAACCACCTCCCAAAAAGGTATTTAATATTAAATCGTCGATCTCCCATCACAGAAAAATAGTGTATTATACAATGGAAAAAATTAGATTTTAGCTCTCGGTAATTTATCTTACCTCGAGCTAAAATCTAATACTTTTTTCCCTTGTATGATACACTATTTTTCTGTGATGGGGAATCGACGATTTAATATTAAATACCTTTTTTAGGGAGGCGGTTCAGTTCCCCGCTGCCTTTTATTGTATACCAAATTACAACCCAACATGTTCAGAAGCTATTCTGAAGCTCGCATATGTAACTATTAATCTATCCAAATTTCAACAGTTTTCCACCACTGTCAGGTATTCATTTGAAAAATATTAATAACTCTTTTAATAAGAGATTGAATAAATTATAAATTTCTTTACATGTATGTATATATCACTCTGATTATCTTAGCATTACATGTTTGCAATATACCTGTATAATGTTTGTCTATCTATAATTAATTTTGTTTTATAATTAGTGTAATAATTCACAATATATGTGCGTATAAATAAAAAGATATGAGGCTATTCGTCAATTTGTTGGCATTTGCGGCAATTTCCTAAAGCAGGCGGAGGGTTCTTAGACAGAAGAATGACTTGTTGAACATTAGAATTATGAGGTTTATATCCGAAATTGAAAAAATCAAAATCCGATTTAGAGAGTATGCGTTGGTGATAAATATTGCTAAAATAAATATATAAAAATGTTATAAATAAATATATCTTGTATACATTAATAAATAAAGAGAATATGTATACTTCCTATTTTTCATTTTAAACATCCCCATATTTATGAATAAAATTCATCTATTAGGAACCTCTAATAATGATGCATTATATATACGAAGCGATGGGACTAAAAATAATGACGGTCAGCAAATGACTACCTGTCTACCCTATGTATGTATGCGAAGGGCTGTATCCGCCGTAGTAGTTTGCACATAAGCGCGGTGACTATATACATACGTATGTGAGAAATGTATTTGTATGGACGCGACGACTTTACTATCCATATATAAGACACTCTATTCGGGCAGGTGATGTAAATTCAAATTCACACATGTGTAATTAGAAATATTTATCTTTCTCTACTCAAATTTGTGTATTCCAATACTGAATAATATTTATTGTATATTTAACTAAAATACTCTTGTTTTACGAAATATTTTTAGGTATTTTTGCATCATTAGCATTTAATTTACAGCTGCTGGGAGGTTGTGTCGTTTTCTAATGGGTTTGTTGATTGTGACAGGTTTATTGGTATTCATTCCTTTGTCGGTATGATGGGGTTGTGATCTGCTCGGACTAAGTGGAATTTCAATTATGTTGAAGACATCTCCAGATACATAAAGTGCGTTTCTTTGTTAGAACGTTGGAATTGGTTAAATCAATCTTTTTTGTTAATTTGCTGACTGATATGTGGGGGTTCCTATAATTGGTGAAACTAAATTTGTTCTTAATTTATCTACTAAATATGTATATATATCGCATTCTTCCCTAAGGGTTCATTATGTAAATAATTCTTACGGTACGGGGTGTAATCAGTTATTTGACCAATGCCGAGTTTTAGGGCTTTTTGTCTGGAACGGATGTCGGTAATTTGCTTTTATGGTATTGAAAGTTATGATACTTGGTTATATTTTTTTAATTTAATGCTAATCGTCTATCGTTAAAGGGTCCTAGTTTTAATTGGGTTGGCAATTATTTGGATGTTTATGATGATAATAAAAAAAATCATTTGAAGATGTGGAGAAGATTGTTTTAGGTAATCCTGTGTTTTCTTTATCCATTTCCAGTGAGAATTTTTTTCGTTTAAGGTTATTAGTGGGGGTTGGTTATATATAGATGTGTAGTAGATCATTTTATATTAGTTTTGATAGTGTGCCTCGAAGTAGATTTTGTTTTTCCCCTGCATCTTTTATTGTTGGCTATTAATTGTGTTTATTTAGTTTGTTTATTTTTGTGAGTGGTATTTTAATATCAAATAATTTTTGTTGATGTTTAAAGATGGTTGGGGGTGTAGAATTTAATATTGATTAATTTTTGTTTAAGGTGATGGATGATCAAAATTCAGATTCAACATTAACTTTGCCGTCTGTTGATACAGACAATGGTTATGAATCTCGTGGTTCGGGTGACATTGTGGTTGATGTGTACCGAGATGACGGATATGGACGTCATCAATTGATACCTATTAATAATATGTGCGTGATTGCTGCTGGCTTCGTGCGAGTGCATGAAGGGGGTGATGATATATTATGCACGATGTGCTATTATTCTGCACCTCTGCGGGAAATATATCGACACAGGGTGCTGAGCCATTTTGTGCTTAATTTACTCATGATAGGTGAGTTTTATGAAAAAAAGGGGTGTAAAATATTATTCGGTATATATATATTTTTTTAAGAATATGAAATAATCAGATGCGAGCGATGTTCTGAAAGGATTAGTTTGGTGATCCCCCCGATACTTTGCCCAATCTGTCACCCGCATTAGGTATGTGAAACTAATTGTATTCCTATAATTGCGGTCGAAAAAGATATTCAAACATATACCATATAAGATAAAATTCTTGATAGGATTGTGTTTCTTCTTTCAGTTAACCTGATGGGGTTAGTTCTGAAGCATGTCGGAATGGCGACTGATATTTACATGCAAAATGGTTTGGATTGTGTATAACAAAACACAGCTATAAAAGGTAGAAACATTTTGAAATAGTATATATTTATTTTAGTTTTAATATTTATCTGTTGTGAGACTTAGTATGTTTTCTTTCTCACCCTTTTCAAATATTATAAGAAAGTTAACTAAATCAATTTAAGAATTTATGTTATTTAAAAATTGAGATTAAGCAAGGAAATCTGTTGTAAATGAGGGAATTAATAATAATTTTTTGCCTTAAATATTGATAAATAGTGGGCTATCTGTTGTAAATGGAAATAACTAATAATTTTTGTCTTAAATAGTAGGCTTACCAAACATGAATTAGTTTTTATTAGGCATAAACTATGTTTTTGTGTAAAAACCTCTAAATTTCATATTAAAAGCCGCTCGTCAAGCATATTTCTTCTAATGATAGTACAAAAAACATGAACTGTAAAAAGATAGTATATATTTTATCTGTTGTGAGACTTAGTATGTTTTCTTTCTCACTCCACAAATACCGCAAACAAAATTGCGGTGGAGGGTATTCACATGCCGCTTCATGTTGTCGCGCCGGGTGAAGGATTTTCCGCAAATGATGCAATTCATTCTATGAAAAACAAATTAAAAATAATTTATATTGGGCTTACCAAACATGATTTTTCAAATGTTTTAAGTGTATTGCATTGAATTTTGTGTAATTTCAATATTAAATAATTGAAAGCGAGTATTTATTATACTACTGTTGTTCAGTGGTTAATATTTAATGAAAAGTGTATTTCTTGTAATGATATAAAAACTATTTGTAAATACAATGTCATCCAAATAAAATAGAATTTATAATAATGTTTCATGATAGGTTTTGCTATTTTTCTCAAATTATAAAGTGCTTTAAAATGTAATACATTCGCTGTTGTACAAAAATGCATGATGTGTGAAAAGATGGACTCATTTTATGAATTTATGTTAATTCAAATTGATATTAAACATGGGGTATCTGTAAATGTAAAAATGATGATAATTTTTAACTCTTAAATATTGATAAATAGCTTGGCAAACATCAATTTTTCAATTGTTTTTAAGCCATGAACAAGTATATATTTATTATTTTGCAAATCTTTTGGTTAGAACGTTAATACTGTCTTTATATTAGTTTTTTTGTGTATACTGCTGTTGTTCAGTGGTTAATATTTAATGCTATGGCTATTTTTCATATGTATAGTGTTTTGTCAAAAAGTTTTGATTGCTGAAAAAAAAAGTGGGTAATAAAAATTTTGATAGACCATGTATCTCAGCTCTATCGTTTTACTGCATTGTTATATTGCACTATATGGATCATCTCGAGAACATTCCTTGCCTTTGCATTTGATTGTTTTGTTTAAATTTTGATATTTGTGAAATTGAAAGTATGGTTGAGGTTTGTTTGATGTGTGTAGTTGTTTTATTTTTAATAAATTGTTTTCTTAAAAATATGTTGTTCCTTTTTATTTTATAATATAGATATATTAAATAAGGTGACTATCAAGTTTTTTTGTGTATACTGCTGTTGTTCAGTGGTTAATATTTAATGAAAAGCATATTTCTTGTAATCATATAAAAACTATTTGTAAATACAATGTCATCCAAATAAAATAGAATTCCATGTTTTTAAAATGTGATTTATAATAATGTTTCGTGTGAAGCGTACCTTGTTTAATGTTTTTATTCTCTTTTTTAATACTATGTGCACATTATGTTTCAAAATTAGTTTTATTAGGCATAAACTATGTTTTTGTGTAAAAAACCCCTAAATTTCATATTAAAAGCTGTACCTCAGGCATATTTCTTCTAATGACAGTACTAAACATGAAGTGTAAAAAGATAGTACATATTTTATCTGTTGTGGGACTTAGTATGTTTTCTTTTTCAACCTTTTTTAAATATTATAAGAAAGTTAACTAAATCAATTTAAGAATTTATGTTATTTAAAATTGGGATTAAACTGGGGTATCTCTAAAATGGAAATATTTAATGCTATGTCTATTCTTCATATGTATAGTGTTTTGTCAAAAAGTTTTGATTGCTGAAAAAAGTGGGTAATAAAATTTTTTTGATAGACCATGTATCTCACCTCTATCGTTTTACTGCATTGTTATATTGCACTATATGGATCATCTCGAGAACATTCCTTGCCTTTGCATTTGATTGTTTTGTTTAAATTTTGATATTTGTGAAATTGAAAGTATGGTTGAGGTTTGTTTGATGTGTGTAGTTGTTTTATTTTTAATAACTTGTTTTCTTAAAAATATGTTGGTCCTTTTTATTTTATAATATAGATATATTAAATAAGGTGACTAACACAGCGGTGTCGACTTATTTCTGGTAGTGATATATATAAAAGTATGTATGTATACTTATGGATGAAAATAATTATTATAAGTCTATCAATTTATTCATATGAGGATTAGAGTGTCTATGTATTTATGTATGTGGTATTAAATATCTAGGTCTTCTATGAAGAGAGGTAGATATAGGAAGGGTTTTGATTGCTATATATCTTTTACCTATGGATTTATATGTCATAATTGTTTATCGTTGTAATTCGTTTAATGTTTTTTCCCTATGATTGATATGCTACATATTAGCCATAATTCACCTACAAAATGTGGTTATTATTTTTTAATAAATTGTTTTTCTTAAAATATGTTGTTCCTTTTTATTTTATGATATAGATATATTAAATAAGGCTACTATCATAGAGGTGTTGATAGCGATCAAACGTTGTGGTTTCCATTAGAAAACGTGTTTAGATCTGTTAGAAATATGCTGGTAAGCTCGATATCAAGCTTTTTGAACTGTTAGGCTGCACAAATACATTTCATTTATGTGTCTATCACTGAATGTATGATTTGAATGTATTGTTTTGGAATGATGGCTTTTAAAGAGAATGATTTGATAGTGGTTTTAATAGATTGATGCCTGATGCCACCGAAGTTTATTAGATTTTTGGCGGCCATCTTGCTTTTCTAAAAATCCCTACTTTGAAACGTCCTGTATATTCATACTTGGTTGCTATGTTATCCAGTATCATACTGTATATTTATTTTATGATTTTGAGATGGTATGCTGATGTCAAATATAAATCCTCGGTGGTGGTGTTTGAAAGTATGTTGTGTTGGGGTTTGACCTAGATGTATCTTCCTAAGTTGGTCTGGTGTTGTGGCGTTTGAAACTATGTTGGGTGGTTGTTGTGATGCGTGATACGGAGTTGGGTATTTTCTAGAAGTTGAGTTTATATTTTGATCGATCATATTGATAGTCGGCCATTTCGCCTGACGTCACCTTAGTTTATTAGATTTTTGGCGGCCATCTTGGATTCGCTATCTTACTTTTCTAAAAATCCCTACCTTTGAAATGTTCTGTATATTAATATTTGGTTGCTATGTTATCCAGATGGATGGATGGATGGATGGATGGTTGGATGGATGGATGGTTGGATGGATGGATGGATGGATGTATGGATGGATGGATGGATGGATTGATGGATTGATGGTTGGATGGATGGATGTATGGATGTATGGATGGATGGATGGATGGATGGTTGGATGGATGGATGGATGGATGGATGGCTTTTTTGAGAAAAGAGGGATTTGATAGTGGTTTGAATGTGTGGTTTTAATATAGGGGTTTCAGAACCGCTTCATGATCCGGTTGTGAGCTGATTCTAGCGATGGTTTTGAAATGATGTTTCATAGGAGTTTGAGTGCATGGTTTTGATAGATTGGATGCCTGACGTCACCTTAGTTTATTAGATTTTTGGCGGCCATCTTGGATTCGCCATCTTGCTTTTCTAAAAATCCCTACCTTTGAAACGTCCTGTATATTCATACTTGGTTGCTATCTCGTCCAGATGGATGGATGGATGGATGGATGGTTGGATGGATGGATGGATGGATGTATGGATGGATGGATGGATGGATTGATGGTTGGATGGATGGATGTATGGATGGATGGATGGATGGATGGATTGATGGATGGTTGGATGGCTTTTTGAGAGAAGAGGGATTTGATAGTGGTTTGAATGTGTGGTTTTAATATAGGGGTTTCAGAACCGCTTCATGACCCGGTTGTGAGCTGATTCTAGTGATGGTTTTGAAATGATGTTTCATAGGAGTTTGAGTGCATGGTTTTGATAGATTGGATGCCTGACGTCACCTTAGTTTATTAGATTTTTGGCGGCCATCTTGGATTCGCCATCTTGCTTTTCTAAAAATCCCTACCTTTGAAACGTCCTGTATATTCATACTTGGTTGCTATCTCGTCCAGATGGATGGATGGATGTATGGATGGATGGATGGATGGATGGATTGATGGTTGGATGGATGGATTGATGGATGTATGGATGGATGGTTGGATGGCTTTTTGAGAAAAGAGGGATTTGATAGTGGTTTGAATGTGTGGTTTTAATATAGGGGTTTCAGAACTGCTTCATGACCCGGTTGTGAGCTGATTCTAGCGATGGTTTTGAGATGATGTTTCATAGGAGTTCGAGTGCATGGTTTTGATAGATTGGATGCTTGACGTGACATTAGTTTATTAGATTTTTGGCGGCCATCTTGGATTCGCCATCTTGCTTTTCTAAAAATCCCTACCTTTGAAACGTCCTGTATATTCATACTTGGTTGCTATCTCGTCCAGTAGCATACTGTATATTTATTTTATAATTTTGAAATGGTATGCCGATCTTAGATATAAAGTTTATATTTTTATCGACCATCTTGAGGGTATGAGACTTGGTCATATTGTTAATTAATAATAATAAATACATTGTTTTTTCTTAAAAAATACTGTTTGTTTTATTTTATTTTATAAGTAAGATATGCATTTCAAGCATGCGGCTATCACAGAAGCAGACAGCCGTTGCGGTTTCCGCTGGAAACATGTTTAGACCTGTTTGAAGTACATTGAGAAGCGCGATAGCAAGCCTGGTAATTTATTCAGGAATTCTCTAGAAACAAAGACCATCTTGATGGTCCGCCATTTTGTCTGACGTCACCTTAGTTTGGCTAGTGACCGTGAGAGGATGCTGCATTATGGTAATCATGAGAGATGCCATTTCTTGGTTAGTGGCTGTGAGAGGGCGTCACATTGGGTTGGTAATGATGAAATCTGCCATTTCTTAGTTTGGTTAGTGGCCGTCAGAGGGCGCCACATTGGGTTGGTAATGATGAAATCTGCAATTTTTAGTTGGGTTGGTAATGATGAAATCTGCAATTTTTAGTTGGGTTGGTAATGATGAAATCTGCAATTTTAGTTGGGTTGGTAATGATGAAATCTGCAATTTTAGTTGGGTTGGTAATGATGAAATCTGCAATTTTTAGTTGGGTTGGCGACCGCGAGGGGGCGCCACATCAGTTGGGTTGGCAGAGGGCGCCACTAGGGCGAGGGGGGGTGAGGGGTAGCTGGGTGAGAGGGGGAGGAGGCGCCAGAATCGGTATAAGTACCCTACTGACAATTGACGATCGACAATTCACAGCGCTTCTCTTCTTAAATTAAATTTTAAGTTGGCATCGCTTTCTTGAAATACCCATAGTGAAATCCCTCTTATTCATTTTCTTTAAGTTACCGCATCTACCCAATACCTTGTCTTTGACAGTTCATACACAAAAATGTCAGCACTAAAAGTCTTTCACGAACTTGTTATGTTTCATCCACGGTAGGTATATTCTTTTTTTTTTCCTCTTAATATAGTCCCTCATTGTACTTGTATATAAACGTATTTCCTTTTTCATCATTTGTTATGTATTTTCATTTCCCATTTGATAACATTATCCTTAATTTTCTTTTAGGAATACCCCTATTAGGTAGAATTGGGAACACGTTATACACAACTGGAATTTTTCTTACGGATCCCGCATCATAAAGACCAGTCACGCCCGTCACGCCGGCTCTAGACTCTATCTAGGCTCTCTCCTCTGGTAGAACGTTGCTGGAAACAATATTGACACTGCATTTTTCTTTTGTAGGTTTTTTTTTTTCTAAACCACACATGACCATTTCCTTAGTCTATTGAAGCCCTTGCGTTATGCATATAAAACTTATAGATGTATTATTGTATTCGTACAGTTATTATTTATACAGAACATTGCTATCGAATGTATCGTATTATAAATGTTTTGACTCATATCCTTTTACTATTCATAGATATAAGTTCAAGGTATTAGCTGTATTTTAAGTATGATTATTAAAATCTTTCTTATAAATTGTCACCATTATGTATGTCTGAATTTACATTTACTTATTCAATATTGTATTCTCGTCTCGAGCATATCTAATCTGATCTTGCTCATATAATTTAATGACATTTAAATGATTTATTCTCTTTACCGTTCCATCTTTCAACATAACTCTTTCTCTGTTGTTAACTTTGAGTACCTTTTTGTTTTTAAATAATGGTCCATTATTCAAGATATTCAAAGCTATCCTAGCGCCTTGTGAAAAATTAGGTTGTGTTTCTGTGTATTCAAACCATATCTCACGCTTGTCTTTTCTACAAAGATATAGATTGCATAGATTTATTTTGTGTTTGTTTTATACTTAATTTTTAGTACATATTCAACTTAAAAAAAATACCCTAATAAAATTATATTTGTTTTTATTTGAGTTTACCTTTAAATATAGGCAACCCATTATACCCTTATGTTACCTGTCTTGTCTAATGATTAAAACTTAAAATAAACGTTTTAAAATGAAAATTAATATTCTTTTTTTTAACAACTAAGCTAATTCTTATCATTCTTATTTTTATTTAATTTGAAGGTCACAGCAATATGTACATATGTATTGAAGTTGACGTTAAACCCGAGGTTCACCAGAATTTGATGCCGTTATATGCAATGTTTTTTAGGTTGTCTACTAGAGGTATTTCCAGGGACCAAGGCGACTATGACGATATACCCGAGTTGTCGCTATAACCGATGATGTTATAAACAATGACTATAAGTAAATATAAGTGTGTATTAATAACGGATTTGCTACATAAAGTTTAATATTATTATTATTGTAATATAAGTTTATATTACCATCTTGTACGTTTCTTTCTTCATGAACGGTTTTGCGATTGCCATCACCTTATCCAGAAAATAAACACAATTTAACACATGTACGGCACATAATTTGGTTGGCAATCCTTCTTGGCAGTAATGTAAGAACGTTTTTATAGCACTTACTTTAGCTCTTGTCAGATGCTTCAGGACAATCTACGTAAACATAGTTAGAAAATAAACACAATTTAACACATGTACGGCACATAATTTGGTTGGCAATCCTTCTTGGCAGTAATGTAAGAACGTTTTTATAGCACTTACTTTAGCTCTTGTCAGATGCTTCAGGACAATCTACGTAAACATAGTTAGAAAATAATAATTATTGCATTTTGACTTACACCTTGCAAATCGAATACCATGATAAGTCCTGCAGGTGGATACTCATATAACGCTGCATCTATCGTCATCAATAAAAGCTTCATTGCCTCTACCATCTGATATTTCCAATATGCTGGATCGCGATATACGTGGTATACTACTATGCAGTTATCATTAGTCCTTACCGGCGCTACAAAATATTCTCTGAAAAATTGTCATAAACTAGTAACCCATTAACTACCGTCGTCCCCAAAAGGGGAGCAGCTGATTTTTTAGAACTTTGTGACATGCACCGTACAATGATTAATTTGAAGGTTATGTATGCGTTTCTAAATAGTGGTGCGTTAAAATGTTTGAATTGAATTTACATGAATGGAGAGTCCTTTGGGTGACTCTAATTTTTTTTCTTATACCCTACCGATCATGTGGATCTTGCTGAACTCAAAAAGGTACTGAAAAAACAGCAACAAGAATTCATTCGAAAAAGAGGACAAGATAAAAACACATTTCTACGTGGTAATGATGGCGATAATGATAAAGCCGCTATTCAAAGTGGCAAGTCGAAGTGTACATTGAATGTGGAGACTTCTGACGAATCAGATACGGACATAGATGATTTGAGTGTTGAAGAAGATTAACAGTTTATTAATCAGCCAACCCAATACTTCAAAAACTGCGACACAATCATAAAAAACCATCCCCCTAGAAGGAATGACAAACAGTCCGCTGCAACAAAAGGCATAATCTCGAAGTGGTTAAAAACACTTTCACGTTATCTAATACAGAAACAGAAGAGTCGAATCACATGGACGAATCCAAAGAGATCAATTGATTAACTATTTGAGAAACAAATTTCCAGTTGAAATTTTTGAAGAGCTGTTTAATATTGGTGTAACGAATAAAGTGTCAATTACTCCACCTATAAAAATCTTCATAATTTTTTTTTCTGTTCATTGTCTAAACATTTTTCTTGGCATATTGATATTGTGGTCTGAGGATCAGGATCTAGACAATGAATTCTCAACCCTTTCCAGCCCAACTTTTTTTTCAATTTATAAAAATTTTTTTTTTAATTTTTCTGCATCTGAGTTACTAAAAATAAGAGAAACAAGTTTTTTCTAGAGAAATTTTATTTTGATACACAAGAAAAATAATGACTCCATTTGGAATCAGTGGGCACACATGGTAGAACAGTTACGCATATGCAGTATATATGGTTTGTAAGTATTATACATATAATTGGTTAGTAAAACAAACTACTGAGAATGAAATTTTGTAAAACAATTTTTTTCTTTTGAAAGGCACAGAGGCATTTTACATTTTACACACGAAATTCTCGTGTAAGATTTCACACATTCTCTACATCTTTGTTTGGGTTCTATGTGCTGTGGCCAGTGACAAAATCCGTCATATTTAATATCATCAATAGGCTTGGGGATCACTGGCCTCTTGCGTGGTGGCTGTTCCACTATTTCCAAAGTAGGTCTTCCTTTCTGACGTAACTTTGCATTTTGCTGCAATAAAGCGTGAGCAATTTCAGCTCTAAAAGTAACCAGCCGTTGGAACTTGACTGTACCGCTTAGGGAAATGTCCCGACGATACAACAACCACGCGTTCACAATGCAAATGTCTATGAGATGATACAGTATGCGCAAATAAAAACGCTTCACACCCAGTTTTATTCTGTATAATGACACTAACATATCATTCAAATCTACACCACCCATATTTTTATTATATTGCTTTACCAGATTCGGCTGGGGTACATAAATGTATTTTTTTTCGGAAGAGGACCACCTCTTCACGTCTTCTATGGGGTAAATACCTGTGCACGATGAAACAACATGGACCGACTTATTATCAAACCATTTTGCCACTAAAATGTTTTCATTCTCATCGGTAAGATAATCAAAAGAACCTCGGCCCTCCTTTTTCAACTCCACATCACTTTTCAATTCACATTTCGGCATCCTGGCGATTCTTACAGTTCCTGTCGCTAATATACCTACTTTTTTGAGTTCACATAATAAGGCATAAGATGTAAACCAATTATCTGTAAAAACCTTGTAATTTAAATTTTTTGGAAGTGAGTCGGTCAACCTGAGCACAATGTCGCCACTTATTCCCAATTTTCCAGTTTCTTTTACCGTTCCCTTACCTCTGTAGATTTCAAAATCATAAACAATACCACTCACACCGGCTCTTGCGAATACTTTGATACCCCATTTATGTGGTTTGTTTTGCATATATTGCTTGAGGGAGCTTCTTCCCTTGATTTCATCAACCGAATGAGATTCTTCGTTTTCGATTTTGGAAAAATTACGTTTTAGAATATCAACGAGAGGTCGTATTTTAAAAAGTTTGTCATAATCTGCATGGTCACGATTTACTATATTCGTGTTGTCGTTTATGTGAATATAATTTCTTAGTTTGTCAAATCTATTTCTTGACATAGTATCAGCAATGGGTGAATAGCGAGTTTCTTGCGCCCAATACATCCGATAACTAGGCATCCTTACTATTCCGGATAAAATATTTATCCCAAGAAACTGAGAAATTTCTGTAAACGTTGTATTGATGCAAGTGCCACTCTTTTGCGAAGAATATAAATTTGTTTGGTCGGTGATCTGTTGGATCAAGTTATCGTCGAAGAACAACTTGAAGTACGACAAGGGTGTCCAATTATTTTCTTTCTGATTTGTAAATCTCCCATTGAATTCACAGTTGACTGGGCTTATATCTGTTTTCTGCCATCTTGGAGGAATTCGTGTTGTTTCTGTTGGCCGCTGAGTTCTAAAACGGCTAAGCGGCAAATCATCTTCAGGATCAAAATTGTCTTCTTCTAATCCTATGTCGGGCTCCACATGTAAACTATCTTCATTTAGTTCTATGTTGGGAATAGGTAACTTCAGTGGTTCTGCGGCTGGATCAGGATCATAGCGCTGTTGTAAACCACTCAACAGGTCTTCGTCAAAGTAATCCTTTTCATCGAAGCCGCTGAAACCCTCTAGGTCAGACTGATCACCTTCCATTAAAAGTAATAAATGCTTTTCTTCTTCTTCTGTTAAGCCCACCCGTGTCATCTGAAATTATTTTAATAAATTTGTATTTTATGAATTCTACATACCTAAATAAATAGTGTACAACTGCCCACTGATTCCAAATGAAGTTCATTGCTTTTTACCTTTATTGCCCGTAGACTCCATTTGGAGTCATAGGTTTCAAACTTCATAATTTAAGTAATATGCATACAATTTCATAAATAACAGAGTGCACATCATCTGTTAGTGTTCTTCTTGTACACATATTTTTCTGTACCGAAAAAGTTTAACACTTACCTTGGATGTTTGCAGATAAAATTGAAAAAAAAATTCTTGAATAACAGCACACTTTAACACATAACCTTCAATCAAACAACACCTAAATTTCTAAACCCGTCTATGTATAGCCATCTATGAACTGGAAGCGACAACTTTTTGTAAACAAATGTTACTTATTCGCTTTTACGGATTTATGACTAAGCTCCAAATGAATATATTCCAATTGGAGTCACTGGGCTGGAAAGGGTTAAGAAAAGGAATGTAAAAAATTGGCACGTTGAAATAAAGACAAATTTACATTACAATGACAGTTCAAAACTTGAACATCAACGACAAAAAGAAAGGGATACATTGTTCGAAGTTTGTCCGATTGTTGACACGCTGAGACAATTTTTTTTAAAACCTGACATATTCTCTAAAAACCTTAGTATCGATGAACGAATGGTTAGATATTTTGGGCATCATTATCTGAAACAATTTATAAGGGGATCGTTTATAAGATTTTGTTAAAAGCAATGGGGAGTATGCAGTGCTCGAACTGGTCTTTGTTTTCATGCTGAAGTTTATGAAGGAAAACGAGTTGTTAAACAGATAACAGCAAGGGCGTAGCCAGGTTGTCGGGCAAGGTCTCGGTTGGGGGGGGGGGGGCAATATTGACATATTAGGGGTTGAAGCAAATACATATATTGTCGCATATACTTTATTTTCAACTAGAAACTATGAATTTATAAAAAAATATGTTAGGTATGCTCGTTAATGTATGTTTAACGATATTCGTTTTTATTTCTGTTTTTTGGGTTTTCTTGTCTACGTCGGCGGATAACAGAACTTGGTTACGGTCATCTGTAATACTGGACAAAAAAAACGTAATTGAAAACCCATCTGAAAATTGTTTTTATTTTGACATTTTCATAAGTTTTCTAGTTAAAAATCTTCCAAAAAAAATAGTCACACAAAAATGACGTTTTCGCCGTTATGTGATGACAAATTGATATTTTGGGTTATTTACCGCGTTAACTCAAATCAAGTGTACATATACGAAATAATTCGTTCATTACATTTCATATCACTTATGCATATACGAATTATTTCGTATATGTACACTTGATTTGAGTTAACGCGGTAAATAACCCAAAATATCAATTTGTCATATATATACCTATATATATATATAAATTATGATATTTTCTTTGTGGGTATTTTCGGCAACCACAAAGAAAATATCATAATTTACATTTTACACGGCAAGGAATAATAACCACATAATATATATATATATACAGGGTGGGGCACCTCATTTCCGTCGGTTTATATACGAAAAGCGGTAATATGTTTTATTTTTATTTTTATTAAAGGTTGTGTAGGTTCATTAGGGGCACGTTTTAAAATTATTTTGAAATATACAGAGTGATCCAAAAAAATTTGGCACACCAAAGTTATGAAAATTTAAATGGAACACCCTGTATATTATGGGATATTTTGATGCTATAGGCTAAATTAAGGCCACTTACTGTTATATTCCCTATACCTAACTCAACCTCTTTTCGAGATATTTCACTATTTTTGAAAATGTAGATCAAAATTTCAGAGACATTGCTGTCTTCCATATTTGGGCGAATTATTTTAAATTGTATTTAATGTACACCCAAAGCATTAGACTCCAAGATAAGCTAAAGTTGATATCTAAAAATTATACAGGGTGTTAAAAAACTACATTTGTGTTTTGACTAACATTAAAGGAAAATAACTTTCTTATTTTAAATGGAACAACCTGTATTTATTGCCATTTTTAGATTCTAATTTTAATTGTTTTTAAAACTGTATTAGGGTTTCCTATACCCATCTCTTATAGTTTTTTGGTAATTTAGGATTTTCAATTTCAAACACTAATTTCTTGCAATTTTTTGCAAAAGTAGGCTTTGCCGCTGTTATTAATACTTCAAACAGATAAATTATTTGACAGTGACAGTATATATTAGTTAAGACATCAACGCTATTCGACGTCGTTTAAATAATTTTAATTATTTAAAATGAGAACCTACTCTGAAAACGAAAAGGTGGATATGATTTTAGTAATCGGAGAGTGTGGCGAAAATTGCTTGCTAGCATCAAGAGTTTATGCTCAAAAATATCCTAACAGGCGTCATCCTGACGGGCGGTCATTAGAAAATTTATTGCAAGTTTTCCGAAGAACAGGAAGTGTGCGTTATCAGAAACCAGAACGGCAAAGACCAATTACGGGAAATGAAGAAAATGATTTTGTTGTTATCGGATCTCTGGCAGAAAATCCGCATACATGTCAACGAAAAATATGTGAAACCACTGAAATAAGCAGGCGGAGCGTCGGAAGAATTATAAAAAGGCACAACTTCTTCCCGTATCGTATTCAATTACACCAAGCACTTTTGGAATTAGATTACGATAGACGACTCGTTTTTTGTTTATGGGTTTTAGAAAAGTTTAGTGAAGATGAAAATTTCTTCGATTTTGTACTTTTTTCGGATGAGTCATCATTCCACAATAACGGATTAGTTAATAAACATAATTTTCATTACTACAGTGACGAAAATCCCCATTTTTTTAGAACTATTGACAGGCAACACAGGTGGTGTGTCAATGTATGAGGTGGAATAATTGGAACTCAAGTGGTAGGTCCGTTCTTTTTTGATGGTCACTTAAACGGCGCCATGTTTCTTCGATTTTTACGAGACAATTTGCCTGTACTTTTGGAAAATATACCACTTAAAATTCGTCAAAGGATGTGGTTACAACTAGACGGCGCGCCAGCGCATTTTCAAGTAAATGTAAGAAATGAATTGGATAGGCAATATCCCAATAGGTGGATAGGACGCGGCGGTCCACAGAATTAGCCAGCAAGATCCCCAGACTTAACGAGTCCCGATTTTTTCTTATGGGGATATGTCAAAAATATCATTTATGATACACCACCAACCACACCCGACGATATGAGAGAACGAATAAGAATAGCGTTTCGTTCTATAACACCAAATATTTTAACAAGAGTTAAACAGTCCTTTCGAATTCGATTATGCATTGAAACAGATGGACATCATTTCGAGCACTTGTTAAAATTTAAATTGTAAAAGAAAACTAATGTCTTTTACAATTTAAGTTTTTTGTTTGTTTAATAAAGTATGTATTTTTTATTTACCTAGTTATGAGGCCTTTTAATTAATGTGAAACAAAACCAATCATCCCGATAGGTTAATAAATATTACCATTTTGAAAAATAGTTTGCAAGAAATTAGTGTTTGAAATTGAAAATTCTAAATTACCAAAAAACTATAAGAGATAGGTATAGGAAACCCTAATACAGTTTTAAAAACAATTAAAATTAGAATCTAAATATGGCAATAAATACATGGTGTTCCATTTAAAATAAGAAAGTTATTTTCCTTTAATGTTAGTCAAAACACAAATGTAGTTTTTAAACACCCTGTATAATTTTTAGATATCAACTTTAGCTTATCTTAGAGTCTAATGCTTTGGGTGTACATTACATACAATTTAAAATAATTCGCCCAAATATGGAAGACAGCAATGTCTCTGAAATTTTGATCTACATTTTCAAAAATAGTGAAATATCTCGAAAAGAGGTTGAGTTAGGTATAGGGAACATAACAGTAAGTGGCCTTAATTTAGCCTATAGCATCAAAATATCCCATAATATACAGGGTGTTCCATTTAAATTTTCATAACTTTGGTGTGCCAAATTCTTTTGGATCACTCTGTATATTTCAAAATAATTTTAAAACGTGCC
Source organism: Amphimallon solstitiale (assembly GCA_963170755.1). Lineage (NCBI taxonomy): Eukaryota > Metazoa > Arthropoda > Insecta > Coleoptera > Scarabaeidae > Amphimallon > Amphimallon solstitiale. The sequence goes on from OY720677.1 coordinate 120,749,646, forward strand.
CCTAATGAACCTACACAACCTTAAATAAAAATAAAAATAAAACATATTACCGCTTTTCGTATATAAACCGACGGAAATGAGGTGCCCCACCCTGTATATATATATATATATATATATATTAAATTTTATTGGACGATTTGTAGGTCGTTATACTAGTTTTAAATAATTTTTAAAACTCGCTAATTTGCAGTGTTTGAAAATTATAATTTTATAATTTTACCACTGACTATTAAATTAATTAGGTAATTTTTTTTAAAAATTACCGACACGGCTGGGATTCGAACCCAGGCATACCGATTACTAGCCGGTTGCTCTACCAACTGAGCTACCGTCGGTGTCTGAATTCGAATTTCTAAATCGTACTGATATATGTATATCAAGTAACAGATGGAAATGAGAAACACAAATTAATATATATTTATTTATATGAGGTCAATAAAAATTTAATATCACATATATATATATATTTAGAATTATATATATATATATATATATCAAAAAATGGAAATAACGCGGATACATGAAATAACAAGAAAAAGAATAATAACGGGTAAATTCCGCTGTAGAGCAACCGTAGACACGTGTTTCTGACTCATTGGTCGTCGTCAGTACGGTGTAGCCAAGGAATAAGGTGGGATAACCTTGGAGGTTGACATTAGTCTTCCTCGTGGCGACGTTAGTTGTTGTCTTCAGATTTGAGGATCTTCTAGCTGAAGCTACAAATGGGAGTCTGTCACCTGATGGTCTACCGTGTAGCTTACATCTCCAAGGTTATCCCACCTTATTCCTTGGCTACACCGTACTGACGACGACCAATGAGTCAGAAACACGTGTCTACGGTTGCTCTACAGCGGAATTTACCCGTTATTATTCTTTTTCTTGTTATATATATATATATAAATATAATTAATATTTTATATGTGGTTAATGTATATATTAAAAACATATAATCTTTTTCTTGTCGTATATTTAAATGTGTGAATACGTATAATGTATATGAACATATCTACGTGAGAAATTTCTTGAATTAGCGGCATTTAAATTAATCGATGACAAATTACTTGCATTATTTTAATGTTAATGATTTTAAAGAAAAGAAACACATTACTCCGAGGACTAACATATATACATTAGTTTCGCGTAACCACTATACGTGAATGCTCTTCAGCTCGGCCTGTGTAATGCATCCATTTTCCTACCTACCGAAATTTGTATATATACTTACGGAGACGATCTTTGCAAGCATTAGAGATAATTTCTTATCATTCTCATTTAATGAAGGAAACGTATTAATTACTATGTTTTTCCTTCTACAATATTACAGCACATACAGTGCACTCTGTGTTGGAACACAGAAATCCAAATTTCATTCTGGATAATTACAATTAATATTTTATATGTGGTTAATGTATATATTAAACACATATAATCTTTTTCTCTTTGCCGTATAGTTAAATGTAAGTATGTTAGTCCTCGGAGTAATGTGTTTCTTTTCTTTAAAATCATTAACATTAAAATAATGCAAGTAATTTGTCATCGATTAATTTAAATGCCGCTAATTCAAGAAATTTCTCACGTAGATATGTTCATATACATTATACGTATTCACACATTTAAATATATATATGTATATATCCAAACCATCGAAAACGACAACGAAATAAACAAATTCTATATTTATGGACCAACATAACATATATGTTGGTTTAGTGACAAAAAAAGTCACAAAATCTGGACAGGATAGGCGCCACTGTGGTCGTGCTCTTAATAAATTTTATGTTTATAAACAGAAATGATGCCTATTCAGCAATCGCACTAACGAATTCTCCTGTCTAAACTTTCTTATACGGTACTTTGACCAAATCAAACTCATAGCCCCACCTATCGGAAAGGGCAGAACAACGTTTGCCGGGCCAGCTAGTTAGTTTATATAATTATACTTACAAGGTAGCTAATTGCAATTGCATATCAGCATTTTCTAGATTCCTGTCATTGAATAATTTCTTTCCATCCGTTCTCATCTTGAAATACTCCAAGATAGTCTTCTTTGTACGAACAAGATCTCTATCGTAAGCTATTAGAAAGCCAACGATTTGTTCGTCTATTAACTTCGGTATCTTCACCGTCACATTCCAAGTTCTAATTGCCTCTATTTCGTCCCAGCTCACGCGATTTTCTTTCACGATATCTTCAGCTTTGTAACCGTATGTTAAAGGCATTTTTTCGAACTGACTTTTGTCTAATTAAACTCGTAATACGACGAAATATGCTTTGCGGAGGGGATCGTAGATTTTATTGTATTTATTGCAGTGCCATAAGCGCAGTGTAACATGCCGATATTGAAATCCATGTGTCAGTGCATCAGATTTACATCACTCAAGAAACGTATTCTATTTAAATAAGTTTATAATTAATATTTTAGCATAATTGATTCAGTCCATTTAAATTTCAAAATCGATTAAATAGAAAAACATATTTTATATATTTATTATTGTCTGTATGTAGATATTTCATCATTTAAATAACTAAATTTTAATAATAATAATAATAATGTTTATTGACAAGCTTGTTATAAAACAGATATACACATTGAAAATACAGATTAATTCTAATCATATCAAATCAGATGAATAGCATAAAGTAAATAACTAAATAATAAAATACTATACAAGGAAGCGCAATCTCAAGGTAAATCCAGCAAAAGCTGTTCTATTTTCCTAGGATTTCGATCATGCTAAACTCAAAAAGTAGTTCTAACCTAAACTTATAACTAACAGTTAACTAAAATGTAACTAAAAATAAAACTAACACTAAAACTTTTGAATAATTTGAAACGCATACACGTATAAGAAAGTCGTTTGGTGGCCACACCTCATTTTTTACGTAGTATAAGAAAGTATTGTGATGATGAAAATTTTCTACCTCGAGATTTTTGCAAATGTCCACGTTTTAAAGCCCCTGACACCGAAAAAGTGGTTTTTAAAAATCTCTCTCTCTCTCTCTCTGTGTGTGTGTGTGTGTGTTTGACTACGACAGCGGTCAAACCGCTATAGGTTTGTATTTACGGGTACAATCTGTCTCTTGAGATGTGATTAGATTTTCAGTAAAATCGACAGACCAGAAGTAGTAGTTTACTTCAGTGAAAAAATCGAATTTTGCCAATAGTTAGTCAACTACTAAGTTTAAACAAATTTATAAAGAATTCATATGTACTTAAAATTAAAATAGAGAACAATTTCATTTAAGAGGTTTTTCGAAATTTCTACCGGAAGTAGATCTTTTATTATTATCGAAAATCATTTTTTTGCGAATATTTCGCAAGTCATGCCTTTAGGCAGGTATGTTACGAGTATGAAAGTATTTAGAACATAACTTTCAAAACTTTTTGTATTAAAAAAAAAAATAAAATTCGGACCGAAAGTAACAGTTTTACTCTATGGAATAGGGATTTTTTTGCAAATATGTCGTAAATTATGCATTCTATATATATTTGTCAAGAGTACAAAAGTATTTAGAGCTAGATTTGGGATATTTTTTGTATAAATGAAATTTCGAAATAAGTAAGTTGCACTTCTACTCTTAGCGAGTAGCACTTTTTTCAAATATCTCGCAAAGTATGCATTCGATAGAGATTTATTAAAAGAATAGAAGTATTTAGAATAGGATTTTGAATATTTTTTATATAAAAAAATTCTTAAAATTTGGACTTGAAGTAACACACTTACATGTTTATTTTTCGGCTTATTTTTCTATGATGAAAGTATTTAAAACAATTCAGAACAACTTATGTATAATTTGAAACGCTTATGAGTATAAGAAAGTCGTGTGATGGCCACACCTCATGTTTTAAATTTTTCATACGTAGTGTAAAGAAGTATTGTGATGACGAAAATATTGGAGCTCGAGATTTTTGCATATGTGCACGTTTTGAAACGAGTGAAAAGACTTTACGAATATTTTGTTTCTCTTTATTTATTTATGGTATTTTACTTTGGCTAATGACTTACGTGTGACAATAGTTTGTAACGAAGTTCCTCGTTAATTGCTCAAATTAACATTTTTAGTCCATTATTAATTTATTTAACAATATTAAATTAATAGAATGTAAGTTATTTTGCTCAAATATTGTATAAAATGTTTTGGACGGACCTGTATATGTATTCATGTGCAACGATCATTCAAGTTATTTGTTATTTTTCAATATAAGGATGTATACGTCATGCTCGTAGTCGCGCGCAAATTGTATATTTTAAAACGAGTTTTTCCTACAGAAATAGGGGGGTTTACGGATATATAAAGACACCAACAAGTGTGTCTCTTCCATTTTATTTCCCTATCCTTCTGCTGCCTTTACCTTTCTTTACTCAGCCTTGATGGCGTGGGAAAGATAGGTGTTTATCCTAGAAACGTATTACATTCAGGTCTCATGCGCCGTGGAGTAATCGTTTCAAAGTCCGCTAAAATCCGTCCGAAAGTGTTTGTTTCATTCAGACCAGGGGTCGTGAAGGAATAGACATTTTTACCGCTACTACCTATAATTCCCGTCCGAGTCAGACTATAAATGTCATGACTATGTATATATCTCTGTATTTAATATATGTATTTCATTTTCAGAAACGTTAGATTTCAAATTTTGTTTGTAACGCGCGTATAAATTCAATACATTGTCTGCGCTTTGTAGCATAAACAAAGATATAATAATAATTCTCCGAATAGACGCGCGAAAGTCCGCACCGATTGAAATTGTTCTCCGCGACGAAATATATATAAGGTTCTTCTGCGAGCAGGGTAACGTACAAAAACTTAGTTGTAATATAATTTAAGCAAACCTGATCATCCGCATTTTATTTCAAACACCATTTTATTTATGTTTTTCTTTAACGGAATATTCTGGGATTGTAATTGTTAATTCAGGGACTAGGAACGTACAAACGTTCTTGCTTGATTTTATACGCGACATATAGAGGTCGTTGACGCGTATTTAATTTGTATTCTATTTATGTACATAGATTTTGTAAATATATAATTAATATTAAACCATAAAGTGTATCAATTGTGACCATAATTTAATTGCTGAATTGTTTATTCGTTTGATATGATTGTATAATGTTTTAACAGAAATAAAAGTTAATTATTATGTACTTTTCAAATGAATTTCTAACCGTGTGTTTTTTTGCTTACCTTTACCGTTTGCTAGTGAGATAGAGAAAGTAGTATATTCAAAAGTAACGAATCATATTAAAACAATAAGAAGTACTCACGTTATTTTTCTCCGCTGAGTCAGCTGTGAGCAATAGGTCTTTTGTCCCAAGGCACCACTCTAAAACCACCATAACTTTGATTTATTTTAAACCGCCCGAACGAGTTGACATTAAGGTCAACGGCCGTACTTTTACCAGATCATAACATTGAAGCCTGAACATATAGGCAGCCAGGAGTGCGTATTTTTGGTGTCTGGACGACATTCAGAAGACCAATTCTGTAACCGGCGAGGTTGCCCTTGGTGTTATATAGGCAATTGGCACTGTGTATAATAAAAGTAAGCCAGCTAGGTTACAGATGGCGCCCAGAACGTTTGGCCGTGTTTTAAGAGATTTAAAAAATTAAATTCCGCCGCGTTTAATAAAACTGTTTGAATAATTTCACAGTTTTCCGCTAGATATACATGTATAATTATTTTTTGTAAATAGTAAGATAGGAAAATTGATACACATTTTTACGTACATACATAGAGATAAGTTTTTATTAAAGGATAGTAAAACGTACATATTCTTTATTAATTGTGAGGGAGTAAAAGGATAGGAGAATAAAATTGCAACTACAATACATTTTCATTTTATTATTATTTTATTTTTATTTTGTACAAATTATAAAATGACCGATCAGGACAAAGGCAAAAATCCAAACCCTCTTGGGTGGATATATACTTTGAAAAAAGAGGATTTAAATGCCGCAGCAGAATCTTTAGGGTTAGACGCTACCGGTAATGTCGAGGACGTACGTAAACGCATTAGTACCTTTCTGAAAGAGGATAAAACGGGTTCAACGAATAAGGGAAACGCTCCACCGCAAAGGGACACTAACGTTCAGATTTCTTCCGCGGAAATCTGTGCTCAAATAAGGAAATGGGGGATTCATTTTAATGGCAGCTCGGACGCTGTATTTTTCCTGGAAAGAGTCAACGAACTCCAAGTATGCTATGGGATTAAAGACGAACATATGCTACATGCATTGCCTGAGCTTTTTAGAGACAAAGCACTGCTTTGGCTCCGGAATAATAAAACTTTATGGGGTACATGGGACGAGTTCTTAGAGGATTTCAAACTTCAATATCTTCCGCCTCGGTATAATTTTTCAATCGAAGAAGAAATACGCGCTCGGTTGCAAAAACCAAAAGAATCTTTTAAAGATTATTTAACCGCCATATTGACGTTGATGAGACGCGGCCAAGATATGTCCGAAGGTGATAAATTGGAACGTGTATACGGTAACATGTCACCTAGTTACAGGATGTATATACGTAGGGACGCGATACAATCCCTCCGGCAATTATCTAAACTCGCTGCCGACTACGAATTACTGCTGGAAGAGCAGGCGCGCTTTTGTAAGAAAGAGAGTACGCTATCAGCACCGGAACGTCCGCCCAGCGATAAACCGAGTACTTCGCGTTCGCATCATTTGTCATATGCCGCCCAGGATAATAAGCCTCGCCAATTTCCTGTACCGCCGTCGCCGTCACAAAAATTATCACACCCGGAAAACCGTTGTTGGCGCTGTGGCAGAGAGGGGCATACGCGTGGTTATTGCCGTAACCCATTTAAAATGTTTTGTTCACGGTGTGGCAAGTTAAATGTGCGTTCCGTTGACTGCCGATGCCAGGGAAACGCCGAGAAGGGCGGTCTGCAGGCAAAGACCGTCCGCAAGCAGTAAAGCCGCCTGAATCCGCGAACACAGGTATCAAAGACTCGACAGTGCCAGACAATCGCGTCTGGATCCGCGTACACATACATAACCAGAATTTACGAGCCCTCGTGGACAGCGGAGCGACTTCATCGTTTTTGTCCGAATCGCTAGTTGCCCGGTTGTTGGAAAACAATACACAACGCGTCTTAAATAGAAAATCTAAAGTCCGCCTCGCAAATGGAGACGTTGTAGAATCGCCTGGCTCAGTTTTGTTACCGGTCCGCATGGGTAGCCGAACTACAGACGTAAATTTTATAATTATGCCGAAGAGCCCGTGCTCAGTCATCTTCGGAATTAATTTTCTCAAGGAAATTGGGGCTGTTCTCGATTTTTCCGAAAGGAAACTGCACTTTAAGGGAGACAATGCAGTCTTTGCCGCGAGCTGTGGGATCTCCGGAGTACAGGACCGCCACGAGACCGCCTTAAAAAAATTCCTTGATCAGGAATTAAGTAAATTTACTACCGTGCCTGGTCGGACGAATCTAATACGTCACACAATCCGTTTGCAACCGAATACCGCCCCAATAAAACAACGTTATTATCCGTGCAACCCGAAGAAGCAAGCACTAATCGACGCCGAAGTAGACAAGATGCTACAAGACGGTATAATAGAACCCAGTAACAGCCCGTGGAGTTCTCCAATCGTCGTGGTCACGAAAAAGAACGGTGGCGTTCGGTTTTGCGTCGATTTCCGAAAAATTAATTCTGTATCGATTAAAGATTCATATCCTTTGCCGTATATTTCAAATATTCTTGATAAACTCCGCGACAGTAAATATTTTTCGACGCTTGATCTTAAAAGTGGGTACTGGCAAGTGGAATTAGAAAAGGATAGCAGACCCGTGACAGCTTTTACAATTCCGGGAAAGGGCCTATTTCATTTTGTATCATTACCGTATGGATTGCATAGTGCGGGAGCAACGTTCCAACGCCTATTAGATTCGGTGATAGGTCCCGAAATGGCAGAGTACGCATTTGTATATTTGGACGATATCATTATTTTAGGCAAGACTTTTGAGGAGCATTTGAAAAATTTAAGTAATGTTTTCGCGCGTTTACGGGAAGCAGGCCTTCAACTACAACCAGACAAATGTACTTTTGCCAAACAAGACATAAAATATTTAGGTCATGTTGTAACACCGGACGGAATCCGTACAGACCCGGACAAGATCGCTGCTATATTAAATGTACCGCCGCCGCGAAACAAGAAAGAAATACGTGGTTTTCTGGGACAAACGTCATGGTACCGTCGGTTCGTACCGAATTTCGCACAACTTACCGTTCCGCTTATAAAATTAATTAAAAAAGATGTGCGCTGGGAATGGACGACGGAACAAGACGCCGCATTCGCCGCCGTAAAGAAAGCATTAACAGAGAGCCCAGTTCTCGCGTGTCCGGACTTCTCCAAACCATTCCAATTGCATACCGACGCCAGTGAGAAAGGTTTAGGAGTCGTTTTAATACAAATAATAGAGGGTGCCGAAAGAGTGATTGCCTATGCCAGTAGGACTTTAAGTAAGGCAGAATTAAATTATTCGACGACCCAGAAAGAAGCTCTTGCCGTCGTTTGGGGTATCAAAAAATTTAAGTACTATTTAGAATTTTACCAATTCACCGTTATTTCCGATCATCAATGTTTAAGATTCCTGAACGACTTGAAGAATCCGTCAGGACGACTCAGTCGATGGGCTGTTGATTTACAACAGTATGATTTTGTCATTCAATACCGTAAAGGAGCGATGAATAACTTAGCCGATTCTCTGTCCCGAGCACCGCTTCCTTTCAAACACGAAACCGATGAAGATACCTGTGCCTTGTTAGAAGAAACGTCTTGTTCTTGGTATAACAAGAAGGCTGCGGACGTTCAGTCAGATCCTGAAAAATTTCAAGAATACCGATTGGAGAATGGTAATTTGTACCGACACATACCTGATACACAACATACCGAGGGAGTGCGCGCATGGAAATTGTGTGTAGCTACGCCTGACAGAAACGACGTCCTGAAGGAAATCCATGACGCTCCTGAAGCTGGACATCTTGGGGTCGCCAAAAGTATAGCGAGAGCCGCTTCGTTATATTATTGGCCAGGGATGTTCAGAGATGTCCGCCGCTACGTCAATCGATGTCGATCCTGTAAACATTATAAATTTAATCAGGGAAAACCTCTAGGCCAGATGTTATTCTCGCCCGTTGATTGTCCATGGGAACAAGTGAGTGTGGACCTCCTCGGACCTTTTCCGCGTTCCAAGAGAGGATATACTTCATTATTGGTAATACATGATCGATTCACGAAGTGGGTAGAGTGCCAGCCGCTACGCTCTGCCACATCACGAACCATCATCCAGGCACTGAAGGAAAAGGTAATCTATCGTTTTGGTTGTCCGAAGATCCTGTTGGCTGACAATGGTCCGCAATTTGCCAGTCACAGTTTCACCAGTTATTTTAATGGATTAGGTGTCAAGATAAGGTTTAATGCTCCGTATGCTCCGCAATCGAATCCTGTGGAAAGGACAAATAGGGTATTAGGACCTATGATTGCACAATACATCAATAAAGATCATAGAGAATGGGACCAATACCTACCTCAGTTCGTTTTCGCCATCAACACCGCTAAACATGAGTCTACAGGATTCACACCTGCCTTTCTTAACTTTGGTAGAGAACTCATGCCGCCGAGCTCTCTGCGGAGAACCGCTGATGGGCAATTAATGGATCCTGCTCGACCGAACACAGAAGAATTGGCTCAAGAACTGTCGAAATTGGACGACTTTTTCAAGATTGTCAGGATAAAGTTGGCTCAAGCGTTCCAGAGGCAAAGTAGGCCTGTAGTGAGGGCTGGAAGAATTCTCCTACCGTGAACCTGCGTGAAGTAAAAGTCTTCTAAAGGGATCAATGGGTATACCACCAGACCCATAATTTATCCGACGCCTCGAAGAAATTTACCGCTAAACTTGCTCCGAAATTTGAAGGTCCCTCTAAAGTTATCCAGATCCTGTCTCCGTCTATTCTTATGTTACAGGTACCAAACAGACGAAAGCCAGTGAAGGTCCATGTGAAAGACATAAAGATTCCGTCCGCCGACGAGCTCCATACCGATCTCCTACCTCCAATTCCGCAGGAGGCTGTGAGGGATGTTTTGGACTAGTACTTGCTGCAATCCGCCGCACCAGGTGTTTTGTTCCAAGGCATCATCCGGAGCTCATACTTTGTACAACCCGCCGTACCAAGTATTTGCTCATGACACCATCTAGAGCTCGTACTTCGTGCAATCCGCCGCACGAAGTGTCTGTCCACATGGAAACCGCCAGAGTAAGAATCACTGCAACCGCTATAATAATTCCGGCAGTAGAGGCCTGTATCAAATTTTCGACGCATGTAATTGTCCGAGGCGATACCAGCACCAGTCCATATGCGGGTCGACGGAGTGAGCGTCGTGATGACTCGCAGGGAAGCTGAGATCCACCACGCGAATCTGAAAAGACAGAACAAGCAGTGATAGTGCGTGCGTCATAGACATCGTGAGTGATGATAAACTGACGAGTTTTAGTTTTTTTAATTTTAAGATGATAGACTTTCAAGAATTAATTGTTTAAATTTTAATTTTCCGTTTCTGTACTTTTGATATTTAGTTGTTAGGGTTCGTTGTTTACTTTTAAGGAGGGGGCTGTAACGAAGTTCCTCGTTAATTGCTCAAATTAACATTTTTAGTCCATTATTAATTTATTTAACAATATTAAATTAATAGAATGTAAGTTATTTTGCTCAAATATTGTATAAAATGTTTTGGACGGACCTGTATATGTATTCATGTGCAACGATCATTCAAGTTATTTGTTATTTTTCAATATAAGGATGTATACGTCATGCTCGTAGTCGCGCGCAAATTGTATATTTTAAAACGAGTTTTTCCTACAGAAATAGGGGGGTTTACGGATATATAAAGACACCAACAAGTGTGTCTCTTCCATTTTATTTCCCTATCCTTCTGCTGCCTTTACCTTTCTTTACTCAGCCTTGATGGCGTGGGAAAGATAGGTGTTTATCCTAGAAACGTATTACATTCAGGTCTCATGCGCCGTGGAGTAATCGTTTCAAAGTCCGCTAAAATCCGTCCGAAAGTGTTTGTTTCATTCAGACCAGGGGTCGTGAAGGAATAGACATTTTTACCGCTACTACCTATAATTCCCGTCCGAGTCAGACTATAAATGTCATGACTATGTATATATCTCTGTATTTAATATATGTATTTCATTTTCAGAAACGTTAGATTTCAAATTTTGTTTGTAACGCGCGTATAAATTCAATACATTGTCTGCGCTTTGTAGCATAAACAAAGATATAATAATAATTCTCCGAATAGACGCGCGAAAGTCCGCACCGATTGAAATTGTTCTCCGCGACGAAATATATATAAGGTTCTTCTGCGAGCAGGGTAACGTACAAAAACTTAGTTGTAATATAATTTAAGCAAACCTGATCATCCGCATTTTATTTCAAACACCATTTTATTTATGTTTTTCTTTAACGGAATATTCTGGGATTGTAATTGTTAATTCAGGGACTAGGAACGTACAAACGTTCTTGCTTGATTTTATACGCGACATATAGAGGTCGTTGACGCGTATTTAATTTGTATTCTATTTATGTACATAGATTTTGTAAATATATAATTAATATTAAACCATAAAGTGTATCAATTGTGACCATAATTTAATTGCTGAATTGTTTATTCGTTTGATATGATTGTATAATGTTTTAACAGAAATAAAAGTTAATTATTATGTACTTTTCAAATGAATTTCTAACCGTGTGTTTTTTTGCTTACCTTTACCGTTTGCTAGTGAGATAGAGAAAGTAGTATATTCAAAAGTAACGAATCATATTAAAACAATAAGAAGTACTCACGTTATTTTTCTCCGCTGAGTCAGCTGTGAGCAATAGGTCTTTTGTCCCAAGGCACCACTCTAAAACCACCATAACTTTGATTTATTTTAAACCGCCCGAACGAGTTGACATTAAGGTCAACGGCCGTACTTTTACCAGATCATAACATTGAAGCCTGAACATATAGGCAGCCAGGAGTGCGTATTTTTGGTGTCTGGACGACATTCAGAAGACCAATTCTGTAACCGGCGAGGTTGCCCTTGGTGTTATATAGGCAATTGGCACTGTGTATAATAAAAGTAAGCCAGCTAGGTTACAAGTTTAAAATTCCAGGACCACATGTTTGATGGTGCCAAGAAAGAATTAAAACGCCTTTTAAACACTTAAGAGAAAATGCTGTAATTGGGGCTAATAATGTGTTTTTAGTTTTAGTCAATGTGTCCAAATAAAAGTGTTAAGAGTTAAAAGAGTAAAACCCACCATTTTAGGCGTCCTTTGTTCCAGATCCATTTTCTCTCAAGCACAAAATCTGTCAATTTTGTCAAATTTAAACCTACCCTCTATTCAATATGACTCAGCCTGTATTGACAGGTAAATATATTACCAAGACATATTTTGCATACAACTTTGACAATGAATTATGTATTATAAATTTTATTCGAAAGTATTATATTAACATTTAAAATTAAAAACAGCAGTAAATAGGGTTTTTTATTATCTATTGTATACAAATATTAAATAATCATAATCAGAAATTAGAATATTTGAAAGATATTTTAAATTCCGTAAAGACGTATAAATATAACCTTGGCGCACAAATATATAATAAAATGTGTCTGTTAAAATGTATTACTTGTAAATGCGCTTGTATATACAAAACACAACAAAGGCGCATCAGTTCTATTTCACGTTTTTTGTCCACATGTATATTTTTTATTTGAAAGACTATTCTTATGTATGTCCGACAAATTCAGGTATATAAGAAGTAAGTCGTCGCCATATTTGAAGTAGAAATTTAAATAGCAACCTAGATTTTGTTACGTTCAACTATACTTGAATCGCCGAACAGATGCATTAATAAAAGTGCGTGATCACAACGTGATCGCAACGTGTTCAAGGCGTCCTATGCATAAAAAATGTCTCCGGCAAGCATCGTTTACATTAGGCTAAAACTGTAATACATATCACGAATCGCGTTTATTTACTTTTATTTTACTTTATTACTGTTTCCGTTAAATCTGTTTATGCTGCAATTATTGTTTTCTTTTGGATATTTTGATCAGTATTTTTAAATACGTAAGTAATTAGTAATCCGAAATGATACAAACTAGGTATAAGTAATTATATCTTCGAGGTTAGAATTCGAAAGTAATTCAAATATTACTTCAATTTCTTTGTTTCTAGCAAAGTTATACATAGTGGAATGGAATATTCACCTCCAAGAAAGAGGCCCGCAAAACACTTCTCAGCGAAAGAAAAAGAAGTGGTTATGAATATACATCAAAAGCTGACAATGGTGAAACGACTGCAAAAGCGGCAGGTAGTATTTTTGTTATAAGAAATTATAACAAACTGATTTTATTTCTATCATGTTTATAGGAATTGCCGTACGTAGTGTTTATAACATATTGAAAAAATATGACCCTGAACCACAATTTAATCAACCAAAAAGTATCAGAGGAAAAAGGGTATTTTGGATACTGTTGCTGAAGATATGAAAAACAGAATTCGAAGAATTGATCATTCATTCTACTTTAAAAACGAACCACCAAGTGTGCAAAAAATTCTGACAGCTGTGAATGAAACAGAAGATCTGCTCAATTTTAAAATAACGACATTCAGGATGATATTGTAACGTTTTCGGGTTCCAATAAACAACTCGTGCAATTATTTATTTAAAACAGTCTGTATATTTATGTACTTAAAATTATTTAACAATATAAAAATATAAAAACTAACGTAACACACTTAAACTACTACAATTTAATTATCACAGGTATTTATTTACTACTACTAATATGTCCGTATTTATTTATATAACAGTTCTATATATATAAGACGGCACTACTATATTTATTTCTACGCTACCACTACGTAAGGACTTTCTTTATCCCGAACTACTCCGCCCGCAATGAATCCCGTAATGAATTGAATCCCGGTGACTCAGTCGCCTCATATACCATGCATGAAATGTTCTCGAAGCATTCTCGTAAACTCTGTCTCCCTCTAGAATATTTGTAGAATATTCCCAGACATTTGTCTCCGCTTCCGATACAGTACCATGCGTAAGTGTATGACTCACCGCTTTACGATGTTTACCAGCCGCGCCGAATATGATTTATTGCTCGCCCGGTCTGCCTTTTTTTTTGCGTGTGACAATTTCGTTTTTATCGCGCCGAGAGATCTGATTCTTTTATTTAATGTAATTCATTTCGTCTGCTGGTTTCGTTACAATATTAAAGGAACTACATTTTTGGTATACTATCTAAGTTCCGTAACCTGCACTTTGCTATTATTAATAGAGCTATTATATTCATAGTTATCAAAAGAGAAATAGCAATAGCATCTTGAAAGAAAAAGAAGAAATTATTGCGTGGAGCAGAAGATACCTATATCAAAAAAAGGCCTATATATTATTTGGATGAAACGTGGGTGAATGCTGGGCATACTGTAAGCAAGATATGGACAGATAAATTTAGAATAGCTAGCTTACGAATTCATATAGAACATACTATCCGAAGGATTAGGGAGTTTAAATTATTAAGACCACATGCTTGTGTTAATAATAAATTAGTTCCACAAATAGATAGTGCTGTAACTATTGCTGCAGCTTTCGTAAATTTACAGAGACCTCTTATTAAAAAATAGACAATATAATATGATTGATATTTAGTTTTGGTTATGCATTTTTTAATTAGTATATAATAACTGTTTTAAGAAAATATATTGATTTGTTTTTTATTATTTGTATTGCATATAACACTTGAAATTTGCATTTTTGTATGATATACCATGTGGTATCAATAAAGTAACAAACCTACTACACTTCCACTGTTTTGCAAGAAATATATCCCACCTGCTTCTGAGCTGTACTATTACAATATAAATAAAAATTTCTGCACAGACTGTATCATTGATGTTTTGTTCTAAATAATGAAGCAAACCATCAACGGAAGAACCGCCATTTGTCACAAATGCAATCATTCCATGATGAAGAGATAGAAGATTTGGTATTTCATATTCTGTTGTGTATTTCATTATTTGAGAATTTACTTTCTTCTTCCAATTAAGCTGGTACATTTAAAGATAGTTTGGGATGTCTAGGTGGACCTAATTTACTGGCCCTTAAATATCTCAATGATGTTCCCATTTTGGAAAGACAAGATTTTTTCCAGTAGCTTTCCACAGAGGTGGCAGGTTCTTCACTTCTATGAATCCACATCAAAAAGGCTACAGCATGCTTACATCCACCTGCAATATTTATATTAAAACTATATATTACAAAACTCAACTATATTACATGCCGATTCTGCACAATCATGGCATTTTACTACCTCAATAATTTCATTAGTGTCATCCATACTAAGAGTAACATTATATTGGTTAGTATGTCCTTTATGATCTGGGCAAATTTTGCATTTAACAATACATTTGGTCTATTTTCTTTTAAGTTGCACATACCCAATAGCAGAATTCCCATATTTTTCTCTTGATGCACTAAATAGTCAGTTATCAAGAAGAATAAAATGTATTAAGTTATACTCACCTCTGTGTTTTAGAAATATAATTTACTTTTCAGTTATAAATGAAAATGGTCGTATTATCAGAAAATGATGTAAATAATGTTTAAAATTTTTGTGCACATTTCCTATTATACTATTATTATAATATTTGTCCTTATAAAATGTAAAAGTTCTCATCAATTATAAAAATATTTTGTTTATTTAACTTGAATTTATTTTATGGTTATACCGTGAGAGGTTATACCTACTTTGAGTATTCATATGTTTTTATGTCATTTAAACAACAGAGAAAATTATTTAAAATATTACAATGACACAGTTTTTTCATTTGTAAAATAGTCTATTCCTTCATATTGAGGACTACTACATGCTATTTTATAGAGACAATACAATCTTAATCCGTTTTGATAGTAAACATTTGAATATGGACAATTCCTTAAGTCAAATACTACGGCGATAACTATTTTACCGACATTTATTCTTGAATGATTTTATGTGCCTGTGTGCATACGACTTTGTTGTGATCACCGTGAACCCAACGTGATCACTGCATCTGTTCAGCGATTCGAGTATATAATCCGTAAGAGAGCGCCCCGAATGTTGTAACAAAACTTATAGTAGCGCCCTCCATCTTGGTGCCTTGTTTCCAAACTAACGCCGAACGCCGTTTCCAAAATATGTTGCCAATAATTATCATTACATCGGCTATCTGCAATCTTCCTTATCTGTGGTACTAAGTTTCATTAATTGGATGTTTTACAAATAATATTTCATTTAAATGAAGTTTATACTACTTTGAAATTGTTTTTAATTGGCAATCTACAGAATAAGTTTACAGTTATTTGAATAAATAATAATATTTTTCCTTTTTGCTAGAGGGTGGTAGTTGTTGGTGCGAAAGAGGCTTTGGGGCAAAAAAGTATATAGTGTATATATAAGAACAGCATTTTATTAAACAATATTTCTCTAAAATCCCGTAAATATTTTCTAATGACATATTTCCGAATAAATGAACATGTACATATATACTAGGATTTTGCTTCTTGTTCAAGAAAGGACCTTCGCAATTCTTCTTCAGCATCAAAGTATGGCTTTAAATCGGATAAGATTTTTGTGTTTGCTTCGTGCAGGACCCTCGTGTCTGGAAGGTCACCACCATAGTCAGATGGTAAGCAACATTTGTCTATATAATTTTTGTGAAACTCTTCAAGGCTCATGCTAGGTGGATGAAAATATAGCTAAAAAAAAATAAATATATAGTAAATATTAAATTGCAGGTTTTAATTCCATACATCCAGGGAGGAGTATTTCACCCCGTTTGACTAATTTAAGTCGATTTTTGCGATTCGGTTAAGCTATTTCAACTCAAGACGATAGAGTGGGTCACTCGAACGACTTTTATTATATATAATTGATATTTCTAATGGGCCAATCCATTTCAAATTACCCAATATAAATAAAAGTTATTGCTCAACACTTTTTATTTTCCTGATTTTTTTATCATAAGTTCCCTATAGGTAGACAGTCACAAAACATTGTTTGAAAAACAATTTTAAGCCATAGTTCTTTTTTTCTGGCAGGCATTTTTAAAATGGTGGTTGGGAAATTTTTAAGAAAAATGTGGTTTGCGGAAAGTTTAATTGCCAAGCTACTTTAAAAGATAACAGAATAATTCAAAAATCAGTGTGTTCAGCATGAAATGAACTTGAGGCATATTTATTTTTCTATTATGCAAGAGAGTCAGTCAAACCCTTTCTGTAACGACTCCGAAAAAAATTATCAATCGTTACTTTTTAAGACCGTACATTTTTATGAAAATGCAGCCAGCAAGTAGTTACAACTGAAGTAGTAAATCTCAATACATAGAGAAACATTGTTGTGCGTATATTGTAGGCAAGTGTAGTATAACAAATATATCGGTATAACTTGAGTTTAAGAATTAGAATCCTTGCCTATTGTTATCACTGCCATCATTGCCCATTGTTATTTAAAAGTAGAAATATTTGATCATTTATTGTTTGTAATGATTTAAACATCATTCGACCATTGTCAATTCTAATAATTTCAAATCGTTGTTTACTGACTTGGCAATGCACGAGCGTGTAGAAGGGTAGCGTGTTTACTGAAATTCACTGCTCTATTACTCTAAAGGTAGTTGAGTCCCAGTCATAATTTTTTTGTGTGATATTCCTATATGTTTAGAGAATATTCTGTAAAATTTTCACTTGTTTTCAGACAGTACCTTTTTAGATATTAACCTGAAAAAATTAATTTCGGCCATTTTTGAAAAGCCCTAGAAAAAAGAGGAATGCATTCTCAGGAGTAAAACTTATACTGCAGGTAGTTATGTAAGTATTCAGCACCGAAATAACATATTTTTAGTGAGTATATTTTCCTTCATAAAAATGTACGGTTTTAACTTTTGCCTACTAAAACTGGGTCAACCCAAAATTTTGCTTTTTCTTGTAACTTTTTAAATAATTTTTTGAAGTGTAAACTTCTTTAGGTGCGTTGCACTGATTGTAGGCACTGAACAAGACTGACTGAACGCTCGGATATGTAACGCTCGTTCGGGTAAAGTCGGCTAAGGGAACAAGATAAATAACTATATCATATAGAGTTATTTAATTTAAATTAAATTGAAATTTAAATGAATAAATAAATTCATGTTCCAGAACAGATTCGATCCCGAGCCGCACGGGAATGAAGTACTATGAAGCCGACACGTTACCATCAGACCAAACACGGGACCGTAAGCGAGTATTTATATCGTCTATTTATACATACACATACGTCGCAACCGACCAAACGAAATGGCCGTTCGCGTAAATGTAATAAATGTGCGAATATGTTTTATTTAATACGTTACTGAATATTATACGCGTGCATTTCGTATTATTGAAAATTGACGTATGAAAGTGAAATTTTAGATACGGGGGTGTGTTACGTCGCCGATCACCAACCCATAGTCAAAATGTCAAAAGAAAACAAAATGGCGGAATTTTTTTTTGAAAATTGACGTATGAATGTGAAATTTTAGATAGGGGGGTGTCTTAGGTCGCCGATCACGATTCCAAAGTCAAAATGTAAAAAAAAATGGCGGACGAGTTTTTTTGAAAATTGACGTATGAATGTGAAATTTTAGATACGGGGGGTGTGTTAGATCGCCGATCACGAATTCAAAGTCAAAATGTCAAAAAAAAAAAAATGGCGGAAGAATTTCTTGAAAATTGACGTATGAATGTGAAATTTTAGATACGGGGATGGTTGAGGTTTACGTTTTATTTAATACGTTACTGAATATTATACGCGTGTGTACATGTGTAAATGTAATAAATGTGCGAATACGTTTTATTTAATACGTTACTGAATATCATAAGCGTGTATTTCGTATTATTAACCTCGCCTTGATGAAGTTTTCACTTCTGCCGTGTGGTTTTAAGCACACTCATTCTTCTTGTTTAATTTTTTTTTCCTTTCGAGAATGCTCCTAAAATTCTGTATTGAACCATAAGCAATAATAAAATATCTAAAATTAACAAAGTTTGAGAATAATTCGCACTTTGTTCCTCTGGGTCAGTTGAGACCCGGTTTTGGGATGTTATGTTTTAATTCGAACGAACATATTTTCATACAAGTTGAGACGTGTTCATCCCTGCTCACGGCTGGAATTTTGATGTTTTTCAATTCAGTATACTTTTATACGTGATAGTGTATATTTGTGTCAATGGTTCAACGTTGTGCAATGTCATCTAAAAGGGCTTTATCTCCTGAAGAACTTTTTTCTATTCTAATGAACGATTCAGAAAACGAAATGACACGATTGGGGAAACATTTAGTGATGGGCCTGAAGAAGTAGAAGATACTATAGAGGAAAATGAAGTCAATTTTGATAAGAATAGTTACTCTAATGACTCTAATGAGGAAAATGTGATGAATTTGAGGAAGAATTGGACCGTAATATTGAAGTTGCTGTCGCGCATGGAAATATTTAGCTCCTAAAAAAGGTAAAACAAGGACATCAAATTTCATTCGTAAAGAAAAAGGTTTTACAGAGGAAAGTAAGGATATCGACTCGATCCTGGATTGTTCTTCTTTATTTATATCCGAGGAAATTTTTGAAATTATTGTGAAATTTACTAATCAAAGAGCAAAATAATTTATAAGTAAATATAATGAGAATCATGAAGACAATTTATTCAAATTATGGAAAGAAGTAGATGTTATCAAAATACGTGCTTTCTATGCAATACTTATTTTATCATGAGGATTTAGAGAAGCAAAAGAAAGCCCAGTTAATTTGTGGTCATCAACAAGTAAATCTTTGACAAGGCCTATATATCAAGCTTGTATGAGCTGAAATAGATTTTGCGATATTTTACGCTTCCAATGTTTTGACGATATTTGCACAAAAATAGAAAGAAAATTCTAGGTAAACTTGCACCTATTCGCGATGTAATTGATATTTTCACAAAAAATTGCAGAGATTCTTATTGCCCATCAGCTTATGGAACAATAGACAAACAGCTGGTAAGTTTTAGAGGCCGACGTCCATTTAAGGTTTATATACCAAGCAAGCCCGGCAAATATGGGATTAAAATTTGGGCATTATGTAATGCAACAATATTTTACTGCTGTAATTTTGAAGTATACCTAGGAAATGAAGGAGAAACAGCTGAAAAAAATCAAGGACCTCGCGTAGTTAAAACTTTATCAAACCATTGGTACGGAAGTGACCGCAATATAACGAATGATAATTTTTTTACCGATTTAACTCTTGCGGAAGATCTTCTAAAAGAAAAACATTAATTGGAACTGTGCGCAAAAATAAGAAGGACTTACCCAAGAAGCGTTTGGATATAAAATCACGTGCAGTAATTCTTCTCATTTTGTCTTTACTAGAGACTTAACATTAGTGTCCTATGTTACTAAACCTAAAAAATTCGTTAGTTTACTTTTCTCTACGCATCACGAACATGACATTGCTGATGAGAACGAAAAGTTTAAACCTAATATCATTTTAGAATACAATAAAACAAAAAGTGACGTTGATATTTTAGACAAACTTGTGCGTGAGTATTCATGCAAAAGAAATACAAGAAGATGGCCACTAAGACTGTTTTTTTTTTAATTTGATTGACATAGGATGTTATAATGCTTTTGTTTTGTCGATTATAAAAAATCCACGGTGATTCATCCATATGATGTCGATGAAAAATATTTCTTCAAGATATTATGTCGTCTTTTCAATTTATCTCTCAACACCTCAACATTCCCTAAAGTCTGGAAGATTGCAAGGCTTGCCCCAGTATTTAAGATTGCCATTATAAATAATATAGCCAAGGTTTTTGAATCATGCCTTTACCACTCTATCTATCCTCAAATAAAACCCATAATATTTACGGATCAGCACGGTTTTGTTACGAAACGTTCCACGGTCACGAACCTAGCAATCATGACGCAATATTTATCAAGCAATCTTGACAAGAATGAACAGGTGGATGTCATATACACGGACATCTCAAAAGCATTTGACCGAATAGACCATGGAATTCTCCTCCACAAGCTTGATGTTATTGGATTTTCTACGCCTTTACTTTACTTTTTTGAAACATATCTCACTAGCAGAAAGCATTATGTTTCCTACAAAGGCCATACTTCCAGAAATTTTTCACCATCTTCAGGGGTACCCTAGGGAACTAACTTGGGTCCTCTATTGTTTCTACTATTCATGAATGATCTTCCGTCGGTGATTCAATGTCCTAGATTGCTTTTCGCGGATGATTTGAAATTCTACTCCTCCATTGGATGTATCGAGGATTGCGAATTATTGCAGGAGCAATTGTGTGCCGTTCGAAACTGGTGTGAGCATAATAGGCTGAACCTGAACGTGTCTAAATGCAGGGTGATGAGCTTTTCTCGAAAAATGAACATTATTACGTATGATTACCATCTTGATAGCTCATTTCTTGATCGTGCTCAATCAATTCTGGATCTGGGGGTGACATTCGATTCTCGTCTCACGTTTTCTGATCACATCAAGAATATATGTACTTCGGCTTTACGAATGCTAGGTTTTATTATTAGAATTACACGCCAATTTACAGCGACTGATCCTATTATTACCTTATACTTTTCCTTTGTGCGCTCAAAGTTAGAATTTGCATCTGTAATTTGGACTCCTAATTTCAAATATCACATTAGGGCCCTCGAACATGTTCAGAGACGATCCCTAAAATATCTTTACTTCAAAAAACAAGGTGAATACCCCATACAAGGTTTCAGCCATAGAGTACTTTTGGATATATTCGACTTCGATCCACTAGATGTTAGACGCAATTGCTCTGACCTGAAGTTTCTTTACAATCTATTACATAATAAAGTTGATGCACCGGAATTACATAGCGATATCAATTTCATCGTCCCTCGAGCATCGTCTAGATCGTCGTGTGCGTTCTATTGTGAAAGATTCAATACCAACATTAAATTTTCATTGCCTATATACCGTTTATGCAATAGTAACAATGCGTTATTGAATTCATCCACCGACTTGAATTATTCGCCAATCAACACACTCATTCACAGATGCACTGCCAACTTACATTATTTATAAATTATAACTGCGTAGTTTTATTTACCTTAACTTTAGTCTGCAAGTATATATACGTTGTAATTGATGTTTTTGTCCTATAATTAGATTGTAAATCTGTTGGGCAAATATATATTATTATTGTTATTATTATTATTATTATTATTATTATTATTATTATTATTATTATTATTATTATTAATATTATTATTATTATTATTATTAAGATATGGCGATGGAACTTGCTAAACCAAATCTTGACAGAAGAGCAAAGAAAATTGAAGAAGATAGTCGGGGTTTTCCAAAGGTGGTGACTGCAGCTATTAAAAGTACTGGAAGAGAAATAAGGAAATATTGTGAGGATGACACCGTTACTCAAGGTACTAAAAGAGGACGTTGTCGCATATATCGTGGAAATGATAATAAATATTCTAAACGATGCGACAAATGCAATAAATTTGTGTGTGCTCAACATAGCAAATCTATTACCATAAAAGAGACGACATGCACCTACTGCTCAAAAGATCAAGATGGGGAACCATATTGTAACGAAACCAGCAGACGAATTGAGTTACATTAAATAAAAGAACCCGACCTCTCGGAGCGATAAAAACAAAATTGTCACACGCACAAAAAAGACCATAAATCTCTCTCGATGTTTGGATATCGTAAGCGGTGAGTCATACACTTACGCATGGTACTGTATCGGAAGCGGATAGAAATGTATGGAATATTCTTCACACATCGAGAGAAGTATGGAATCCAGAGGAATGCTCTGGTAATCTTCACATATGTATATAAGCGACGAAGTCACCGGAATACAGTCATTACGGAATATATTACGGAAGTAATCGCGGAGATTACGGGATTCATTCATTGCGGGCGGAGTGGTCCTTACGTAGTGGTAGCCGAATAAATAAATATAGTAGTGCCGTCTTATATAAATAGAACTGTTATGTAAATAAATACGGACAGAGATATAAATGATATTAGTAGTAAATAAATACCTGTGATAATTTATTAGTAGTAGTTTAAGTGTGTTAAGTTAGTTTTTATATTTTTATATTGTTAAATAATTTTAAGTATATAAATATACAGACTGTTTTAAATAAATAATTGCACGAGTTGTTTATTGGAACCCGAAAACGTTACAATATTAAAGGTACATAATCAATATAATAATTATAGTTACACATAATATATCACTTTTGATTTGCAGATTCCACCTAACGAAGAATAATGTTTTTTTTCTTAATTAGGAAGAATATATTTGCTTGTATTTTTATGTGTTTTTATATAAACAATAAAAAGTATTGAATTGAATTAATAAATTCAGTGTTTTATTTAAAAATTCATAAGAAATTACAATAATACCAAAATTTGTATATTTCATGATATATTATATAAGAATAAAATCAGTGGCTCAATATTGACCCTATTTTGGTAAACAAAGTTTTATAGATATTATGGTCACGATTGATACATTTTTTCGGAGTCTTTACAGAAAGAGTTTGACTGACTCTCTTGCATAATAAAAATATTAAAAAAATGTATGCCTCAAGTTCATTTCATGCTGGTTTACGAATTATTCTGATATCTTTTAAAATAGCTTGGCAATAACATTTTTCGCAAACCACGTTTTTCTTAAAAATTTGCACAAACGCCATTTTAAAAATGGTTGCCAGAAAAAATCTATGGCTTATAACATTTTTTCAAACAGTGTTTTGTGACTGTCTACCAATAGGGAACTCATGAAAAAAATATCAGGAAAATAAAAAATGTTGAGCAACATTGCCTTGGGTGATTTGAAATTGATTGACCCTAATTATCATTAAAAAAAAAAGAAAATGGTTAAAAAGAACGGTCAATTAAAGGGAAACAATAATTATTAATTTCAGTTATTCCTAAACCGCCTATAATAATTTATCAATTATTTTTAAAAGTTTGATTTTAAATATCACGAGTATTTAAAGAAGTAAAGTATACCTAATGTGTTTGAAAATACTAAAGTTGTATTTTTTAAGTATGCATTGCTTGCAAAAGTAACACATTGTAAATTTTCCTAAAGTAATAGAAGTTTCACGGAATTTAAAGATAAGAAAATGTGGATAGCTCGATTTTGAATAAGTATTATGTAGAGCTGGGCGATAAGAATTACGATTACAACTTGATTACGATTACAGTAATTCTTATATAAAAGAAAATGTGATTACGATTAATGTAATCGTTAATCAAACGAACGTAGATTACGATTAATGATTACATTAATTATAATTGTTACTGTTATTAAATATTAGAAAAATAACTGTTATTTACTTTAGAAAGTGCATTTTATTGTTGTCTATTACATAAGTACCTACATTTATAGCATACATTATTCACAATATTCAATATTAGCTTTTAATAATACTAATTTCTCGAAGGAAAAATTGGAAAAGCGTGACGACGTGGAGTATTTATAATACCAGCAAAAGAAAATAATCTTTCTACCGGTGCCGACGAAGTTAGTGGAGTGTTTGAACTTCAAGGAAGCTTTTTCAGCAGCGGATATTTTGTAAACATTTTTAAACTAGCATCAACATCGTTCAAATATTTAAAATTCGATTTCTGGCCCTGGTTGGGATGTTTTTCTTTCTTATACGTAGTATAAGGAAGTATTGTGATGACAAAAATTTTTGACCTCGTTATTTTTGCAGATGTCCACGTTTTGAAGTCCACTGATACCGGAAAAGTCGTTTTTAAATATGTCTCTCTCTCCCTCACTCTTTCTCTGTAATCCACCGAACCCCAAGGGTGCGTTGGGTTGGGTTTTGCGTAAGTCGAGCTGGATTGGGTTTTATTTAAGTTAGGTTGGGTTGGGCCGAGTTTAGTTTGTACTGTTTCACACATTGAATAAAACGTTATAGGAATACTGATGCGGAGCTTCATTCAACGAGCACTAATATTGTCGACTGCGAGATATCCTCGTCATGAGGGTCCAGTACGTGCAAAAGCCGGTTTGTTTCACACATTGAATAATACGTTGATGGAATACTGATGCGGAGCTTCATTGAACAGGTACTAATAATTTAGATCGCGAGATATCTTCGTCATGAGGGTCCAGTACGTGCAAAAGCCGGTTTGCGAGTAGCACTTTCTTTCGAATATCTTGCAAAGTATGTATTCCATAAAGATTTATTATGAAAATAGAAGTACTCAGAATAGCATTTTGAATAATTTTTCTATACGCTCATACGTATAATAAAGTCGTGTGGTAGCCACACCTCATTATTTTTTTTTAATTTCTGGTGTATTTTAAAAACTTTTTTGTTTTTGTTTTTTCTTATTCTTGTTCGGATAATTATTGCCTTCATATATAACGCGTACCAGTTTAATTGAACCGCGTTTAACTCTCCGACATTTTTTAAACTTCGATTACGATTACTTAAAAAATCGTAATTAAAAAATTTTTGAAATTAGGATTACTGTAATCGTAAATCGAACGAACTTAGATTACGATTACAGTAATCGTAATTTTGAAAAAGTTTAAATTACGATTACTGCAATCGTAATCTAAGTTCCATCGATTAACGATTACAGTAATTCTAATTTTAAAAGTTTTTGAGTTACAATTAAAACAATAGTAATCCAAGCCGCAATCAATTGCACCTGTAATGCTTATCGCCCAGCTTTGTATGTATTTCACAAACATCTGCATACAGAAACAAACATAGGTAAAAGCGTTAAAAATTTGAGTGACGCATTTATTTCAAATGCTAACGCAATTCGCATTTGCTATTGTTTATTTCTGTGAAACGATTCTTCCACTAATGACAGGATATGACGTATAATAATAAATTCTTAAACTCTAACCTCTCAGTTTGTTTGTTATTACTTTTAACTGTTAAGTATAAACTATGTACTACCAGTAAATTAAAACAATACTTTTGTAAATTTTAAAATGTTATTTTAACTCATTTTGAATGGCTTCCTGTAATTCAAGTTTCAAAAAAAGATTTTATACCTTTTATACAACAATTTATTTTCTAGCGGCTATCACTCGTTAACGTTAAACTCTCTTTTTCAGGCCTAGCAAAACCAGATATTTCTAATTCAATCCAGCAAAACAGGACAAATCCATTTTATTTTTGTTAAAAACTTATCAACTCACTTCATTGAATGAATAAGTTATTTTCTGATTAAATGTCACGAAATTATAGATATAGAACTGCGGTGGTGTAAAAATGAGGCTATTTTTAATACCTTTAATTTTTTGGCATTTTAATTTGCAAAATTCATTATCAAAAATTACCACTCATATGCAAATTTTATTGGAGAATAACACAAGCATAAAAGGTTTTACCGAAATAAAATATTCTTTATAAAAAATAAATAATAACATCATTTTGGTACAGCCTCCAGGGCAATAGTGAGACATGCGTTGGTAAAAAGATAGACTGTATATTTTCACACTTAAAACTAATCACAATATAAAAATATATTAAATAAAAGTAACGCACTTAAAACTACTACGAATAAATTAACACACGAATTTATATCTATCACTACTATTTATGTCTGTAATATTTATGTAATAAAACTGCATCGCTCACTTATATTTATGTTTATTTGAACTGCACGACTACTATTCAATGAATTCCTTATCCCATCGGCGGCATTATATGTACAGACAAAAGGTCTGGCAAATTATTGCTCTATTCTACCATGTTCCAGACTCTCTGTCGCTGACAGTATATGAGTGCAGTTGATTTACGGCTTGTTTACCGGTACGTTTTTGTCGTCGCCCGGATGTCTGCTTCTTCTTTTTGTGGGCTTATTTCATTATAATATTCTAGAGTCGTTAGGAATGCGCAAATTGGAATTTACTTTATATCATCGCCTTTGGTTCAGAATTTGTTTTATTAATTTTATTTAGCATAATACTTTCAAATGATGTAGATGGAGTTCTTACTGCTCAACTGTAGGTCAACATTATTTGCTGGTGTCTTATTTCGTGCATTTTCCTCGGTATTATTAGTATCACAATTTCCAATTTGATTCGTTTTTTTGTTTTTCTTGTGTATTTCCCTGATTTCTTCCCTCGTGATCAATGTTCATATCTTCTTCTTCTTCTTGGTTCAAGTTATAATATGATTGATTGGACTTGTGTGACTTTCTCATTGTACTTTTGCAATTTAATTTCATCTAGTCCAGCTTTCGGTTACTTTTCTCTGCAGCAAGGAAATATTCCAGTGCCTTCGAATGACAATATAACAGCGTCTGTAATTCCATTATTCCATAATGCACAAATCATATCCACAAATTCACTTTTTGTTAGCTTTCTCTTATTTAAACGCTGCCATTGGATAAGCCTCTGGTTCCGCTTTAACTTCAGTTGTCCAACATTATCTCCCCTCTAAATAAAATCGTGCTTGCTCCTTGTCTCTTTATAGTATGCTGATGCGCAAAATCGTACAACAGTCGGTAAAGATGGCTTATTGAAAGGCGATCTTTGCCGAGACTGTCCGATTCTTTACCAATAGCGTGATACTGACAGCTTATGGCGTGCTTCTGAAAGTTTCCGATGGGTGAATTACGATACATCCAAACGATATTAAATTGCGAATATAATAGTAAATACCAATAAAAAATATATATTTCGGTTTTACAATAAGTATATTTTTTACAATCGAACATGCTTTCCGATAATATTATGTTTACTGAAAAAAAAATGTATGTATGCCTCGTTTTTAAACCCCCGCGCGCCAGAAGTTTTTTCCAGATATCTTAATACACGGATTTATCTACTCTTGCCTGATCGCTCCCACACACACACACATACACACACACACACACACACACACACATATATATATAGCATAAGTTTGTATTACCAGTTTGTACAGTTCCTTCTTCATAAACGGTTTTAAAATGGTCATTATCTTATCAACAAAGTAGACACTGTTTAGAACATGTATAGCACACAATTTCACTGGCAATCCTTCTTGGCAGTAATGAAGAAACGCTTTGACATTGTTCAAATTAATTCTTGTTAGATGCATGAGACTAACCTAAACACAGATGGTCATCAAGTGATACATTTCCTGCATTTCAACTTACACCTTTCATGTCGAAGATTATGATCATACCTGTTGGAGGATATTTGTATAGAGCGGCATCTACCGTCATAAACAAGAGCTTCATCGATATTGCCATTTTGTATTTCCAATATGTCGGGTCGTGAAGTTTGTGGTAAATTAGCATACGACCATCGTGAGTCCTTACGGGAAGTGCTATATATTCTCTGTAAAATTATCATAGAGTAATAATTTAACATTTAATTATGTAAAAAAATTAAAAGAATGTTTGCAAAAAGAGCGTCCGCAATAAATGACAAAAGTTAGAAAGAATTTTAGGAATCGCCGGTTGGTGGCATTTAGTTTCTTTGGTTTCATTAACGCCCAAAAGGCGCCATTTGATGCTGCTACTAGTGGCTTTTCTATTTTATACGTAGCGAGTATATTTTTGGCGCCGAACGTGGGGCACAAATTAATAAAATTAAATATTCTGTTAGATTTAAGGTCTGACCTAACAATTCAAAAGTAAAACACGAGACTGACTTGCTACATTAATCAAAAATAAATTAATACAATAATAAAAGCTTAACTTAGCATTTAGCTCATCTAGAAACGACCAAATGATAGAATTGCTCCTTCGGTTCTGGTAAAATTCACAGATATTTGATCAAGATGACGGATAAAAACAACAGCAAAGGCCGGTAGTCCTACTTAGTTACGTCTCCATCCAACAAAAAAATATAATTGTGCTTCTACAGTTAAGTAGGGTGTCAACAGCTGGTACAAAATTTAAAGTAGCTTATTGACTGGTACTAGATCCCGTAAAGGAATAAGAAAATAGGACAAAATTAACAAAGAAAAATAATATATACAATGTAAGATCAATCACGTTGGTCGTCATACATAAAAAATTATTAAAATTAAATACAGAAAAAAAAGCAAAGGTATGGATTAAATAATTAGTTTTTTTTTCGGAAGCACTCTGCAGCAGCCTCAAAACTAGATATTACTTCATAACCATACTTTTGTACATATTAAAAAAAAACCAAAGCGGAATAAAGAATCCAATGCTTCCTATTACCCAGAACTGTTTTAAAATAAATTTTCTGTGGATAATTAACTGAAACAAGTCATTATAAAACGACACGTTGACTTTAACAGCAAACTTCTACAAAAAATTGATGTAATAGTAGATGGTATAACTATTCCGAATAAGAAAAATCAACTGATCTAACCAAACGACTATGATAAAAGTGAAAAGGTACTTGAGAAATGCTACCGTAGTGGAAGCGCCTAAAATTTAATTTATTGAATATTAGATTTAAGCTGTGAAATATTACAAATGTAATCGCAACTTATCCTAAATTCATTCTAAACATGTTATAAGAGAGATGTCAATTAAAATGAAACAGATACACGAGACTATTAGTGCCAAGTATAAGTTAGACCATTTAGACAAACCTGTCCATAGATGTCTCTCTCGGTACACCGAAACAGGAAATAACAAATAATTTATTAGGGATCTAATTCAAACAAAACGTATCATTAAAGCACTGCAAGATACTAACTTTCTAGCATTAATAAAAGGCACAACAATCTACTAATTTTAAATATGAAATTTGTATTACGCCTCAAGTAGATACGGCAACCGGATATACATGCAGTATATCATATGGACCCAAAAGAAACGAAATAATTTGTAATAAAAATAAATTAGTAAAGAAAATAAATTAGACATCCTTTAAAAGCTTTATAACGGCAACTAAATGTTAAGAAAGAGTTACATATATACATGATAAGGTTTTAGACCGTAACATTCTAAGAAAGTGGAAAAATTAAACATTATGACGGAAAAGAAGGTTTATACATAAGTTAGAGCTCGCTTACTTACAATCGATAGAATGGTCATATAGAGGCAACACATAGACTTATTATTATTTTTTTTTAAATAAAAGGGATGTATGTCCTATACACGGACTTAAGGGGCTCACACAGAGGTGCCGACTAACTGCATGAGGCAGGACGTAAGAGGGTGGCGCCATATACGCTTATGTAAATTCTGGACTTTACAAGGTTTCGATAAACAATAGTACCGCTTTTATTTACGAAATATCAAAACGAAATTTAAAACACACATAAACAAAGGCTCAATGCATGCTCCACTTGAATTAGTTTTTAAAATAAAGTTTCTGAAACTGTGTTATGATGTTATAAATTTTGCCAACTTTGAGAGTGAAATGTAGGAGTAAATAATTTGAATTATAAGAACGTACTCCCAACGAAGCCTTAATTAATCTTTCGTATTCAACTTAATACAAAAACATAATAAGAAAAACAAAAATGTCTGCTGTTTGTTTTATTTCAACGAATACCTTACATCGGTGGAATTTACATTAGCGCATATAGCGCCACCCCCTTACGTCCTACCTCGCGCAGTTAGTCGGCACCTCTGCGTAAGCCCCCTTAATCTGAGTGAGAGTGTTTTGACATATGGAGGATTAATTATCTTTAACAAATTATCAAAGAATATTAGACATATTAATACTATTATAATAAATTATTAAATGCAATAGAAGCAAGACGATGACGTTAATAGTATATTACGTAGTAAGTTCTATAATCATCATTTTTTTTATTCAGTTTATGAAACGAGTTTCTTTTTCTACGACAGCAAATAATGCAAATTACTTGTCTGTTGTCGCGTCACATCGGGTTATTTAAACATATTTATGATAAGTTATATCATCCAACTCGAATGAATTTAGTTCGATTTTTACAATTAAAATAACTTCAGCCCGTGACTAAAGAGCCCCGTGATTAAAGCAAAAGATGTATTTAAAAGATCACTTAGCGTCATGAAAACATATACGTACCTACTGTTATTGTTTACTCTTACTACTACCTTAATTACGATTTTTTTTTAGATTTATTCTCATGTTCTGAAGTTTGCTTTGCTTTAGTTTTGTAATTATATATAACTAATTATTATTACATTATTTTTAGTTCAGATACTAACGTTTTAGATGGTCGCTTTCTTTAATTATATTAAATAAATATTAATTTCTACAGTAAATTGTCGTCAAATTGCTGGATTGTATGGTGGGACTTAGGAGGGGTAAAGCGCAAATCAGTATTATTTTAAAATTATACTCACAAAGTATCCAATTGCAATTGCATATCAGCATTTTCTAGGTCCCTATCATTGAATAATTCTTTGGCGTAAGTTCTAACCTTGAAGTATTCTAATATGGTTTTCTTCGTGAATTCAACATCTCTATCACAAGATAGTAAAAAACTAACGATTTGTTCGTCTATTAACTTCGGTATCTTCACTGTTTCGTTCCATATTTTAATATTCTCTATTTCATCCCAACTCACCCGGTTTTCTTTCACGATGTCTTCAGCTTTGTAGCCGTAGGTTAAAGGCATCATTTAACACTGGTTTCTATGTAATTTAAGCGCGTTACAATATGAAATATACACTTTCTAAATGTACGTAGGTACGCAGATTTTACTTTATTTGTGATCGGATCTTTTTTGAGCGTCATGCAAGACACGTTCATATCGAACCGAAATCGACGTGAGTGTGTGGAGTATATCATACTACGAATGTATTCTATTCAAATAAGTGTATAATATTACTTTAATGTGATCGATTTCATCTAATTTGAATTTTAAAACAGGTCCAAAGTATTCTTGAAATTATTTCCGTATTTAATTAAGAGTTTATGACATACTTGATCACCTTTCCATGTTTTAAAATTAATGTTATGAACATTTTTGTCGTTGTTAGTTTATTGTAAAGTTATGCAAATAAGTACAAGAACATATATGGGTATATATGTTTTTTTGTTAGTGTCTCGTGAAATTAATAAAATATGTAACAAAATTTAATTACTCTTATATTATTAATATAAATAATTCTTTGAAGGTTAACGAGGAAGTTGTACATTCGAAACACGTTGAAAGTTAATAAATTGGTATGATAGGCCATGTGTGGGTGGATAATTCAAGAAAGAAGGTATTAAAAGGTCCAAAATTCCCACAGATTCTTTATTTTTAGATGGTGTTTGGCTGCCAAACACCATCTAAAAATAAAGAATCTGTGGGAATTTTGCACCTTTTAATACCTTCTTTCTTGAAAGTGAATAACCTGAAGCCTTCAATCGCTAAGTATTTTCAGGTAACGCTATTAGACAAGCCTGTGGGATTCATAGCCCGCCTAAGCGATTTTGCTTTTTGTGGGCACATTAGTCAAGATAAAGGCTTTATTTTATTAAGAACATTAAAATTAACAGTATTTCTTTGGCATCAAGCATTAGAACAAGTCAAACAAAAAATATATTCTTTCAGAAAAACGGGGAATGGCTACTATTACTTACTTACTTACTTACTTACTTACTTACTTACTTTACTTTATTTTTGTAATTTAACCATTACAGAAATTGTCACAGTGCTCTTTTACAAGTCACAAAGACTATAGTTAATATAATAGATAAAATATATGTGTGTATATAAAAATGTATAAGACACTACTACTAATATTAGACAAACAACACATATACCTATACATATATGGATTAGACTAGTCTATTTAAAATTCCCCTATGGTATAACACTCTCGCTCTAACAGTATCTTCTTTACTTCTTTTTTAACTCTTCTGGGTGGTAATTTTCTTATGTCGCTCGGGATACGGTTATATAATTTAGCTCCCCAATAATCCATTGATTTTTGCGTGCATGTTAATCTGTGGTATGCTATTCGAATATCATCTCTGCTGAGTGTTTGATGTTCGTGGAGATGGCCATTATTTGGGAAAATATCTTTCTTGCTGTGCACGTATTGCCGTGATCCCTATATTGGTCAGGCATTATAAGATAAATAAATAATTAAGTAATAGAATAAGTAAATAATTTTTAGTAGTAAGAATAATTATGGAAAAATGTATCATGAGTTGCATAACCGCAACGGCGTAACATTATAATGTTAGGTATATGATAATTGAAATTGAAATGAAATTTATATAAAGGTACAAAAATAAACACAAAAAATAAAATTCATGTATTCTATATTTGTAGAAAGGAGGAGCACAAGATGCAATTTCAGTATACTAAGGCCGAACCAAATTTTATGCATTGTGTAAGAATAGCATTAAATATATTGAGCAGTAAACCACTATTCAAACTCAATAACGTGTTAAAAATAAATAACAGAGAGAGAGTTATGATGAAAGATGGTATAGTCAAAAGAGTTAGTCATTTGAATGCCGTAAAGTTATATGAAAAGGGTAAAATTAGACATTCACGACATGAAAACATCTTTCATCATGGGTAGACGTAAATTTATAAAGATTGTTATTTGTTAGACATTCTATGGTCACACTTAACAATATGATAAATACCTGAGACTTATATCCAAGCATAATTTTAAAAAGGAATATGTAGAAAGGTATATTTTTTATTCAACACGATATAATTTAGCAAAAACTTCAGAAATAACAGGTTAAAATTGGTTTAATCTGAGTAAATCTACAAAGAAAAAACGATGTTTAATATTGTTAACAGCTACACATACAAATCAACCTACACGAAGACGAGAAAAGGTGGTTCGAAGATATAGATGAAGCTGTCAAGGTCCAAGTTCATAATAATGTAATTAAAAAAGGAAGCATTCCAGTCGTATGCAACGTCTTTCTTATAATTTATAAAGGAGATGTCTGCAAAAGAAAAATACGTATAGTGTTAAACAATGGTAAAAGAAAGTGTTTAAATAATGATGAAAGAGGCAACGAATTCATCTATAAACACAATAAAGGATGGCGTTAATGAAAAGGAATGTACCTACCCAAGATAAGAAAATCGTAAATGTGCATAGACATTAACAATAATAAACAATTTGAGTGCGTGTATTTTTGTGTAATTTCTGGATGCCAAAACAATATGGGTACAGGTCAGCCTAGGGAAAACGTCAAGAAAATAAATCTGAGCAGGACAATGCCAACTTAAACGTTAGTGCGAGAATTGTGGCGCTGCGGACGAAGAATGGTTTTTTCCGATGACCGAGAAGAAATAAAAAGGCCAGGAACGCCGAGATATGGGAGAAGTCGTCGATCCATGGAGTGAAGTAGTCGAACTTTAAAAAAAAAACGGTCGATCTTTGATTTTGTTCGATGATTGCAGGCGTATAATACACTGCATAGAAATCATCTTTAGTAAATGTATTAAGTTATTTTTATTTTCAATAAGTACTTTTTATTTCATAATTAATTTTTGTCATTTAGTTTTATTTCATTTATTTTTATTATCAATATGATAGATCAATATCAAGAGGAATTTGATGAAATGTATAAACATTATAAGTAAGTTTTTCCTAAAATAAATTATGCTAAAGATGCTATGTGAAAATATTCATCTTTAGCAAAGCGTTTAAAACTTATTAATATTTGAATAAGAATATTATCTTCTTTGTTATAAGTAGATTAATGGAACGAATAATGGGAGTATTGTTAATAATGTAGAAGGGCATCAATGACACAACGTGTGAATGTTTGTTAGCGATGTTATCTATGTATTATTAACAAGTTTTTTAGACACAAAATTTTATAGGGATATCAAATATATTTATATACGTAAATATAGGAGCATTTTTGGTGGACAATAGCCAATTTGTGGTATGTACAACGTGTAAATATTTGCATATGATGATTGGTGACGGTCTTATCAAGGTGTTTTCTGTTCTGGGTAATTTTGTATCTTCAAAGGCATTTCGTGAGAATGAATGTCTTTGTTGAAGCGAAATTTAGCATAGTACAAGAAAATTATTATTTCTTTGATACTACACAATGTTAAAATTTGAATATAGCAAAGAGTGATATTTATTCTGAATCTATATGTTATATTTGTAATGTAATGTGTTTTCGTATTTATAAAACACAGGTTTTTTTTTACTTGTAATTGGAAAGTAAAAAGGACAATTTCTTTTTACGGCCACATATGGCAAGAGAATTATTTCACCGATATTGTTATAATATGTTAAATTGAATATAAATATTTTATGAGATTTAGTTTTCTATTAGTAACCTTATCCTATTAATTTTAAATAAGAAATGTTGTTGGAAAAAAACAAAAGGAATATCACTGCTAGAACCTACAAGAAATATACGAATGTTAATAGAGATTGAATTTATAAATTTAATAAAGAATTTTTTTTACATGACAACGCTATCTCTACATTCGTTGTAAATTATGCTGCTTTGTATTATCGTAGTTTGATTAAGTTATGCTGGTACAAGATTATTATTTTTAATTTGAAAACAAAGCTATAGCAGTATGTAACGACGGACAAGATGTAAACTGACGGCAGTGTAAGAATGTTTGCTGATGTAAAATGTGTCCTGCAACTTTGATTAATTTGTAGGTCAAGAAAGAACCTGATAGCGCGTTTTTGCAGGACAAATATTCTACTTGCCTCCGTCGCTATTCCCCAGAAGACCACTCCATAACTCATAAGAGAGTGAAAGTAGGAGATATATGCAGTTTTGGCAGCTTCGTAGATTGCCATGTGTTATACCCTCTTTATATATTTTGTATATCAATATGCTGTTGACATTTCATATTAGTGTCCACAGTGATCCCCAAGAATTTGGCTTCATATGGTATACCAGTTGTTGTGAATGTCAAAATTTGCATCTTATTGAGGTTGACTTTTAACTTGTTTGCTGCGAACCAGTTATTGGCTTCTCTCATTTTCTGATGTCTGCTTAAGAGTCTTGCAACTATTCGCTTTTGTAAGCAGAGATGTATCATCTGCATATAGGCAAATTTCAGCTCTGTCAACGTTTGATGGTAGGTCGTTAATGTATAATATAAACAATAGTGGGCCAAGAATTGAACCCTGGGGAACTCCACATGTTGCTTTCCTAAATTTTGATTGTGATTTGTTCCATTGAGTTAACTGGATTCTGTCACTGAGGTAGGACTTTAATAAGTTGAACGGTTCGCCTCTTATTCCGTAGTAGTTTAGTTTACTCAGTAGGATGTCATGATTCACTGAGTCGAAGGCTTTTGTTAAGTCTAGTATATTCATTTCCGCCCACATACTAGAATCAAAAGCTTGGTATATGTGTTTGACCATATGTGCGATTCCACTACACGTTGAGCGTTCTTTTCTGTAGCCATGTTGTTAAGGTGACAGATATTTATTACTTTCTAAATAATTAATTAACCTTGTGAAAATAGCCCGCTCAAATACTTTCGAGATCGTCGGTAAGATGCTGATGGGGCGATAATGTTCACATTTATTTATGTCGTCTTTTTTAAATATCGGTAAGACTTTTCCTACTTTTAGTATCCTTGGGAAAACTTCTTCCTCTAAGCATTTGTTAAAGATATCTGCCAAGGGTGTGCTTAATTCCTGACTTAATTGTCTCAACAAGTTAGTTGAGATTTCGTATATATCTGTTGTGTGTTTGTCCTTAAGTTGACTTATAATTTTCTGAACTTCCATAACAGTAACAGGAGAAAAGAAGAGCGATTGTGTGTTATCCATGTTAAGGTTTCGTAGGAAATCTTCAGAAGAATACGATGATTGTATAGTATTTGCTGTACATTCGCTATACAGAATGTGGCAATTTTCATTAGCCATAGGCGATTAATCCATACAGTACGTGGCAACATAGTACCCCTTCTTTCCGTTCCAATGCCAGCACGACCGTTGCATGCTCGTAAATACAAGTTAGCGTGGTTAGCAACTTAGCAGTAACTATTCGACCACCGGCTTGGGTGTTTGTAATGCGTTCAGAAATAATATCTACGAGTTGCAAGGATTTGTTTTTCTTTTTCCTTTCAGTAAATGCAGATAATTATTAAGCTGCGTTCACGCTGCATGACACAAACAAAAGCGTAATTCTAATAACATTAAAAATAAGGTAAATAAAAAAGGATTCTGAAAATAATAATAAACTACTAGATCAGGAGATCGCGGCGGTCATTTAATGTTTCCGTTCCAGTAATAAGACGGCTTTTATTGCAGACTAGATTGCAACGTGTTCGCAGCTAAACACTGAATGTAAAATCTCGTCGGTAGAAGTGGGAAGATCGGGAGAAAATCGTTGTGATGTCGATTGTTGCCGGGATTGGTGACGGACAGTAGGGATGCCACGTTGCCACGTATTACTTGTATACGTATAAATCGCACGTAAACATTGAATCCCTATATCTAATGAAAATTGACACATACGGTATATTACTCCAGATACATGGGGTAATTGGAACTTGGGATCGTTATTACTCCTAGAAACAAAAATCACATACATGTTTCTTCTATGAGCCCCCAGAGCATGCCCGGTGTTGGTGTGTCCGCATATATTGTACCTCAACCGCAGCTCATTGTTTTTACCCATCTCGTCACATTCTAGTAGATATCTTCATCTAGAGATTCATCCTGAACAGTGTAATTTTCAGAAATAAAGAAAAACTGTTATAAGTTTGTGGATCAATTTTGAAAAAAAATAAATTTTGAAAAGAAATTAAATAAAATCGCATAATTATCGAGCCTAGATATGTGGAACATGCTGCATGTAGTTTGTCAGTCTGGTACAAATAGCATTTTGTTTATCTATACAAAGTAAACTCAATAAGAAGTTGTAATGAAATGGGGATGTTGACATTATTTTATCGTAATTTACATGTCATCAAGCTCATCTCTTATTGCTGTCGTATGGTACGTCTTTTTCTTCAGTCTCATTATCTGAAAAAATTGGCTGCAACCACTCAAATTTAGGATCATCGGCCCAATTTTGTCCTGATAGCTCAATCAGAAGTTTCGAAAGCCTCACAAGTTTTTTTTGGTTTAATAGGATTGTAGAGTACTAAATTAGGTGGCTTTATGCTTGTAACTTTTCTTTCTTTTTTAAAAGCGTCGAAATTTTTTCGAGGCGCCCTCATTTCTAATTTCTGAACAACAATTCGATCTTCAGCAAAATTTCACTTTTATTTTTGATGTATTAATAATAATTCTCTTGACCGCACTAATTCTATGAATTTTCCTTAAAGAACCTAAAGCGATCTTTAACCGGAAAGAATCCACTCCGTACCCAGTTTTTGGACTTCCCCTTCTTTGAGTAAATTTCATAATATTTTGTGGAAGTTTTAATCTTACTATAAGATCGTGTAACTTTTTGATCTATCCCGAAAGACGATCTGCTGGAAAATATGTCCATGTACTGGAAATATTACTACGATGAATTCTATAGTTTTCGGTGCCAAAGCATAAACATGTGCATCAAGTGTGCATTTTTGTTTTGACTGACACAACCATCCGCGAATAATGTTACTTGTTTAACATGTGGCTCAAATTTTTGTTTACTAAGAAAGTCGTGTAGTGTTACCGTTGCTTCTTTACCTCCTTACAATCATACAACGAAGTTGTTCGACATGTTCTCCAGGTCAAGTGCGATTGAATTTTAAAATACGGATGTCAATGAATGTTTGTTTATGAGTGATGTCAGATAAAAATCAGTTGTCAATTTGACGTTGTTGGAATTTTAAACATGAATGTTATTTATTGTTTTATTAATAAAAAAGCAATAAAAGCTGTGTTTAAGTTTTTAGAATTTGTTATCGAGACAAACCGTGGCCCACCTACTGTGGTAAAAGCGATCGGTAACATAGTGGCGCTCAACTAAGTGGCAGTGAATAAAGTGAAGTATTCAAGATCCCACCCCCAAGAAAATTCCGAAAAGGAAGGACTCCGAGTTAATAACACCATGAGGATCCCCAAGACCAGCCACACCTGGACCAACTCCTATCAGGATGTGGACCATTACCACTGAACAGGATGCCGTCCCCTATGCTGCATGCTGCTGCTCGCAAACGAGATGCCACCTCCGGATTCGCTAATGTCAACTTCTCCTGTGTCTACTACCAGGAACCACTACAACCCTACAGTGGACATCCTGAGGAAGACGCCGTTGCTTTCATAGAAACATTAGAAATATACCTCCAGGAGTTTAGCCTGGAAACACCGGAGGACATCGACCACGCGGTACGCCCATACTTAATAGGGACAGCCGCTGCATGGCACTACCGCTTTCGGGGCACCTTCTGGCATGTGGAAGGTTTTGGTGGACGATTCCGGATGGAATTCTTCAGCGACAGAGACTATGCAGCCTTCATGGAGAAATCGCCCCAAGGGGGCAATATTCAAACCCCGTTTTCTGACACCACCGCTTTAAACGACGCACCAGTCGAATATGTATACATGGTGGAGGAAAACCAGAAGCCACTACAGTCAACAGAAGACTACTTCAGCATGGAGCCCATCCAGCCACCACAACCCTACAGTGGACACCCTAGCGAAGACCCCCTAGCTTTCGTGGAACTGCTGGAGGACTACCTACGGCAATTTCCTCAGGATGTTGCAAGAGATGTCGACCGTGCAGTCACCCGTTACCTAACGGAAGAAGCTGATAGGTGGCATCGACATTTTTGGGGCACCTTTCGGTCGATGGCAGAGTTTGGCAGACGTTTCCGGACTGAGTTTTTCAATGACCAGGACTATGCAACTTTTATGAAAGAAACTCAGAACGCGTCTGCCACCATCAGTTCTTCTGACATTGAATACACAGATTATGTGTGTATCACTATGGATAACAATACAACGTCGCAGTCCTCATCCACAGATGGACTCATTATGGCAACGGATGTGCCAAACCTGAACGGTGTCCCAATCCTGGTGACCTACACCAACGATCCAGATGCCGAGCACATGGAATATATGGAAACCACTACAGATAATGGAACAACGTCGCAGTCCTCTGCAGAAGGTCTGACCATGGCAACAGATGTGCCAAACCAGGACGATGTACCAATCTTAGTGACCTACACCAAATCTCCATATGCCAAGCACGTGGATCATGTGGAAACCGCTACAGATAATGAGACAACGTCGCAGTCCTCTGCAGAAGGATTGACCATGGCAACGGATGTGCCAAACCAGGACGATGTACCAATCTTAGTGACCTACACCAACCCTCCAGATGCCAAGCACGTGGATCATGTGGACACCACTACAGATAATGGGACAACGTCGCAGTCCTCTACAGAAGGATTGACCATGGCAACGGATGTGCTAAACCAGGACGATGTACCAATCTTAGTGACCTACACCAACCCTCCAGATGCCAAGCACGTGGATCATGTGGAAACCATTGCAACCGTACCGAATAGTCAGCAGCGCCGACCCTACAAGAAAATGGATCGAGCTCATTGGAGGACACCGGATCATAGCCCATTTGATCCGGGCATCCGCCTGCCAATAACCACGCCGACCAGATCCGTCTAAAGAAATGGACCAACCACGAGGCACTCCATTAGATCCTACGAGCAGCCCTACAATTATCGCAGTCAACGGACCTGGAGAAATAATCGAAACAACGTCTTTCAAAGTGGGGGCGTATGTTACCGTTGCCTCTTTACCTCCTTACAATCATACAACGGCGTTGTTCGACATGTTTTCCAGGTCAAGTGCGATTGAATTTTAAAATACGGATGTCAATGAATGTTTGTTTATGAGTGATGTCAGATAAAAATCAGTTGTCAATTTGACGTTGTTGGAATTTTAAACGTGAATGTTATTTATTGTTTTATTAATAAAAAAGCAATAAAAGCTGTGTTTAAGTTTTTAGAATTTGTTATCGAGACAAGCCGTGGCCCACCTACTGTGGTAAAAGCGATCGGTAATAGTAGAGCAGAGTTTCTCTAACCAGGTGCAGAATACTACCTTTTTTTTATATCGATGTCAGTAACACAAAATAAATAGAAAGATAGTTCCTTGGCGTAGAGAGCATCTCGGATAGGTACTTTCGGTACACCTGCACTTGTTGGAGGTAGAAATAATATGCAACACCGTTGGCAGTCTGCTCTTTCATTAAATTAAAGAATTGTTTAGCATTGACCTTATACACACTTCCTTATGAAGGACTTACAAATGCAATATTAAAGTGGTTATTAAAAATGTTACTGAAGTACTTGTAATTTACTTTTAAATAGTCATAAATTGGAGTGCATAGAAGGAGGATTGAATGGTTGGACCTGCCAGAGGACAGAAGGAAACTTGTAGCGTGGAGGTTATGTAAGGACTCCTAAGGCGGTGCTGACGGTGTGCGCCTCGCTTCCGGGACTCACAAGGTCGGGATAATGGGTTCCTGAAGAAGGTGCCGGGGAACCCGAACCCGTAGGTTCCCCTCGTCCAAGGCCATACGTAAACTGACTACGTGGTTTACTGCCAATAGAAATCGGCATGTGGAGGGAAGGGCTGCCCCCCCCCCCCCGACGGGAGCGGAAGTCGGACCGCTACCGTTAGTCACCCGGACTGAAGGTCTAAGCGTCCGGCGCCAGCACGAAGAGGTGGTAACGGGCCTTGGGATGTATTCGCTCCCGCGAAAGAGATTATCAGTTCAAAAAATTCCTCTTTCTTTGGACTTCGAGCAGAGTGGAATGGCTCGAAGTAGAATAACAACGACTCTCTCAAAGTAAGAGAGTCATAGTTACTTTCGGCCAATATCCATAAATGAGTAATATTATATTCTGATGGTAGGCAAATCCGATGTGATTTGGCACGTCCGTAATGACTACAGACCGGACACGAAAGGTTGATGACTCATCGCCCATGGGCACAATATTGAAATATTGCTTTTTTAAAGAGGTTTTAATTTTATTTATATAATTGGATAACAAGTGGCTGGTGATCTATAAAATGCAAAATACCTTATTATTTGTTCATTTCTACATCGCAACTGATTATAGGTGCGTACTGGAAATATTCTTTTATTTCAGCGTATTTAGCAGTTAGATTTTGTGTCATTGTCCCCATACAGAATTGCCGCAATGTTAATAAACCTGGAGTTCTATCAAAAACTGCGTCTAACTTTTGCCGAAGACCACATCCAAAGTCACTTGGAATACTTTTGAAATTATTGATAGCCACATCTAATGTGGTTAATCGATCTATTAATTTGAGATTTTGATTTTCAAAATATGTGATTAGTTTAGGCAAATTTCCAAAGTGTTACTTAAGGAATAACAACTGATTTTTTAAATTTGAAATTTGTGTTCGTTCCTTGCACTCAAAAATACTTCGAGCATCGTCATTTAAACATGTAACAACATTTTGTAAACTATCAAAATTCTCTGCATAAAAACTAGTAGCTTCCAACCATGTTATCCATCTAGTTATTACTGGCGACGGAGGCAGTGACAAAGATGGAAGTTTTTCCCTATAAAGAGCTACTCTCAATGGTGCTTTTCTGAAAACTTTTTTAAAAGCGGATACAGTCTATTAACTTCCGGATGTGTCTCTGATATATTCACAGATTCTGTGGAGAGCATGTGCTACACAAGTAATATGCAGCATTATAAGGATATGTTTCCTTTAGTAGTCCGCCTGTTCTTAACATATATGCGGCACTGTCACAACAAATAAAAGTACTTTTTCCCTGTACCTGTCGTCCGAATGAAGCATTTTGTGCAAATTATTGTCAATTTTAGCAATTGTTT
Organism: Amphimallon solstitiale; assembly: GCA_963170755.1. Lineage (NCBI taxonomy): Eukaryota > Metazoa > Arthropoda > Insecta > Coleoptera > Scarabaeidae > Amphimallon > Amphimallon solstitiale. Next base: position 120,792,437 of record OY720677.1, read on the forward strand.
CCGCATCAACTGTATTTATAACTTTAGATGCTATTACATATGCGTTATATGGAATAATTGGATGTAGTACACCAGCTACAACACTTACCACACAACGTCCTAATTATATCGACTGTTTCATCGGCACTTATGCATAGGTACTGATTTGAAAAATGTCTTCTAATGCATTCTACTGTTTTCGTGAAGCACTTAGAAACATAATATTTGCGTAAGGTGAATTTATCCGGAACATTCAGACCAGTATATTTTCCGAGAAATGTTTTGAAAGTGGGATTGTCAAGTTTATTTAATGGAATATTAGCTGCCATTAAAGCTTCACAGAGTTCTTCGTTAAAATTGTCAGCTTCCAACGGGTCCAATTTCTGTGTATGTTTTAGCGAAGCTAAGTGACGTTGTACTTACGATTTTTGGGCATTCAGTAACGATATTTTACAGACTTTGCAATAAATTTCGGAATCACTGACAATGGACGTACAATCAATATGACCCTTAATCCGACTCGTCATTGTTTCACGAAGCCATTCTCGACGTTCTTCCATATCACAGTAATATAAACAATATTCTAGATCTAAATAAATGATAACTAAAAAAGTATGCGTATGTTATTGAAACTTAACGAAATCCAGTGCATACTTACGTCAAGATAATTGGGAGAAGTAGATTCAACGAAACGGTATTAAACAGAAACTATTACAAAAATTACGAAGTATGTAATTAACAGTCAAAACAATGAAAAAACGAAACTAACATAAATATGAATAGGTATATACATATATAACTTTATTTATCTTACGAATCATAGGATAAATATAATAAATTTTAAAAACTCGTCACCCTTCTACCTACGCCGATGAAGAAAGGAAATTGACCAGTTAAATGGACTTTTTTGTTGTCGTTTCGCGTCAACAACAGATGTTGTAGTTCCCCATATGAATAGTGCTATTCAGTAACTGCGTGTTTACATTATTTCTTTGCTCTTAGAAGAGCATTTGTCCCCTCAACGAGTCTCTACAGTACTTCCAGATTGAATTTTCTTGACGATAGTATTAAAGCGCCTCTGGCAACCGTTCAAATTGTTAAGAACAATTTTTGGCAAATGTTGATTTTTTCTTTGTGCTTCCAAACCTATAAACAAAATAATTAGTAGCTACTAATAGCAGATAAGAATACTTATATGATTTTTCATAGTGAAAACATGGATTTTTCTTCACATTTTCTATTTCTACTTCTAATTGGCTTTTGAACAGCCATAACATTTGCAAGTTTATTGTTCTGTGCATTTTTATTCTTAATTATCAAAAAATTTCTCCGAATTACTTTTATATCGTCTTGGTATAAGTCATTACAGCGAAAATCTATACGTTTATGGTTGCAAGTAAATTTAAAATGTTACAAATGCACGGCAATTCTCTGATGTCATTATTGAGAGTGGTCAAGGTTCATATTTTAGTAAAGAGTGCCCATATAAATTGACTTCTTTAGTGATAGGTATGATGTGTGAAATGTATTCTAATGATTTACTATAGTATAACAAAGAAAATACTTGTATTTTCAGATTTACAGACAATACAACATTGTGTTTACAGCAAACTGTGGCTGTTTTTTTCTGAAAGATTTTATTTATACCTACCCAGTAAGTATACTTGTATATGCAAAACCTTTATTAAAATAATTTTCTATGCTGGATACAATTAAAATATTGTTTATTTCCTTGAAGTATATTGCTTTGTATTATTGATATAGTTGAACTTGCAAGTTCTTAAAGATTTTCAACAAAATTATGAAGAAAAAATAGTCACTGTTAGTTGTAAATACAAAGATATATTGTCTATGAATCTAAAAATACAAGTATTTTATGTGCTAAACTATAATGAATGGCTATAATGAAAAAAGGTCTATATATGTACACAACTTTTATAAAAATTACTTTAAAATAGTTTCTACTTTAACTCATGTACTTTACTCGGGATAAAAAGAAGTATCCGGTTTGTTTGGATTGTAAACCTTGACCTAGGAGAACAGTGACATCAACAGAAAAAACCGCATTAGGATAATGATCTGAGTGCCTTCTACAAGAAAATTAATAACCTAATAACTTACCTGACTTCACTATTACTTTTTTTGTCGTAAAGTTTCTTTTTTCCTTTCCTACAACCGCGGTTAAGATCGCCAACAATATGCTCCGCTTCAATAATTACATTAATTATGCCCTGAGTTAGTACTTTAAATAAAAATATAATAACAATAGCAACACAAAACAGTTGCAGACTGGCATTCGGCTGCTCACGATAAACAAAATGCTGTTAGTTTGTCTCTCAACGTTGGACATACTGCACATAGAATGTCCAAGCGTTTTTTCTCGATTTATTTTAAATAGAGTCTTTGTCAACGTAAGACTGTAGCACGCTATTCACAGATTGTTACGCCACCTTTGACCAAAATTCAAATTATGTACAAAATGCATATCGAAAGTTTTATCATCAGTCGTTTCCGTTCACAGTTCATACAATCAACATAAAAGTAGAATACTATAAGTTTCAAGAGGTGAATAACTTTAAATACTTGGAAGTATTTATAAGTTGAAGAGGACAAAAGCAAGGAATATCTCAGATATAGTAGCCTTCCTTGTCTAGTAACATTGAGCGACCAGATAGCAGTGGTAACTTTCAACATGTTTAGAGTGTACGTAGCCAGTTCGATAAATTGCCGTCATAACGCATTTACATGTGTAAGTATGTGCTAACAGCATTGAATTTATGCGATATTATTATTTGGATTATAAAGGTCAACAGTAGAAATATGATTAATGTAGCCAAAAAACATTGACAAAATTGTCTTTTGCGCAAGAGAGTGACCGACATGTGTTATACTGAGAAATTGAAATATCTCCGCTAGTACCCCCATAGATTTAATATTGTCAAGTTTTTCTTTTATAACTTCATATTGCCATCTATCTATATATTGTAGAAATTTTTGCTGGTAAAATTTTCCAATAAAAAGTCCTTAATGTGATTTTTAATTACTTTCTTATACGTAGTATAAGGAAGTATTGTGATGATGAAAATTTTCGACCTCGAGATTTTTGCAGATGTCCACGTCTTGAAGTCCCCTGATACCGAAAAAGTGGTTTTTAAAAAAATGTCTGTGTGTGTGTCTGTCTGTCTGTCTGTCTGTCTGTCTGTGACCACGATAGCGGTCAAACCGCTGTAGATATCAATTCCAAATTTTGTATTTACGTGTATAATCTCCCTCTTGAGATCTGTTTAGTTTTCCAGTAAAATCGGTAGACCGGAAGTAGCAGTTTACTTCAGTGAAAAATTCGAATTTTGCTAATATTTCGTCAATTACTAAGTTTAAACAAATTTATAAAGAATTGAAATGTACTCAAAATTAAATTTGAGACAAATTATCTTAAAGAGGGTTTTCGAAATTCCAACCGGAAGTATGTCTTTTACTCTTATCGAAAATCAGTTTTTTGCGAATATCTCGCAAGTCATGCTTTCTAGGCAGGTACATTACGAGTATAAAAGTATTTAAATTATAATTTTAAATCTCTTTTGTATAAAAAAAATTTCAAAATTCGGACCGGAAGTACCACTTTTACTCTTACCGAATAGCGATTTTTTGCAGATATGTCATAAATTATGCATTTTATATATATTTATTAAGAGTACAAAAGTATTTGAATTTGCAATATTTTTTGTATACATGAAATTTCAAAATTCGGACCGGAAGTGGCACTTTTTTTCGAATATCTTGCAAAGTATGCATTCTATAGCGATTTATTAAGAGAATGAAAGTACTTAGAATAGGATTTTGAATAAGTTTTGTATAAAAAAAATTCTTGAAATTGTATAATTTGAAACGCTCATACGTATAAGAAAGTCGTGTGGTGACCACACCTCATTTTTTTTATTTAGAATAGTTTTTTGGTAATAAGTATAGCAGAATGATCCAATTTTACTTTCTTATACGTAGTATAAGGAAGTATTGTGATGATGAAAATTTTCGACCTCGAGATTTTTGCAGATGTCCACGTTTTGAAGTCCCATGATACCGAAAAAATGGTTTTCAAAAATTTCTCTGTGTGTGTTTGTGTGTGTGTCTGTGTGTGACCACGATAGCGGTTAAACCGCTGCAGATATTAATTCCAAATTTTGTATTTACGTGTATAATCTCCCTCTTGAGATCTGATTAGTTTTTCAGTAAAATCGGTAGACCGGAAGTAGCGGTTTACTTCAGTGAATAATTCGAATTTTACCAATATTTCGTCAATTACTAAGTTTAAACTAATTTATAAAGAATTCATATGTACTTAAAATTAAAATTGAGAACAATTTTATTTAAAAAGTTTTTCGAAATTCCTACCGGAAGTAGATCTTTTACTCCTTTCAAAAATCAGTGTTTTGCGAATTTTTCGCAAATCATGCTTTTTAGACACGTACGTTATGGGTATAAAAGTATTTAAAATATAATTTTCAATACCTTTTGTATAAAAAAAATTTCAAAATTCAGACCGGAATAAGAATAAGAATAAGAATAAGAATAAGAATATTTATTTACATCAAGTTAAATATACAAATGAAGTATACATATATGATGTGTCATTTAAGAAGTTCGAATGAGTAATAAGTAAATCTGACTTTTTCCAAATAAACAAATAAACATACAAGTAATTTAAGAACCAGAAACCAGATAAACTGTTCTCCGCACTGAACGTCAAGGCGTTTTCCTCAAATTAAAAAATTCTTCCAGGCTGTAGAGAGGATAGTTGGTAAGGTACTCCCTGCACAATTTCCGAAAGCACTTGATTCTGGTCTCTGATCGTATATGCGGTGGCAGCGCATTATACACCTTCGCGCACATATAACTTACTCCCGTCTGACATACGGAAAGTCTCTGATAATCGGCTCGAATTAGGTCGTCGGCCCTGGTCGGATACCTATGATGTTCATTATTCGTCTGTAGTATCAAGTGTTGGAAGAACACCAGTAAGTTGTATATGTACAGTGAGAACACCGTCATAATTTGATATTTCACAAACAAGTGTCTGCAATGTGCCCTATACGCAGATCCCTCCATTAATCGTAGCACTTTCTTCTGCAACTTCAGGACCTGATCGACGCGGCCGCTGGAACCCCAGAAAACCAGTCCATACGACATCACCGACTGGAAAAGTCCGTAGTACATCTCGCGCACTACTTCCCCCGACACAGTACCTACGATTGCGAAGGACATGTACACGACCGAACTCAACTTGGCGCATACCCAATCTATGTGTGTTTCCCATGTAAGTTTTGGTTGAATGTACAATCCAAGATGTTCGACGCAGTTTACCTCTTCGATGGATTTACCCCCAAGCCTTACAAGAAGGCTTGTATCGACTGATTTCGTCTTTGGGTAAAATTGGATCAACCTGGTTTTGCTAGTATTGAGTAGTATGCCGCTTGAAGTGCACCAATTTAGAATGCTGCATGCCGCTGCTGTTCCTCTTCTCACCAATTCCTGTTCATTTTCCGCTTTTACTCTTATCGAATAGCGATTTTTTGCAAATATGTCGTAAGTTATGCATTCTATATATATTTATCAAGAGTACAAAAGTATTTAGTTTTAGATTTGAAATATTTTTTATATATATGAAATTTCAAAATTCGGACCGGAAGTAACACTTTTACTCTTTGGGAATAGCACTTTTTTTCGAATATCTTGCAAAGTATGTATTCTATAGCGATTTATTAAGAGAATAGAAGTACTTAGAATAGGATTTTGAATAATTTTTGTGTAAAAAAATTCTTAAAATTGTATAGTTTGAAACGCTCATACGTATAAGAAAGTCGTGTGGTGGCCACACCTCATTTTTTCTTGTGGTAAATATGTTTAAAGTTGATGACAAAGCAGAAATCTATTACAATTTTAAATTGATATATATATTGTACTAGGTAATATCTCATACATATCAGTTCAACCCTCGAAATAATTATTAAATCCTATTACAGTTTAAATGTCATAAATTGAACTGTATATGAAATGAAATAACACTCTAGACATGTTTTGTAAAATTACTATTACTTAATGAACAACCCTCGTATGTGCTAGTTTTATAATATCTTTATAAATCTCCTAATATTCCATTCATTATATGAAAGTGTTTTATTTTTATTCCCGACTAGCTTTATATTTTATCTTTACATAAATTATTTTACTCTAATCTAACTCTTTATTTTATTTAAAATATTTAACTCTGTCTACAATCATATACTTTAGTAAATCTCAATAATCTTTTTTAAATTCCTTATTTATTTCCTTAACTAACATTTTATATATTACTGACATCTGTATTATCTTAATACTTTCTATATTTTAAATATTCCAGTCTGCTAACGAGTGTTCAATAAAACACCTAGATGTCACCACTACTCATTTCCTTATATGTGTATAATATAATTAATACCAGTTTATTTATTGCAAATTTCTAAATGTTAAATTGTTTGATGTGAAATGCTATTTTTCTTTATTCAATGGAATTTTTGATTCCTCAGATTATACTTCTTATAACATTTACTTAATTCCTTCGGTAAGAAAACAATGATAAACAGACTCAAATTTAATATGTCAAATGACATTTATTTCTTTCAGGTTATAAATTTACCAAAATATTTCCTTTAGTTGAGAATTTGACTATGATAAAATAAAACGATATTCTACTAATAAATAATATGTTTATATTCAAACTTCGTGTGTTTTTTTTTAAATACTGGACAATGGTTAACAATATTTTAATATGGAAACTGAATATTTGACGTTTAGAAAATATTTACTCCAAGGTGTATAGTTCCAAATCCAACTAAATAATTCAGGTACGTACTCTGATCTTATTTATTATTGATATTCAAAAATTAAGTAATTCTTTCTATTACTTTATTTCTCAAATTAATTTAAACTATTATTATAATGTGTTCAAAACTATTTAATGGCTTGATAACTCCATAAATTTGTATATAAATGAAAATTATTCATATCTTGACATAATACTGGATAGTAGAGAATTAAAATAACTTATGTTGTTTATAACAGATGTACTTGTTGTAATAACTATTAGTTCAGACTATTTCAATACTGAATTATATAGCAAATAATTAAATCTTTTCCAACATTCACAAAATGTTATCTTTCTTTAATACTGACACAAATAATATACTAAAATGGTAATACTTAATTGCTTTCTTCTTTTAGATGAATAACTATCCACTTCCTGATGACGTTTTTGGACGGATACTACTTCTTGGATGTGGTTAAACTTCAATCTTGTTCAAACTCGTGACGAAAGAATACCAATTATCCTGTACATGAGCTTGCTCGACGTTTGGAATAAATTGTCCTCTTATTAGGATGTCGAATCTCTTAGTGCACAGCAAATTCTCCTTTACACCCGGAACTTGTGAAATTCACCATCCTTTATGGATCTCTTGTGATAATCTGCCTCTTTTGAACACCAGTACTTCTGGAATCAGCTACCTTTTATAATAACCGGATCTTGAAAATGTCTTCAACCTTTATGGAATTTCAAAACTCTGGTACTCAATAGCTTCCTGAAAACTTCTATGATCCCGGAGACAACAACCCTATTTCGGATATACCTGGATCTTGTACAAATTTGTAAGTACTATTATTATTTTTATATTAATTTATTCGTAGTTAACGTAGTTCACTCAGGACACACTTTTCTCTCCACTAATTAACTGTATTCGTGTTTTATATCAGAAATTATCTTCTTTCTGAAAAAACACGTCTACCGTTTTTTAGAATTCGAAAAATTCTCTCGTTTATTTATTCATTTCCCTAGTAATCCTTTCTCATTTTTCATTCTCCAATCAAAGTTTTACAACAGCAATAACAATCAACAACATAGCTTTTAAATTCTCTAATATACCTAGAATACTTCTTATAATTGTATTATCTAATTATCTAAATTCTTTTCATAATTTTATCAACCCTTCTTTACCTATTCATATCCTAATACCTCTCTACATCTATATTTCTGATCAAATGTCAAAAAATGACAGTTCCTGTATTTCAAATTATTCCCGGGAACTGTTCTACAATACAATCTATACACCTTTCAAAATAAGATTCTAAATATTTTTATCACCTCATAAACGTCAATTACCCAAGTTTTTACAAATTTATAATACATTTTACAAAATAACAACTAATATTCAACTCTCTTCTTTCCAGAATATTTTGAACTTCTAAGAAAAATGAACATGGTCAACCTTTCCATATACAGGTGGTTTATTATAAAATTCGAATACTTGTTAAATACGATAAACCTCTATTATGATAAACCTAATAAATTTTATTTTAAACACATCATAATAAATTTTTCTACGTTTATTTAATTAAATTTGGTAACTTTCATAACTTTCCATATTATATTGTTAACGTATGCCTTTATACTATAACAATATTTACATATACAGTGTGGAAAAGTCTCTTAAATGGAAGTAATGATTTTTATCAAATTTTGTAGAACACGTTCATTTCGAGAAAAAACAAAATGTCACAAAAAGCTGCCCAAACCACTAACGGCTTATTTACTGTTATACATTCTCTGTTGTGGGTAAGTGCTAAAGCAAAAAGCTTTACTTAACTGTAAAAGAAAGCTACGCTTATTATGATCGTATTTCTGTTTGCTTTGAAATTCTGGTTTAAACGGAAGAACCACCATCTTTTTTTAGATAATTTTATTATAAATTTGTTTCTGCATTCATTACTAAACAAACGGATACATTTGAACGTCTCTATGAAAAAATGTAACATTGTAGTGATTTTGTACTACTTGCGCCATCTCTGATAAGACTGGGAACTTTTCATCCCACTTGCTGGTTTCCGTTTAAAAGGCCGATAACCGTGTTATTTGAAATGTGTAATTCTCAACTGATTTAGGAAATCTTGTGCAAAAATGCCTAAGTATTTATAAAGTACCTGAATGTTTAATAAATATCCTAGTTGATCAAAAAAAAAAAAACTTTCAAAAACGTTGGTAATACTAATAATTACTTATGAGCATTTTACTTTCATTCTTAAAATATGCTTCTTTTCACAAAGAAAGTTATTGGTTTCGATATACTGGGGCCAATAGTTTTCAAGAACTTGGTAGAGTAACCATAATAGTGCACTATATCGTTGTCTTTGGTATCGTTAATTATTTCCAAAAGTTCGCATTTGGTTACTGACAAAAAGGAGCATGATTTTTCATTTATGTTGTTGCCTTTGTTAAAAGCCCATGTAGGTCCTTTAGCTCTAATATGTCATGAAGCTTATACATATTGCTGTAGCTGTTACACTGTTATAAATGGTAAATTTCTTATTTGAAATGAAAATATAACATTGCCACACGTTGGGTACAGCCATTAAAATATATATGCTGTGGATGCAACAATTCTAATGAATAATAATTTTTTTTTAGAATAGTCTAATTGTAAGCTGATTCCTTAACAGCATAGTTTTTTAAAAGTTCTTGTGAGTTCTTGCAGTGATTTACTTCTTCTTTTCTGGTATACCTCTTATTGAGTTTTTGTTTGGGATAAGGTTAAAAATTAAACGAAAGGTCTAAATCTCATATAGAAAATATATTTATATTTTATTAGAATATCAATCGTAAATAGCATTGCTATACTGTATCTATATCTATTTTTGTTTTACAAATAATGAGAAAGAAAACATTTCTACCCATTTTCGAGTTATAATGCTTGTGTAAGGCTTATATATCTATAATGGTAGTTGTAAGAATAATTATCCTGTTCTTTTAAATAAAAGAAAATCATTGATTCTTCATAAGAAATTTTCTTAATACGAAGGTGATTCTATTTCACCAAAACATACATTTTCACATAGTGCCTTGGTAATCTAGAACTTTGCAACGTGAATGCTTTGAAACTGGCCTATACTAGTCGCTAGCTGCAAACATTCTCACATTGTACCTCTAGCGGCTTAGCACCTGCCCATCAAAAACATCCCCATTTATTCGTGCTTATTTTGTTTGAAATATTAAATTAAAATGACTATATAATAATTAATGATGCCTAATGACTTACTGAAAGCAAATATTCTCACATAGTACTCTCAGTACGTCCAACACCATTAACTATCCATTCATTACTTTTAAAAAAAAATGAATTATTATTACTACACAAGATAATATTCATCTAATTAATAACGCTCAACGTTTTACTAAAAGCAACTATTTTCACATAGTAGCACGTGTAACACCATTAATTATCCCCAAATTGAATCATTTATTTCATAACATTCTTTATTTCATATATATTTTATCAAATTCTGCCTTATTCATATCCTCCATCTTAAAAATTAGTAATACAAAAAAATTAATTGAATGAAAATTATTTAAAAGAAAACTAAAATAAAAATTGAACTCTAAAACTTAATACAAATAAACTAATAGTGAATTGAAAGGTAGTGTATCGACCCCTACTCTCACCCTCGCTATCCCAAAAATTTATTCCTTTTAGAAAATTTTACGTCTGTCTAGCTCGAAATACAAACTTAATCTCCAACAAGTCGATTCTTGTTTTTCGCTTATATAAAAAAAAAAACAATGGCTATAGGCAATTTGTAGCGCCTCCCCCGTCAAACTAAAATTTAGGTTGGCATTGATTTTTTGAAACGTTTGTGATAAAATCTTTCTTGTCTGTTTTCTTCAAGTTGCCACATTCGCACCAACACGCACATCGTCTTTGACAGTTTATACACTAATGGCGGCACCTTGAATTGTTTGTTATTAAAAGTTTTTCACAAACTTGTTATGTTTCGTCTTCGGTAGGTACATATATTTCTCTTATTGAAATACCTCGTTTAGGTAGTATCGAGAACACGTTATAGACAACTGGAATCTTTCTCACGGTGCCTGCACCACAAAGATCAGTCGCCCCCGTCACATTGTCTCCAAATTCTATCCATGCCTTCTCTTCTGGTAGTACATTGATTTGTAGAAAGCTGAAAACAATATTGACACTGCATTTTTCTTTTGCAGGTTTTTAAACCACACATGACCATTTCCATAGTCTTTGAAGACCTTGTGTTATGCATACAAGAACTAACAAGTGTTGTTTTAATTTATACAGTTACTGTTTACATAAAACATTCTCATTAACGATCTGTCACTTCGCACTAGAAGTGTTTCGATTTTATATCCTTTTTCTTTACATAGATATTAAGTTACAGGATTTCACTATATCTTAAGTATTATTATCAAAATCTTTCTAATGAATTGGTACCATTATTTATATTTAAATTCACATTTATTTGTCTAATGTGTATCAACAATTCATGTTTATTTTGGTACATCAGTGCCTCCTTATATGTGGGCAACTTATTCTACTTACTATTATTTATTTTGACTAATGCCTAAATCTTAAAGTAAACCATTTTTAAAGATAAAAATAGTATTCTTTTTCAATAACTAAACTAATTCTTAATATTATTATATCAATGATGTGAAGATCACAGCAGTATGCACGTTTAAAATATTACAAAAGTTATAAATTAAGTTCTAAATACTTTTATCTTCTTAAATAATAAACCTGTGAGCACGTGTGTTACTTTAGGACCGAATTTTAATATTTCTTTTATACAATAATTATTCCAAATCCAGTTCTAAATAGTTTTGTCCTTTTGATTGATCTTTTCGAGATATTTGCAAAAAACTGATTTTTGATAAGAATAAAAAACTTTTTCCGGTAGGAATTTCGAAAAATGTTTAATAATTTTTTTTCAAATTTACTTTTGAGTACATTTGAATTCTTTATAAATTTGTTTAAACTTAGTAGTAGGCGAGATACTAGTAAATTTTGATTTAGGGAAGATGTTCTAAAAACTACTTTTTTGGTATCAAGGTATTTCGAAACATGGACAACCGCAAAAATCTTGAGTTTGGAAATTTTCATCATCGCAATACTTTCTTCGTTCATATCTTCGGGATCTATGCTTGTATTCCGTTGTTTGGTCCCCTTTCGTGTAATATTTCTAATTATTTTCCAAATTGTCTTGTGTTTTCGGATTTCCTAATTTAATTCATATATTACCGTAAGTTATAACATTTCTTAATTAAATCGATCAATATTGTATCTGTAATTACGAAGAATCTCGGAATATTATTTTTTGTTTTAGGTACAGAAATAATGACGGTATCAGACTTGTAGTCAATGTTGTCTTCAGACGTATTGGTTAGTTCTTCTCGTCTTCAAGCTCCGTTGTAACCTATTATGAAAACTACCTGCAAATTAATACCATTATATGGAAAGCTGCGGTAGGTGTGAAAAATGTACTTATACTTTCATTGCCAAATATATTTTATTATCTGCTTCTTGTATAAATGTAATAATATCTATTTCTTCTGAGATTTTTTTGGTTGGTAACCTTGAGATAAACGATTCAGGAAAACCTGTAATTTCTTATGCTGTGATATATTACATCCTTATACAGGGTGTGCGGGAAAACGTGGGAAATCTCTTGGATGCAGATAGGAAATGAACAAATAAAATAAGTTCCTATAAAAAAAATTCCTACAGGGCCCTCATACGGAGATATGCGTCCGTGAAGGACGCCGCTGGAAATCGGTTTTTATAAAGGGTCTTCCAATAGGGACTTCCGAACTTTGACAGTTGGTAGTGGCCATATTGTTGAAGCTACATCTGTCAGATTGGCTGTCATTTATTCAGTCTGTTTTGCCAAATCACCATGGACGGATATAGCGCTCAACAACACGTGCAAATGATAAAATTGTTTTATCAAAATGGATGTTCTATTCGGGCAACGTTCCGCGCACTTCGGCCATTTTACGGTCGTCGTAATCGTCCTACCGAGAGGACTATTCGCAGTGTGGTGGATAAATTTGAAGCTACTGGTTCAGTAATCAAGGAAGCAGCATCCGTACGAACACGAAACGCAAGATCTGCCGAAAACATCGCCGCTGTCCGTGAAAGCGTGCAGAAGAATCCGAGGCGGTCGATTTCGCGTCGCTCACAAGAACTTGGCCTCTCGCAGACCACAACTTGGCGAATTTTGCGTCGTGACTTGCACCTGCACCCGTATAAAATTAAACTGACACAGGAGCTGAAGGTAAATGACCATAGACAACGACGTGTGTTCGCGGATTGGGCCCTGGAGCAGTTGGAAACTGATCCTAATTTTCATCAAAAAATCATCTTCAGCGATGAGGCGCATTTCTGGATAAATGGGTACGTCAACAAACAAACTTGTCGAATTTGGGACTATACCAATCCACGTGAGATTCAAGAGCGTCCAATGCATCCCGAAAAAGTCACTGTTTGGTGTGGATTTTGGGCTGGCGGCGTTATCGGTCCATATTTCTTTCAGAGCGATGTTGGCCAGGCCATCACCGTCAACGGCGAACGCTATAGGGCGATGATTACCAACTTCTTTTGGCTTGAATTGGATGATATGGACATCAATGAGATGTGGTTTCAACAGGACCGCGCTACGTGTCACACAGCTCATGCCACGTTGGAAATTCTGCACGAGCGATTTGAGGGGAGGATCATCTCACGTGGAGGTGATGTGAACTGGCCACCGAGATCGTGCGATTTGACCCCGTTGAACTGTTTCTTGTGGGGTTTTCTTAAGTCGCAGGTCTATGCGAATATTCCACAAACCACAGCGGCCCTCCAAGCCAACATAACCCAAGCCATCGGTCAAATTCAGCCTGATTTATGCGCCAGAGTCATGGAAAATTGGACATCCCGAATGCGCGCCACTCAGCGAAGTCGCGGCGGACATTTATCCGATATTATATTCCATAAATAATAGCATCGATAGGGCTTTCAAACGAATAAAAAATTTCGATGATATCTCACACCTACTTTGTTTTATTTAAATTTAAAGATAGGAAGCGCTTAATAAAAGACCCTATATATTGAATTGCTTTTAAAGTAATTAATATAATTTAATAAAAATTTAATGTAATGGACACTAGTAAGGACTTCTTAAAATAGTGTCCTTGAAACATATTTAGCTTTTGTAGTTTACCAGGGGCGGTCGCGTGATGGAGCTTTTATTGGCATCTAATCATAGACCTCATATTTTTTATTTGAAAATAATATATATACATTTTTATAAATGTTAATAAAAGCAACTAAAACAAGTGTATGTTCTCTATATATTATTTATGAAATAAAACAAATAATAAGTTAAACATATTTTTTTCTGTCCAAATGTTTGTTGTGTTTCTGACTTTAAATTTAAAAATTAACAAATGTCATCTTCAGAGTAGAAGGTTTCTTCGTCTTCAGTACTGTCTTCGTCGTCGTCATCATCTTCGACGTCAACTTGACCAGATGGTGATTTTAAGAGCTCTAATACCTCTTTCGATAGAGCTTGCAGATTTTTCTTTGGACTTTTTCTTTTGTCCACCACCACATGATCTGAGCTTAGCAGAAGCATATTAAAAGTGTCATACTTTTTTCTCTGCCGCACTTTATTGAGTTGTCTTCCCTAAACGTTTTGAAGTCCTTGTTCCGTGCTTCTTAGAAGTTTGTGATTGTCCTGCTGCCTTAAGACTCATTTGTGCGGCATAACTTTAAACAGCAATAGAAGTGGATTCCCTAAGTAACTTTGTCTTTAGCCGCTTAGTTCGTTCTGCACCAGTTTCCAAAGGAACTTGAAGGGGACCTCTACGTTTCCGTTGCCGTTTTTCTGAAGGAAAGGATATTGATGTACTCAGCCAATCTTTATTGTAAAAGAAACCTTTTCTTCATTCTAGAGGCCCTCGTCCAACGTGCTCTAAACTGTGAGAAGAAGTGAGCTAAAGTTTCATTTAAAACTTTTACATCCTCTTCCCGACAATTAGTTTGAATTTTCATTTCTTCTCGCAAAAACTTGAACCTTTCTTCATTTCCAGTATTGGTGCAACTTGTCATGATGTCGAATACTTCTTGTCGATTTAAAAAAAAAGTTTAGTTGAGGCCGTTCCTGTAAATAAAAATTAATAAATAGTTACATATCTAAAATTGTGTTAACTTTCGCAAAATACGATATCTGCAAGAAAATTAAATATTCTTGAAATGTGCAAAAATGTGCAAGAAATGTTAACGTACGAATAATATAATATAATAATATATGATTAATATAAAACTAAAACTAAAACGTGATCTAACTTGATATATAACTATTTTCATGCATACTTTTTGCAAATATGTACAACTCAGTATACATTTACATAAGCCATTATTTATAACATTTATATAATCTAAATGATTTTTATGGCAATAAATGTTTGTGATCTATAAATACATACCTGATATTGAAGGCTCCATAGCAAAAAACTCAAATATTATAAAAAGTTTTACTACAATAAATTCACAAACACAGGGTAAATATAACACAATTACGTAGACATCTACATTCTTAAGCAGTTAGCGAGAACTAGATCTGTACCGTTGAGTACAGGTATATTTAAAATACACCTAATCCTGCTTTCTATAATATGCATAAGATAGTGGTAATTAAGAAAATAATTGTATAGAGGGTAAAGACGACATTTCATGTTTTGATTTTTTTCCAGGTAGAAACCCTGTTTGCCCCACTGTGCGCCGTTCGATTTTTACCTGTGGGGACACCTCAAAAAATGGTGTATTCCACTCCGGTCGACACTAGGAAGGAACTTCTACAAAGAATCACGCTTCATTGTGATGTGATAAGGAACATTCGTCGTGCCCGCGAGTGTATCAGACTTCACGAAGCTCATGGTGATCCCTCTTATGAAGTTTTTCAATAATTCTATTAAGGTGCCTCCAGAGAAACCACTACGTTTATATTTATATTTATTACTTTAAAAGAAATTCAATAAAAGCCTATTTCCAGCGGCGTCCTTCACGGACGCATATCTCCGTATGAGGGGCCTATAGGAATTTTTTTTATAGGAACTTGTCATCTTATTTGTTCATGTTCTATCTGCATCCAAGAGATTTCCCACATTTTCCCGGACAGCCTGTATATAATTAAACAAGACGTCAGCATAGAACAAATTGTCCATAAAGTAGATGGTTTATATATAATATGCTGTAATTGAAAATAGGCAATTAAAGCGTTTTCTGATATAACATGACTTCAAATTTCATTAGTGGGAAGTAAATTATTCACGGCGTTTTCAGCAATATCTCTAATTTCAAGTGGCATAAATTTAAGAAGTATCAAATATTGAATATAAAAATCGCGATAAATAAAAATTTTGACTTTATGTAAAATGACATAGCATATTGCCAACCACCACAAAAATTACCACAATTTTGAAATTACTATTATTTTTATAACAAAAAAAATGATTTCTGTGGATTGTAATTATGACATTGTCGATATTTTTTGGAATTGTAATGACAATAAATATAATATATATTATATATTACAATTCTTAGCCAAATATACAAATGTATTGAAAAATTGAATATCTTCTTGGTAGTAGTGGCATACAATGAAATAAAAGTAATAACAATATGACAACTGGTTGTCATTTAGAAAACATTGACAAATATAGTATTACTTATATAGTTATATCAAAAGGCTTGAGTCTACCACAAACTGTTCAGTTAATGCAATTATATAAATAATAACGACGCAACTACGTAATGAAAAATTCCGAGTAGAGCTGTTGATATTATAACAAATACAGAATGTAAAATCAGTCATGTATAAATGTAAATGAAAGCAAATAGGCATAGGACAATCGATATTACTTAGACCAAAGCCTTTTGATATAACTATATAAGTAATACCGACTGTCCTATGCTTATTTGACTACATTTTCATTTATACATATTTGATTTACATTCTATATTTGTCAATGTTTTCTAAATGTCAACCAGTTGTCATATTATTATTACTTTTATTTCATTGTATGCCACTACTACCAAGAAGATATTCAATTTTTTAATATATATTATTATATATCATTTTATTATTATTTTATTTCTTACATTGTACAAGATTCCAATGCAGAGTACAGGATCAAGGATGTATAATTATTTATTACCTCAATTAAAATGTTTGCTTGAAATAAATCTACACAAATGATTAATTAAATTAATTAAACGATTAAATTCACACTTAGCAAAAATACTGTAATTATAATTGCATGGAACTAGTTCCTAGTTTCACTGATTATGCAACATTCAGAACAACAGAACTTGCTATAAGATAAAATTAGTGCAAAGTGAAAGATTGCGTGAAAAAACATTTATTCTTTGTACGTGAAGAGAAAGTATGATTTCCGGATATGTTAGTTGGTTAGCCTTAATAACGGCACGTGTTACATAGATTGACTTTACAATGTATGTGCTTTCGCATATAAAGAGTAAGTTTAGAGTAAGAAATAAAATTTTAAATTCTAAAATTTAAGAAATCTAACATCGGTGGATTTCCATTTCTAATTTTTTTCTCTTTTCGAGATACATTACGCAAATTTGTCTTTCTCAATGGCGATTTAAAAGGGAGCAGATATTTTAAATCCTTACAGCTATCAAATCTTATATTTTTAAAAAGGATTTTTATTCTCAGAGAGAAAAAACAAAAAACAAGAGGAATGAGTGTGCTTAAAACCACACGGCAGAAGTGAAAACTTCATCAAGGCGAGGTTAATAATACGAAATACACGCGTATAATATTCAGTAACGTATTAAATAAAACGTAAACCTCAACCATCCCCGAATCTAAAATTTCACATTCATACGTCAATTTTAAAAAAATTCTTCCGCCATTTTATCTTTTTTGACATTTCGACTTTGGATTCGTGATCGGCGATCTAAGACATCTAAAATTTCACATTCATACGTCAATTTTCAAAAAACTCGTCCGCCATTTTTTTTTTTTGACATTTTGACTTTAGATTCGTGATCGGCGACCTAAGACACCCCCGTATCTAAAATTTCACATTCATACGTCAATTTTCAAAAAATTCTTCCGCCATTTTGTTTTTTTGACATTTTGACTTTGGAATTGTGATCGGCGACTCCCAAAACCCCCGTATCTAAAATTTGACATCCATACGTCAATTTTCAAAAAACTCGTCCGCCATTTTGTTTTTTTTGACATTTTGACTTTGGATTTGTGATCGGCGACCTAAGACATCCCTGTATCTAAAATTTCACATCCATACGTCAATTTTCAAAAAACTCGTCCGCCATTTTGTTTTTTTTGACATTTTGACTTTGGATTTGTGATCGGCGACGTAAGACATCCCTGTATCTAAAATTTCACATTCATACGTCAATTTTCAAAAAACCCTTCCGCCATTTCGGTTTTTTTGACATTTTGACTATGGATTGGTGATCGGCGACCTAAGACACCCCCGTATCTAAAATTTCACTTTCATACGTCAATTTTCAATAATACGAAATACACGCGTATAATATTCAGTAACGTATTAAATAAAACATATTCGCACATTTATTACATTTACGCGAGCGGCCATTTGGTTTGGTCGGTTCGGACGTATGTGTATATATAAATAGACGCTATAAATACTCGCTTACGGTCCCGCGCTTGGTCTGATGGTAACGTGTCGTCTTCATACCCGTGCGGCTCGGGATCGAATCTGTTCTGGAACATGAATTTATTTATTCATTTAAATTTCAATTTAATTGAAATTAAATACCTCTACATATATGATATATTTATTTATCTTGTTCCCTTATTCGACTTTACCCGAAAGAGCGTTACACATATCCGAGCGTTACATATCCGAGCGTTGCAGTCAGTCTTGTGCAGCGCCTATAACAATCAGTGCAACGCGCCTAAAGAATTTTACACTTCCAAAATATCATACACTATGTGATCTTCATCCATGTTTTGACTGGCTTATCTGTGTCAGATTCTATTTTTTCTACTTCCATACTCTAATTGTATTATTAGATATGCTGAACCTGTACTTTAATGATGTCCATTAAGATGCAGATTTTCATTAAGACTCAAGTTTATATCCAATAGGAATGCGACAATCCAACATTCATCAATATTCAATATGGCCACTTCATATCTGACATATATAAAAATTAATTAAGTGTGACAGTTCTCTGCAATTTACTAGTAAGTAGTTAAAATTTGTGCTTTTTTGAAAATATAAACGTAAAAAATGAGGGATAATGACAGTGAAATGTAAAATTTGACTCCACCAGAAATTATGGAACAAGACTTAGTAACCACGAACAATTTATTACCAGCTAAATTCACAAAAACGTACGGAAAATTTTACGCTCAATTTATGAAATGGAATGCTCAAAAAATAATGTTTTATTATGGGGTCGTAGAGAAAATAGTATATACAACTCACACTTAATGGCTATTAAGGCACTCGTATTCATTATGATACTCGCCTTCGGCTCGTATCGTAATTTTCATACTCGTATCTTAATAGCCATCATTAAATGCTCATTGCATAATATACTATTATCTACTGCTTTGCGGCTTATTGTACCCTCAAAAATGTGTTTGCTGATAAGAATTCTATATTTTTTCCATTGGTTTGGTCTGTTCCGAATTGTTTATTAGCAATGCAAATATTAACTTGGCGGAAACAAACTACACATTATCCGTGTCACTAGACTGGTATGCGGCTTTTTTTTTTTCTTAATTCACATTGATCCACCCACATTTTTTTAGTTGAAGGCTTTTTGATAAGAAATAGAGATGTAAAAACCACTGCTTTGTTATCATTGGACTTCAAAATGTGGACATTGTAAAAAAAAACTAAGGTCGAAATTTTTCCTAATCAACATATTTTTTTGTACTACGTTACTACGTATAATAAAGATAAAGAAACGATCATTCAATTTCAAGAAAATATTTAAACCAGATCATCTCAAAGGTCAGAAGAACTTGCCTTTCTAGTAAAGGAAGAAGCAGCGAAAATACTGCTTGCACAATCATTCAACGTGCGGATTTTAAAGACGGCCACAAGAAATAAATTAAAATAAACATATAATGGTGCTGGACATTATATCCAGCGTTAACACAATGTAATCATATTATGGGTCTATTTGTGAAGAAAGCAAAGGAATTACTGTAACAAAAAGGACTCCAAACACTAGCGTATAACTATGAGTTAACAAGATATATCTATATGGTAAATACGTGACAGGGGACGTAAAAGACCTCAAACCAATGGGGAAAAGAAAATTAATAAGCCTCAGCTTGTATCTTCAAATTTAAATGCTTATTATTATTTTTATATAATGATCCCACAAAAAGAATGCTTCAAGACCATATCCCACCGATAATTTAAAAACTTAATTTGAAATGATGAAAATTAATTTAAAGAAAACTTTGTCGTCTTTTTGTCTTGTACCAACTTATTATTCCCTATTTTAATGTCCTTGAGAACAGACAACGAAATGTGAACAGCCAAACAAAGAGAATACAAAAAGTAATATTTAATGACAACCGTGGAAGCTTATATTTTAGATAAATGAATTTTAGATATAATTTACTTTTAACATTTTCAGATTATTTTCTTATTTGATATTGCCATAAACAAAGACGTATACAGATGTTGATTTTTCTAACTGCAGTATTTTATTTAGATCGTATCCTATCTGAAACAAGATTATTATTATTATGGATGGACATTATAAAGATCCACAAGAAACATTTAACACCTTTTGATTCCTCCTCCTTTGCATTGCATGTGGGCAAAGCAATAACTTTGATTATGTATACTATAGATATACAACTGAAGGTTAGTTCGGGACAGTAACCACCAGAGTGCCCATTCAATAATTTTTCATTAAGTTTTTCTGCTAATATATTGTAATAAAAGTTAAAGTTACTACGAAGATACCGAAAACAATTGGCTTTCATCAGAGTACAGAGTACATCATTGTATAACCAAATCCCTTCGCCCTGATTTCTGTAGGTTGTATAACCATAGTATTATTAAACAAGGACAATAATGTGTAATTTATGTCAAAACATGTCAATTCAGATATAAACCTGTCTCCTCACAAAATGTGTAATTTTTGTCAAAGCATATCAATTCAGAAAAAGTCCTGACTCCTCACAAAATAAAGAAATAACCTTCAGAAATTATTATTGATAGCGTAAATTTTAAATAATTTTAAAATTCGTTTTTCTCAGCATTGAAATGTCTAAGATGATTTTTCTGTTTTGCGCTGAGTAATTAATTACGTAAATTCTTAATTACATTTGTTTCTCGAGATGTTTCAAGATGATTAAGAAGACTGCCCAAGGAGCGTAGTGGTAGCGCACCTGACTAGCAATTCGGAGGAGTAAATTAGGTAATTTTTTCTAATTAAATATTACTGAGTCTTCCTGCTTTGAAAGACTTGAATCGTTTTTCTTTCACTTGGATCTTATTGTTTTAGAAGTAGTAAAGAATAACTCCTCACAGAATTTACGTTATATGTGGTTATTCACAAATGAAATTACACTACACTGTTATATACAACTTTATTTACAATTAAATAAAAGAACAATGCGAATAAATGTAGGCTTCTTGCATTGGGTAAGTTGATGCTAACTGCTAACAAGTTCACTTTCGTTCATAAACTGATTTCAATTTTCTGTTACAAACGAATTCAGTATTTAAAGTAGGGTGGTAACTTTACAAAACCGTACCTCCTCTATTGTTGTCTGGAAAAACCGAACATTAATGGGTTGTAAGTTTCATTAAAGGTTCTTGGAAGGAGCAAATACAATACAATTATCTAATATAAATATATGAGCCCTGCTGTGCATTCACGGGTTTCTTCAATCACAGAATATCTATAATTCTGAAATCCGGCATATGTTTATGAATTTTTAAGTACTACAACAGCATGATGTTAATAAAAGAAAGAAAATAAATGGTAATTTAGACAAAGCATTTTACTGATTTTCTAGGACGGACAATAGAGGGGTTTCTAAGAAAGAGATTACATTAGGAGACTGATGTCCCTCTTGGTCTTTCCATATTTAATTTTAAATATACATTATTTTACGATTATGAAGTAATAAAATGACTGTAAGCACCTATACAGAGAAATATACATGTTCTAATTAATTGTACCTTTGTAAAATAAAGCAAATTGAGATTAAAACTAAGCATATATACGTTTTACATAGAACAGAGAATATTACTTTATAAAAAAGGAATAAAAGAAAAATAATAATAATAAACGTCCTTAACAAATATCTTCTTCTTGTTGTTTTAGATCTATTGGTCTGTTGATTTCTTAATTCGTGGCCATGGTTTATCCTGTGATGTTGATTTCCAGTTGCCCTTCCATCACTTATGTGGCCTTCCCGGTGCCTGATCTCCATCTTACCACGTCCATTATCCCGCACTGTTTTCTGATATCCGTGTTTCTTGTACGGTCTTTTCTGGTTTTGCCAAGGATAGTTTGTAGTGTTTTCGTTTCCACAACTCTAAGCATATTCTTGGTTTTGCTTGTTTCTTCGCGTGTTTCTATACCGTAAGTCATGACGGACCTTATACAGGTTTTGTAGATTTTTATCTTGCTGTCTGTTCGCAGGTATTGATTCGACCAAACTATCTTTCTTAAACATCCTGAGAGCGATGTCGCTTTATTAATCTGGTTTCTTAGGTCTTTGGCTGGATCATGACCACTGGTCATATCAAGTCTGAGGGACCTAAACTTGTTGACTTGGTCGATGGGTTTATCTTCCACCACAAGTTTGCATCGGATTGGTTCTTTAGCGATTGTCATTGCTTTTGTTTTGTCGCTGGATATATTCAAGTTCAGTTGTTGGTTTGTTTGCTAGAATTTAAAGAGCTGCTTCCGTGGATCGTCTTCCGTTTCCGCTAGGATTGCTGCATCGTCCGCGTAGCACACCATGCTGAATAATTCTATAGCTCAAATTCAACGACTCGACCTCCCGTATAATTTCGTCCATTAATAGGATGAACAAGAATGGGCTCAGGCTGCCCCACGTCTGATTCCGCCCTGCGTTGGAATACTGGAATTTTTGTCGTGTTGCCCGTATTTAGTAGTCGGATTATTTTTACGATATTATATGGATTTCTCTTGTTAATTAGTCTTCCAGACATACTTTATCTAAGGCTTTCGTCAAGTCGACGAAGCTGATGTATATAGAGGGGTTTGTTGAATTCCATTGAGTTTTCTTTTAGCTGCTTAATGATGAATAGCGCGTCAGTCGTCGATCTAATTTTTCTAAATCCTAACAAGAATAAATTCATTGTTCTTCTTCTCTGGTTTCGATATGCGCTTCTAGTTTCTCCTTGAGGACGCTTGTGAATAATTTCATTGTTGTATTTAGGAGAGTTATTCCCCTATAGTTTCCGGGGCAGGTCTTTTGTCCTTTTGTAAAAGTAGGTACTGTAATCCTATTGTGCCTGTCCTCTGGTATTTGTTATGAGCTCAAGATTAGGTTGAAGAAGATTGTAAACTTTGCGTGGAGTGTCTTGCCTCCGTATTTCAATTAAAATTTACCTAATTAATTACTCAGTGCAAAGCAGAAAAATCACATTAGATGTTATTGACGGTGTTTACATCATAAATTGTTAGGACACGTATCTTGCTGAATAATTTCTTATTTTGTTTTTGAAAATTTCAGTAAAATATAGAAACATTTACTGGATGTTCATTCATTTATGATGGTCAATATACATAAAGAATATACAGCCTTGTAAAGTGAGCATATGCATGTACAAA
Organism: Amphimallon solstitiale; assembly: GCA_963170755.1. Taxonomy (NCBI): domain Eukaryota; kingdom Metazoa; phylum Arthropoda; class Insecta; order Coleoptera; family Scarabaeidae; genus Amphimallon; species Amphimallon solstitiale. Next base: position 120,816,157 of record OY720677.1, read on the forward strand.
TGAAGCATCATTATAAGACGTTCGTTACGTAACTACTGTAATAGACTATTGTTACTTCTTCCTGATACATTGTGTTGAAGAAAGTTACTCTTACTACTTCCTGATTATGAGAAAGCGTACATGTTTTATTTTTAATATTGACTGTTCATCGTTTCTAAAGTAAATATATTACAACTCATAAGATTTGCACTCAAATAAATAACGTAAGATATTAATTTGATTATTAATCGATATTGCAAAGTTAACGGATGAAAATTCCCATACATACATCTAAAATTCTAGGAACTTTATATTCCTTAAGATACACGTGCTTTCCAGTATTAGTATATAAAACAAACATTAAAAATATATTTATATATCAAGTCATTGCAATTTTTACAGAATCTGATTATTTTAATTTATAATATTAAGTAAGTTGATTATTGCTATATCATAGATTCAACTCAGTTAGTTATTTAACTTTACATACAGGAAACTAAAATTATAATGTCTATGCATAATTAAAAATAGCATAGAAAAAGAATGCCTTAAAATTAGTTTTATCTTATGTAAGTAAAATGTATTTAATTTACATTAGTATATCTGGGTAAGTACGTTTAATTTTGATTCCTCTATATGACCTCCGAATTATTACTGTACGTCTAAATCTAAATACTAATGTCTAAATCTTTTTGAAAATTTGCACGGTCCAAATGTGGGAGGTCAAGAATTCCTAGTAAACTTTTTAATGGCGACGTTGAATTGGACGAGCTTCAGCGGATTGTTGATGCTTTTGCGTTTTCTCTGGGGTCAAGTGCGGGCATTTGTGATATTCGAGATACACATACAAATTTGCCATCACTGAATATTCGGAGAAATATATATGATAAAGTACAGGAAGAGCTGAAGAAATCAAAGAATAACTTTACAAAATATTCAATTTATCTCTGCAAATATCAGTTTTTCCTGGAAAGCAGTTAGGGTACCCATTATACAAAAAAGAAGACAAATATAATGTTAATAATTACAGGCCTATATCAATCCTATCTAAATTTTTGAACGTATATGAGACAATACTAGATGAACATATTTACAATAATATCAAATCATTTTTGTCGCCGAATCAACATGGTTTCATGTCCAAAAGGACAATGGGAGCAGGTTGATGTTTTTACATAGGCTTATCTCGTGCCTTCGACACCATCGAGCTTGCTGCTATCCTGAGAAAAATGGTTTGTTTGGTTTTAACAACAAAACTGTTAGCACTTATTAGTTCTTATCTTATTGAAAAAAGTAAGTTCGTATACTATAATCAAATAAAGATGTATGTTCCTAATTCTGGAGTACCCAGTGGTCCAATCTTGGGCCCTTACTATTTAACATCTTTGTGAATGATTTAATAACTTTCATTAGTTGTTATGTAGGGTTTGACGGTTTTTCAAGACCGGTTTTAAAAAACCGGTTTTTGAAATAAATTTGTCACATTCGAACACCGGTTTTTAAATTTAAAACACAGGTTTCAAAGAATTCAAATTATTATGTAAAAATTAATTTTTTACTTATTAATTTGATTTGCTATTCATTCTATGCAACGGGCAGCAGACACATTTTTTCAATGTTGGGAGTTACGTTGGCAAGTGCTTGTGCACTGCGCAGTGCGCACGTGCACAAACACTGCGCACTTATTTTATGTCAGTACATATGTGCAATCAGTCACGAGTCACAACAGGTTCGCTTAATCTTGTAAAGTGAAAACTACTGAAAACTGGAACAAAAATATAAAGTTGTTATATTTGTTAAAAAGAACGTAAGTATTAAGTATGTTTCTAATTTCTAAGTTTGTATATTCTATTTTACACTTTAAAACATTAATTTTAATATATAAATTTCTTCACTCAAAAATTAGTGTAAAATAAAAAGTTCTTGCTTCTGTCTATTGGAATTTTAAATAAAACACAGGGTGTTAAGTTAGATTCATATTTTCTTTCGCAACGTTTCAACACAAATTATGTCTTTATCAAGCATTGGAATTAGATTAAGAAGATGCGTGTTTTTTCAAAATTTCTAAAAAATGTGTAGATGTCTTTAAATTACATTAATATTAATAGTTAAAATAATAAAATTGTAAAATAAACTTGAAAAATATTAAAAAATAAAATGATGATAAATTTAATTTCATTTTTAGATAAAAATGAATAAGTCGGCAGTTTGGGATAGTTTCAAAAAGTTAGGGATAGACAAGACAATCTGCAATCATTGTTATAAAATATTGAGCTGCAAAGGATCATCCACGAGCAATCTACATAATCATTTGAAAGCAGTTCATAAAATAATTATCGGAAATAAATCAGAAACGATCGGCGAAGAAGAAACGCCTGGATCTTTCTCTTCTTCAAAAAAACAAACGAATATTTTGAATTTTATGAAAGTGAAAAGGAGTAGTTTAGAAGAAATCATATCAAAACTTGCAGCAATGGATGGATTTTCTATTAATAGCATTACAAATAGCTCATTCATACGAGAGTCTCTTCAACAACAAGGATATTCATTACCAAGAAATAACTCTAGAGTAATGGATCTCATTCATGCGTTTTATGACAATGCCAGACGTGAAACTATTATTGAATTAGATTCAATAAAAAAGAATAGGAAAAAATTCTCTATAACTTTAGACGAGTGGACTAGCAAAAGAAATCATAGATATTTAAACATTAATGTACACCACTTGGCAGAAGATTTCAATTTGGGATTAGTGCCAATAGCAGGTTTCTGTGATGCTCAGAGAACATTAGAATTGGTATCTGAAAGGCTACAAAATTTCAACTTGAATTTTGAAACTGAAATAGTTGCAGCAACAAATGATGGTGCTGCTGTTATGAAAAAATTTGGCAAATTATCATCTATAATTAATTAACTATGCTATTCACACGCCATCCACTTAGCAGTTACTGATGTGTTATATAAACATAGAGATATGGCTGAAGCTGAAGCCGAAGTAAATGTTTCAAGTGAGGAATCTAAAGATGAAGATGAAGACGAATATAACGATTATGAAAATTCTCTTTATTATGTTTGTAACCGAGAACATCCTATTCCTATTTTGTCTGACAATTACAAACAATCAGTTTCACAAATTAGAAAAATTTGTAAGTTCTTTAGAAAATCTCCAGTAAGAAACACCATTCTTCAAAATTATATCAAACAAGAAAAAGGGAAGGAATTAAATTTAATTGTTGACTGCAAAACAAGGTGGAATAGTATAGAGGATATGATTGGACGATTTCTGGCAGTAAAAGAATCTGTTGTTTTAGCATTGAATGATATTGGTTCTTCTTATATGTGGAATGAAGCTCAATATCCTAAACTTTTGGAACTTCATAAAGTCTTGGGACCGATTCGTCTAGCAGCTGAAGGCTTAGGGCGACGAGATGCCAATTTATTAACAAGTGAAGGTATATTTCAATTTCTGATAAATGAACTAAAAAATTTAAATACTGAAATAAGTTTGAAATTATTATATGCTTTAGAAGAACGAATTCAAGAAAGAAGACAAGTACAATTAGCAACTCTTTTGCTGTATTTGCAAAATCCACAAAACATTACCAGTTCAGCAAAGAAATCTAGTGTACTTTCTTTAGCTTCAAAAACCGAAATTATTAAGTTATCTGGAAAGATATTGTCTAGAATATTTCCAAATTTTTATGTTGAAACCGATTCTGATGAAGAGCAAATCGAAGAAACTACTCATCAGAGTAATGCTTTTTTTAAGGAAGCCATGGAAAAATCAATTCATAAGTTTCTTGAAGACCCTGCAGAAAAACTTACAAATCCAAAGACACTGAAAGCTGAATTTTCATTATTTGAGGCAACGAATAAAAGAACCAAAAACTTAGATTTGTTATTTGATGCCCTGAAAACTATAAAACCAAGCTCAGTAGCTAGTGAACGAGTATTTTCAATTTCAGGCAATATTGTGTCCAAAATAAGAACAAAACTTAGCCACCGTTCAGTGAATATTTTATGTTTTTTAAAATCCTATTTTCTTAGGAGAAATTAGTATATTAGTGATATTTGAAAATATTTATTAGTGAAATAAATATAAATATTATTTGAAATTTTTGTTTGAGTTTTCGTTATTTTGTGTAAGTAATGTGTAATTCTTAATATTTTTTTTATATTTTGACTATGATATTGATTTCGTTTTTTGTTATTTTATATAAATTAAATAAAATACTTTTCCCTATTCTATTTTTTTTGACAAAAATTCGAAAACCGGCTAAAACCGGTTTTTTGGTAAATCTGGAATTCGAAAACCGGTTTTTCAAAAAGTCGGTTTTTGTATAAACCCTATTGTTATGTTAAACCGAATCATGTTCTCATGTTTTGGTCTCTAAAGATTTAAACATTTTGGCAAATGTTGCTTTATAGCTTTTACCAGAAAACTCAATAAACCTTTTTCCAATTATTCTATTGACAACATCCCAATATACTTCTGTTTACGTCTATTGATACGCTTATTCAAAGAGTGGGTTGCCCTCCTGAGAATTCTGTCTTTTTATGGCGGCCAATCATCACAACATCACAGCATCTTCTTTATATTTATATAAATCGATGTTAGATGGTATACATATATTTTCCTATATCTAATGTATGTATTTATCGTACGTATAGCGATGTATCCACTTTATCGTTTTTCTTAAATTTACTAATGTAAACAAACATAGATTCAAGCATTTGTATCTCTTATCATGTAAAATATTTATTTTTCTTTCCTTCCCAGCTGTAGAAAAATTGGTTATCCATTCATTACTATTTCTGTTTTCACTTCATCCATTCTGCTGGAACGCTTCTATTATATCTTCTTCTTGCTTGTATTTCTGAAAAGAAAACAAACAAAAACCTTAAACTAAATTAACATTATTAAGGCTCCTCTGTACCACCGTTCTTGTTGAACGATTTCTTACAGTTATTATTAATTTAAATTAAAAAAGGTTTTTATAAAAAAGAATGGAAAATAAATAAAGAATAAGGCAATGTTATTTTCGAAAATTTTAGTTAAAAAAAGTATTTTTTAATTCTAAATGAAAATAGTTGCGGCAATGTAATTTACATTGCCAGAAAGTGCATTTTTTTCTAGGATTTTTCGCATGTTCTAATTTTTTTTTTATTGTGATATTTCTTCATAAAATGTTTATAAAGTTTTTATTAAAAAGTGCACCCCCCATGCGGTGAGTCGATACACTAGAATGCTTTAAGGGGAAGTTCTCAATTAAGGGGATGTGTTTAAAATGCGTGTGCCTTTTAGAGAATGCACGTACACGACCCGATGTCTGGTCAACTAGATAGCAAATAAACTTGGGATATTTGTCTCCGGCATTTACATTTATTGCACGAAAATATTTATGGGTCTACTTTATTCCAAATTTTTTTTTGCTCTTTCTCATTCATTCACTCATTCTTCTGGCTTGCATTTATTTAGTTTTATGTAATTTGTAATTATTTTAATGATATTTGCCGGAATTAATTAGATTAGATAATAAATTTTATTCTGCAATAAATATATAGTTGTATTATTATTATGATTATTAATTATCTAAGTTGTATGTACTTCTTATTATGTTGAGGCTTTTTAATAATATGAGGAATGTTTTAGAGAAAACTAAAATCTGACAAAAACAATTTTGTATTGCAACAGTGTTTCTTACAAAATGTAAAAATATTCAGATTCTCTAAGTAGCGCACGTTTTAAATTATTAAAAATTATATTCTTCACAATCGACACTGATATTGTTAATTAGCAAAATTAAATTATAAAAATTTCAACGTCGGTAGATAGGAACATAGAGTTTTGCCGGATTCATCATAATCATTGATTTGAAGCAAATTTTAATACTACAATTTACAACCGATTGTTATTCATATATTTTTTATTAATATTTTACATTGTTTACTTTTTTTCAGAAAAGCTTCTACGAACTTTTTATTACTTTCTTATACGTAGTATAAGGAAGTATTGTGATGATGAAAATTTTCGACCTCGAGATTTTTGCAGATGTCCACGTTTTAAAGTCCCCTGATACCGAAAAAGTGGTTTTAAAAAAAATTCTGTGTGTGTGTCTGTGGTTGTGTCTGTGTGTGACCACGATAGCGGTCAAACCGCTGTAGATATCAATTCCAAACTTTGTATTTACGTGTATAATCTCCCTCTTGAGATCTGATTAGTTTTTCAGTAAAATCGGTAGACCGGAAGTAGCAGTTTACTTCGGTGAAAAATTCGAATTTTGCCAATATTTCGTCAATTACTAAGTTTAAACAAATTTATAAATAATTTATATGTACTTAAAATTAAAATTGAGAACAATTTTATTTAAAAAGTTTTTCGAAATTCCTACCGGAAGTAGGTCTTTTACTCTTATCAAAAATCAGTTTTTTGCGAATATTTCGCAAGTCATGCTTTTTAGAAAAGTACGTTACGGGTATAAAAGTATTTAAAATATAATTTTCAATACCTTTTGTATAAAAAAGTTTCAAAAATTCAGACCGGAAGTACCACTTTTACTCTTACCGAATAGCGATTTTTTGCAAATATGTCGTAAGTTATGCATTCTATATATATTTATCAAGAGTACAAAAGTATTTAGAACTGGATTTACAATATTTTTTGTATATATGAAAGCAAAGCGCGCTTTTGTTCTCATGGTATCCCCAGTAGGCCTAAACTATGTTTTTTTTTGAAAAAAGATGTACATAAAAACAGAAAACGTAGAGGAATAAGCAAGTGGCCGTGTAGTCCCCTGGAAACTTTCAAGGCTATTATTTATGATGTTCCGTTTGTAGGTGCAATAAAAAGGTTGATTAATTTCTTGACATCCGCGTTTTTGTCTAAACGTGTGACAGTCAGTATTAATTGTCCAGTCTTTGTGTATTACCTCATACCAAACACTCTTCGGAGTCTAGACTATGAAATAACATAAATCTTTCTTATATCTCCTATCTAAGCAAGATTTATGTTATTTCATAGTGTGGATCCGCAGTCCTATTACATCAAAACCGTGTCTCAACCGTGTCTCTTAAATACGAAAAGATATTGTTGCAAAAAAACTATATCCAAAAGAGAAGTTATCTCCTCATTTTTTAAAAATCTAAATTTTGATGGTTGTTCCAGGTTGTTCTAGGTTTGTTCTCAATTGTTCCAATGTATTTCAAAAAATAAATCATAATCGGTCGAGTAGATTGTAAAAAACAACTTTTACCGCCAGTGCCCCTTTTTTCGAAAATCGAAATTCTGACAGTTATTCTAGGTTTGCTTTAAACTGTTCCAAAGTATTTCAAATAAAAAATAATAATTGGCTGAGTTAATAGGTAAAGGGATTTTCTTATAGCCCCTCTATTTGCGAAAATTCAAATTCTGACCGCTTTTCCAGGTTGTTCTAGATTTGTTCTAAACGCTGTTCTACTACATCAAAACCGTATTCCATATATCAAAATATATTGCAAAAAAACGAAATCTAAAAGTGAGAAGTTAGCCCTTCCTTTTTCGAAAATCTAAATTCTGACAGTTGTATCAGGTTGTTCTAGGTTCGTTCTAAATTGTTCCAATGCATTCAAAGAAAAAATCGAAATTGGCAAAAATAATAGGAAAAAAACAATTTTAGAAGGGTCGGAATAACTTGCACTTTCCGCATATTACAGTGTTGAAAGAAGTTTTTGTATGATGCAATTCTATAACAATACTGTATTGTGATTTATAATAAACATCTAATATAATAAGTAAATATTAAATATATATTTTTCCAACTAATATAATGTTTTATTTTTACATAACGATATTGTTACCAAATGCTGATGAAACTATTCCAAAGAAAAAATCAAAACCGGCTGAGGTAATAGGAAAAAATGATATTTTTCCAGCCCCTTTTCTTAAATATCGACATTCTGGCGGTTCCAAAGTAAAGTCATAATCGCTCGATATAAATAAAACCAAACAAAATCCGAAAGTCTGATTTCAGGTTATTTTATTTTGTGAACAAGTCTAGCCACTTTTTCTTTTCATGGTTTTTCTTCTGTGAATACAAACACGTGTGTCACTATTTAGAAGAAAATGCCCCCTCTCTACGCAAAATTTGCACGATCGTACGCCTCTTAAATATTTGTGTTCATTTACGATTTATCGTTTAGACGTTTTGCTAATTTTAGTGATAAAAACGTTTGTGTCTTTGCTTTTCTCTCTATATAAAATGGGAAATAAAAAAGACTATAAAAAGAAAGGGAAACATTTGAGTCGACGATTGGCCCAGTTCAAAAGGTAAAGTAATTGAGGGATGAAAACGACTTTCTTATACGTATGAGCGTTTCAAACTATACAATTTTAGGATTTTTTTTATACAAAACTTATTCAAAATCCTATTCTAAGTACTTTCATTCTCTTAATAAATCGCTATAGAATGCATACTTTGCAAGATATTCGAAAAAAAGTGCTACTCGCTACGAGTAAAAGTGCTACTTCCGGTCCGAATTTTGAAATTTCATGTATACAAAAAATATTGCAAATCCAGTTCTAAATACTTTTGTACTCTTGATAAATATATATAGAATGCATAAATTACGACATATTTGCAAAAAATCGGGTCGGCTAATCGTTACGATCATTACAAGGCCGCAATGAATATTTTTCTTTAGGTCGTGGATTGTATTTACTACCTACTAAGGGTTTTGTGTTAAATTTTGTATATGCTTTGCATGAAAGAACTGTCCCGGTTTCGCTATCCAATATTTTATTTTTTTATATGATCTGTAGGACTTCTCAAATCTTACCTCCCGAAACAAATAATCATAAAATTTCAGGGCGAGATATGTAATTTTTTTTGTCCAATTGCCTTCAAAGCTTAAGGTTTACGTATGATATTATCTTTATTCCGAGTATTATAATTGTGTTCACCTATTTTAATAATTTCTTTGTTTTTTTAAAGATGTATAAGCATAGCATAAGCGTACACTTGTCGCACATCAAAAACACCCGTTTCAAATAAGTCTCCACTCGGGTAATCGCCTTTGTTTATTGAAAATAATCTTTAATATCCACTTCTGAACTATATCTAAGTTCCTCAAGGAACATTCCGAAACACTTCCCCACCCAATGATTACATATTGAATATATGCACTCTATATCTGCAAATTTCTACGTAAAATACTTTTGATAGGTTTTTTCCTATTTACACGGGAATCAATCATTTCTGGTAATAAAGCGTTCATATAAAATTGTTCCAAAACATTTACCATTCTCGTATTCCAAAAATTATCATCCTTTTCAATAATTTCGCAAGCTATATTTTTTCTGTGAATACTATAAAGTAACATTCATCCCTTCGCGTTATATGTAACTGACCCTGTATTTGCTACATGTAATTATGATCCGGTTTTAACTTTATTTCTTCAGGATCATTAATTGTACAATAATCAATTATCTTATTTCGAATGGCTTCCTGAACTGTTAGTTCTCTCGCAGAATATGGGGCTATTATTTCTACAACAGCAATAGTCTCCCAATCAATCCGTCAGGGGATGCGGCTAAAAACTTTTTTTCAATATCAATAAATAAACCAGTTTTCTTTATTTCAATTTTATACTAATTTTGAAAATTTTCAATAGCCTTGTTCTCGCTATTTATACCGTGTTGTAATGAATTTGGCAACCCATATGTTTGCAAATTTTGCTTTGAATACAATATCTCATTTACACTGCATCTTGTATCGGTCGAAGGTCTCATATGGCATATTTTTCCAAAGTTGCTCGCAGTTAGCCTAATTGATTTTTCCTTAAACCAGACAGGGTTTGAGCTTTGTCCTAATGTTATTTCTTGAATTATATCAACATCGGCTTTATCAATGTTATCTAAAAATTTCTGATTTGCGATGTTATATTGTGCTTCATTCATATCTGGAATGTCTTCATCATCTAGATTATTAAGTCCATAATCGGAATCTTCGCTTTGAATGCGTTTTCGCTTCAATGGTTTTATTCTTTTTCCAATTAGTTTAACGCGTGTTTTAGAAAAACTGTTTGTATACTTACCTACTTTACCGTTATTAATATTTGCAATAATCTTTGAAATAATTAACCCCTTGTTATTGTAACTTATTACAGCTGCGTAACATCTACCCTCGTAAGACCCTTCAAAGAAAAATTTATTCGTTTACCCCCAATAACTTTCTTTACAACTGAATTAAATGCCTCAGCAGCATTGTTATCAATATCATATAACAAACTGGAAGATAAGTTTGCAACTCCATTTAAACATTTGAAAAAACTTGTGTAAGTGGAACTGTTTAGAATTTCATTGAGCATTACACTTACAGTTGCTTGATTTTGTTTATTGCAAAAATATGTAGCGCAATTAGAATGATCGCCGAAAATATGTGGAGGACCGTTCAAAATATCGTTTTTTAAATTTTCAATTTTGACGTGATCTGGTGAGGACTCTACTTTACGTTGCACTAACAATGGCTGTTCTAAATTTCAAAACGTTGCTACGTATGAATTTTTTCACATACATATTCTCTCCTGACATTTTTGATATTTCTCTAAGTTTGTAACAAAAATTTCGCAATATGTGATTTCTACATTCGATTTTTTCTATAAAAAATCGGGACCATATGGTTTGTCGTCACGTATTCTTTTATACACACTACTGTCTCCGTCACCAATAATTTTTCCATATTTCAAATTATGCATTACTATCGATTTTCGAAATCCTTCCAATATAATTTGACTTTCCATTGATGTTGAAGTTCCACTCCAATTTTTAAAACATGTGTGTTGTGAATTGACTTTTTCAGCTTTATTTTTTTCACATTTTCGACAGTATTTATTTTTCACTCCTACCTAAAGAACTTTCTTTGTTCTTGCCCCTATAATACATCCAACACCAGAGGAAGCATTATAATTTGTTCTATATGACCGTTTGCTCCAAGCACCGTCAACTACTACGGCAATTATAGGTATACCATCTGCATCAACTTCCCCAGCTTTTACCGCTAATTCATGTTCCTCTTTATCAGCTGCAATCATGTCTGCCGTTGCTAATTGTTTGATACTGGTCATTGCCTCATTTTCATATTTTGAATATGTTCGTTCTGACATTTGAGGAATGTCTAAACTAGCACATAATTCAGAAAGTTGTGAACCACCCGCACTAATTGCAACTACCCCGCTAATCGCTGCTTTTTTTACTGAATTTCCCACGTCACTATCTTCGGTACTGAAAGAACCTTCAATACCGCACATAGCGCATTTATAACTAAAGACACTTTTAAATCCCAAGCGCATTTCACCGATAATATTTATTTGGTAAAAACTACAGTCAAATCCTTTGTGTTCTATGGATTTTAAAGATGAAAACAAATGATTGATATTTACAATTCATCGACCGCTAAGTTCACATTTTTTTGCAGATGTTGGAATATTATCATTGTCAACGGACATCGAAGAACTACTACATGATTCATAATCAGTAGACTTTGAATTTAATTGTATCGATTTTTCACCCTGCCGTTGTTTCCATATATTTCTTACTAATCGTCGTTTACTTTTACGTTTGTTATAAGCCACACGCTTAGTTTTTGAAAGTCCCATTTTCAAACAATATGATATGTATGTACTTCAAATATCTATCCTAAGGGCCAGTTGTACGAAAGATTCTTGAACGTTAGATCACTTGATCGGACGATCACCGCTGAACCCAGTTCAAGAAAAAGCGAGTTGTATGAAAGATATTTCACATCGGTTCAACAGAACTCTTGATAATGTGAATTGGTAGCACTGACATTTCGTTTAAGCATGCGCATTTAAAAGATTTTTTTTGGCGCGGTTTAATGTTTAGTTGCAATCTAATCTGAATGTAATTATAATGGCATAGATAGAAAGAAAATGTGTCGTTATTAATTTTTAAGCAAAATTGCAAACGGTATGTATATATGTCTTCTTAAAAAGTAGGTTTTAGGGGTATATTTTTATTTATAGCATAGTTTGGTGGCGGTTAAATTTTTTATCAGATTCTGATTAGCCATGGAAAAAAATTCTGTAGGTCATGCAATTTTAGAGGATTACTTGCTAATAACGCTTATTAAAAAATATAAAAATGAAGTGGATTGTAAGCGATCTGGTACAAACACTAACTGACTCAAAAACCAAGCTTGGGAAGAAATAGAAAGGAAATTTAATGCCTTAAGTGGAGAGAACTATAGGAATGCACAAACGCTGCGCAATAAGTTTGACAATATTAAAAAAAGGACAAAGCAGAAATTAGGTGACATAAAAAGGAGGTATTGGAAACAGGTGGGGGGCCTGCACAAGAAATCATATTAACAGAAGTAGAGAAAGACATGGAGGAGATAACTGGTTCCCAATTTACTGGATTTCCTTCTGAATTTGATAAAGATGTTGCAATACGTATGTTAAATGTGTATAATTTGCATACCATTTTGTTACAAGTACCTATTCTTTACAGAATTTGTCCTACCAAAAGTATCGAATGAAGTTACAGTAATGGATACATTAAACAATTGTGAGTATTGTACGTAGATCTGTATTGTTAATGAGATACATATATGTAAAATTGTAGCTACTCGGCAGGAATTTGTAGATGAAATAGATATGAATTCTAGTGAGAATGGTGAGTTACATAAAATAGCTGTAAATGTTATGGACTTTGACTTAATTTTTTTGTCAGATGTAGTACGCACTCAGTCAGTATCAACTAGGTACTCATAAGTCTAATTTTTTTTTGTAATTAATAATTATGTAGCATTGTACTTATTATTTTTAGATTCTAAGTACCATATTTTCTGTTTTATTTTCAATTTCAAAAATGTATATAGTGATTATTATGTTTTAAGATAAATAGCTGTAGTTGAATTTAGAAAGTAAAATGTATATATTGTATTATTGTACTTTATTTTCAATCTTCACTGTGTATTGTATCAATAAAAATCCATTTTGTTTAATAAATAATTTTATTTATACTCCAAACAACACTGTGCAAAATGATTACAAAATGTAGAACTTGTGAAGTGTGTACTAAGATTTATATAATTAAAATACAACCTTTGGCATCTATCGCCTTATTGGTCAGTGGATCAAATAAATTAGGTATTGCAGTAACAATTTAATTTATAGGTATTTAATAAATTTTCAAAGTAATCATTTATTAGCAAATTCCTTATAACACTATTGACATTCTAGTAATTCTACAAAGTCTTCATCATCTGTTATTTCTTCGTAGGGATCCATCACACAATATGATTAAATAAAACATCACGAAGGTATAAATATTTATAATAGTCTTATGGACGGATGGTAACTGTCAATCTAACACACGTATAAGGTTATGTTTATCAGATCACGACGTTGATCTGCGCTTGAACGGTCCTCATCGGTCGTTCTGTTGAACGATATCTAGATCGCTCGTTCAAGACTGATCGAGCTTTGTACAACGCAATTTTTTGCCTTGAACCGGGTTCACCGTTGATCTTGTATTGAACGGCTTTCGTACAACTGGCCCTAACTTTTTCCTAACGTTACCCCCACCACAGATAAATATCCAGATGGCCCATGATTAACAAATTTTTGTAGCCCTAAAATGGTTACGAACACCAGGCTACGCCACCGTCGCCGGGTTACTACCACCAGAGGCGCTGAATATTTGATAAATTTATATAATCTGCAGTTTAGTTGTAATTTAAGAGATTGAAGCCTGCAATTGGTATTCTAGTTAACGACAGATGCCGCTCCTAAAAAAAATATTATTTTAGGTAATTTATTTCGGTACTGAATAAGTTAGTTTACCTATATTTTTTTCTGTTATTTGAAAATATTATAATTATTTTTGTCTAATAATTGACAAAACCATTTTTACTAAATATAGGATTCAAAATTTCATTTAATTTCTATCCATATGATCATAAGACTTAAGGTCTATAGTTGCTTGCAATCATTTCTGCACAAAAAACTGTTACCTACATCAACTATTCACACAAAGTTACCTTGTGCGTACTTTTTTTTCCTATTTATATGATTTATTGACTATAAATTCCAAGAGCTCCTTCATTGAGTAAGATTAATGTTTGGGGGAATATTATTATAAAAATACAAGGTAGGAAGAGGATTGATTTTAGTGAACAAACTGGAAAATATCCTAATGTAAACACTTATATAGGTATAGCACAGATATATACAGGCTGGCGCACCACATTCCCATCGGTTTATATACCTATACGAAAAGTGGCAAAATGTTTAACACCTTGCCACATTACGGGCACATTTTAAAATTATTTTGAAATATACAGAGTGATTCAATAAAATGTTGCGTACCAAAGTTATGAAAATTTAAATGGAACACTTGTATATTATGGCATATTTTGATACTATAGGCTAAATGAAGGCTACTTACTGTTATACTCCCTATACATAACTTAACAGAGACATTTAACTATTTCTGTCTTACATATTTGAGTGAATTATTTTAAATTGTATTTATTGTTTACTCAAAGCATCAGACTTTAAGATAAGTTAAAGTTGAAATCTAAAAATTATACAGAGCGTTTAAAAACAATATTATTATTATTACTTCAAACAGATACATTACTTACTATTATTACTAAAAACTATATTAGTAATTTAGGATTTTCAATTTCAAACTTTAGTTTCTTGCAATTCATTTTTTAAATGGCTAATATTTATTAACCTAACGGTTTGATTGGTTTTGTTTCACAATAATTAAAAAGCATCATAACTAGGTAAACAACAAATACATACTTTAAACAAATAACAAACTTAAGTAGTAAAAGAAAACTAATGTTTTAACAAGTGCTCAAAATGATGTCCTTAGTTTTCAATACATAAGCGAATTTTCTCTTCAAAGGACTGTTTAACTCTTGTTAAAATACTTGGTGTTAAAGAACGAAACGCTATTCTTATTCTTCCTCTCATAACGTCTGGTGTGGTTGGTGGTGTATCATAGACAATATTTTTGAAATATTCCCATAAGAAAAATCAGAAGTCGTTAGATCTGGAGAATTTGCTGGCCAATTGAGTGGACTGCCGCGTCCTGTCCACCTATTGGGATATTGCCTATACAATTCATTTCTAACATTTACTTGAAAATGCGCTGGTGCACCGTCTAGTTGTAACCACATTCTTTGTTAGTTACCATCAAAGAAGAACGTATCACTAGCGTTCCAATTATTCCACCCTACACATTGACACATCTGTGTTGCCTTCTAGAGTTCTAAAAAAATGGGAATTTGCGTCACTGTAGTAGTGAAAATTATGTCTATTAACTAATCCGTTATTGTGGAATGATGACTCGTCCGTAATAAGTACAAAATCCAAAAAAACTTCATCTTTATTAAACTTCTCTAGAACCCATATACAAAATACGAGTTGAC
This sequence comes from Amphimallon solstitiale, assembly GCA_963170755.1. NCBI lineage: Eukaryota > Metazoa > Arthropoda > Insecta > Coleoptera > Scarabaeidae > Amphimallon > Amphimallon solstitiale. The sequence continues at coordinate 120,831,579 of OY720677.1, forward strand.
GATCGTAATCTACTTCCAAAAGTGCTTGCTGTAATTGAATACAATACGGGAAAAAGCTGTGCCTTTTTCTAATTTTTCCGACGCTCCGCCTGCTTAATTATTCCATTGGCTTCACTTATTTTTCGCTGACTTGTATGTGGCTTTTCTACAAGAGATTCGATAACAACAAAATCATTTTCTTCATTTCCCATAATTGGGTCTTTGCCTTTCTGGTTTCTAATAACACTTGCAATAAATTTTCTAATGACCGCCTGTCAGGGCGATGACGCGTGTTAGGATATTTTTGAGCATAAACTCTTGATACTAGCAAGTAATTTTCGTCAAACTCTCTAATTACTAAAATCATATCCACCTTTTCGCTTTGAGAGTCGGTTCTCATTTTAAATAATTGAAGTTATTGAAACGACGTTGAACGGCGATGACGTCTTAACTAATATGTACTGTAACTGTCAAATAATTTATCTGGCTGAAGTAATAATAATTCCGCCTACTTTTGAGAAATAAATTGCAAGGAATTAGTGTTTGAAATTGAAAATCCTAAATTACTAAAGAACTGAAAACTCTTATAGCTGCGACCATCATCTGACTAAAAACTTGAATAGAGAATTTTACACTCACTTTTTGAAAGGAACTGGGTGGTATATGCGCATTTGTTATTTTTGAAGTGTAAACTTCTTTAGACGCGTTGCGCTGATTGTAGGCAGTGAACAAGACTGTCCTGCAACGCTCGGATATGTGTAACGCTCGTTCGGGTAAAGTCGGCTAAGGGAACAAGATAAATATATCATATAAAGGTATTTAATTTCAATTAAATTGAAATTTAAATGAATAAATAAATTCATGTCCCCGAGCAGATTCGATCCCGAGATCTCACAGGTATGACGTCGACACGTTACCATCAGACCAAGCGCCGGACTTGTAAGGGAGTATTCATATCGTCTATTTATATATATACAGTTCGTCTAATGGATCATTAGACGCACGTCATTAATTTTTATGCGTACGAATCAAATAAGTACTTCCAGTTCAAGTTAAGCACTATATACATAATGCATTAATATAAACTTCACATTTTTTAATTTTTCAATTGATTAATGCAGTAGTCTAGATATGATTTGTATTGCAGACATACGTATTTTCCGCACTTGAATATTCGACACCGATATTAAATAAGGATAGATAGACTGACCGACAATCTTTGCCTATGTTATCAAATAATTACGTGCGTCTAAAGATCCATTAGACGAACTGTAGGTACATACGTTCGGCGACGGGAGAGCATGATCAGTCGTATAATACGTTAATAAATATTATACGCGTGTGTACATGTGTAAATGTAATAAATGTGCGAATACGTTTTATTTAATACGTTACTGAAATATTATACGCGTCTATTTCGTATTATTAACCTCGCCTTGATGAAATTTACACTTCTGTTGTGTGGTTTTAAGCACACTCATTCTTCTTGTTGTTAGTGCTCTGCTCTTCTTGTTTTTCTGATCAATACTATAGGTCTCCTTTATGTCACTGAAAGAAATAATTTTATTATACATAACCGCCATTTAGTAAATTATTTCGAAAACTCTTAAATAAATGAGGTGCAAATCTTTCACCGGCACTTCGACACAGTCTTTGACGTCAGTCATTTGGACACTTGGTGTAAAACCTCGACTCGATCATCTGTAAAAGGAATATTGCCTCATTTTCATATAACAAAAATTCTGCGATATGAATGTCTAATAAAGCAACTAAGTTGATGTAAACATTCTTTGTTAAATAATCTGCTAAATAGGTAACCGAATAACATTATTATGTTTCAGTGAAAGGACAATAATTACAGATTCAGAATAATCTAAGAAATTATGATTATGATCGACGGACTTCAGTGAAATCATTCCGGGCTCTTTTTATGTTTCATTCAAAGCGAGATTGTAGATGAATCACAATGTTTTGGCTTTTTTTCATGGCATACTCACCCTTTTTAGGCGAAATTTATTTAGAGAATGTTTTCGCATCGCGATTAGGAAATATGTATGAACTAAATATGAAATACTCATTTATACAGAAGTAAGTTTTATATAGAAAGTAGGTAATCAATAAATATCAAAGACTATTTTTTATCTAATATTCTTAATTTTGCATGTCGCTTTTCTGGCGAGGTTTGTTTTCTTAATGTTAATTACAGTTCATAAATATCTGACAAATTATAAGTTTTTCATTTGCTATAATTTAGCCAAGGGATATTGCCTCATTTTCATATAACCCATATTCTATGATATGCATGCATATAAAGCTATTACATTGATGTAAACATTTTGTGTTAAATAAACTGTTAAATAGGTACTTAACCAAATAACTTTATTATGTGTCAGTGAAAGGACAATAATTACAAATTCAGAATAATCTAAGAAATTATGATCGATGAACGAATCTGATTTCAGCGAAATCATTTCGGGCTCTTTTTATGTTTCATTCAAAACAGGATGTAGATGGTGATACCATTAAGTAATTTATAGGGCAACCTATGAAAATGATTCTTAATATTCCAATACTGGGATTTATTTTATATTCAATTTTCTTATGGCATGTAAATGTTTTATTGTAAACTGACTCAGCGTTAAAAGTAAAATGACGATCCTCATAACTAAGAAAAAACATACGCATACTGCTTTTTTGTACATAGGGCAAAATTGATTTAAAGAGTGCTAAATTAACAAGTCATTACTCCAATCGTATAGAGTGTAACTTAATTAAACAAATTTTAACAAAATAAATGATTTAATCCGTGCCTGAGGTGAACATAAAATTTTACAGCGTGCCAAAACAAATGTACCCATGCAATTAAAATTGTTATCGGTTTTATGTCATTCTAAGCTTTTTTTATTGGGAAGTGTTTGTAACTACGATCATGATGATTGATGGGTACATATTATATACTCTATTTGATTTATTTTCGAATATAAAATCTCACTCGGAAAACCGAAAATAATGTTTGAATTTATATCATCTGAAATTCAAGAATTCCTAATTTATATTGATAAGTATGGTATGTTTACATATATGTTTTTTTGTCGTTCACTAACAAAAGTGAATTGGTTTTTTATCGTCAACTCAAGGCTAAATGTGTATGGGATGAGATGAATAAGGTGATTGTATTCTTGTTAAATATTAAAAATAGAAAATAGATCTTAATTCAAGTTCCCCAATATCGTCATCTGGTGTCGGTTAGTTAAACTTGAAAGATAACTTATAGTAAATCCTGATTTCATTTTTCCGGCAAACATGTGGTTCAAATATAAAATAATGGTAAATTCTAAATCGTAGTGTCCTCTATTTTCCTTAAATGAACTAAAACTGAAGGGCTACAATAAAGCCTATCTCATGGGCTCTCTGCTTCTTTCTCTGTGCCCCCACATACCTGTAGAAAATAGAAATTCAAGCCAGGTACAGAGGAGCCTTAAAATATGATTTTCTTTTATTCCTTTAAATACTTCTTATGCAACCAATATTGCGTCTTAAAGAAAATTAATGATTAACTTTAATTAACTTTTTCTTATAAATAATTTAAAAATTATAAACCTCATACTTATATATAGAGCAATGCTATATATTGGGTTGCATATATAGAGCTATTCCATCCTTATGTACCATAAATAAATAAGCTTGCACAGCATCGAAACAATTCAAAACAGAATAACCGCAATAACTTCTTTTTTAGGAATGCGAAGCAAACGCTAACTTATAATATATCATTAAAAAAAAACATTCAAATTCATCAGGAAATGGTTTACAATTGGTGCGGAATGACCCACAACTACTCTACTTACTACGAGTCACATTATATATTAATAGAATATCATTTGTAAAGGTTCTTGATCTTACACTATGACGCTAGCCATCAATTAACAAATGAAACAGGTTTATTAATTTTTTTGTTTTTATTATTTATTATTCGACGTGAATACTTCCAAGAAATATTTCTATATCTATTTGGACTGAATTTAATGCATTTTGACATATAATCATCTGTGTTATTAAAGTTATTTTGCTGTTTCCAAATCGAGATAAACGCCGTATTTTTCGTATTATTCCATTTTGCGTCAAAATTAAAAAAAAAAGCATCTTCAAAGTTAGTTTCAGACATCAAAACAAACATCAATTAATAGTTATAAATATGTGTATCAACTTTTTGTGACCGTACTTAATTGACCCTGTTTTAATATGTGCACGTACATTAATTTAATAATAAGTAAATTGCACCTATTATAAGAATAATACAAAATAAAGATCTTATAAATATAAAGGCAATTTAAATTTAAATGAATTAATTTAGAGCAAATATATTTTGTTCCTCTACATTATATACATCGGAGTTGATGCTAGCAAAAGTAATAATATAATATTTATTAATATTAGTAATTATTTTCAACAGTGATTTAGTTATTGTATTGCTTTTTTTTTATAAATGAAAGGAGCAATATAATTAAAAATAAAAATAACATAATATTGAATATGTGTAACTTTTAGTTTACTACAGAAAAATAATCAATTAATAATCACGAATACATTATCTTCTCTGGTGAGGACGATTCAGTTTAGGAAGTTTCTTTATTTCTACTACAATACTGGGACTTATATCAATTCGTGAAGGTTCTAAATATTCTGTGGCAATTTATGCTTGCGTTTCTTCTTTTCCTTATTGTAATTGCGCGTAACAGAACCTTCTTAAAACTTCATTTTAATCGAGCTCACTCTAGATATGTCATTAACATATTAAAATATACTGAAAAAATACAAATGAAATTGAAACGGAAGAAATTCTACAGAATCTGGCAAGTTTACGTTGAAAGTTTATGCAGATACTTTAATTATTTTTTGCATAAATAATGTACACTGGCTTGCAATAAAACCTCGTACACTTTAATGTCAAGTTAGATTATTTTGTAGGACTATTTACTAATGTATGCTCACTTTAGTTTTGACAGATATGAGATAGAAGATATGAAGCAAATGTTAAGTGATCAACAACATACAGGGTATATCATGACGAGATTTCGTTTGTTTGATTTGACAGCTGGAGACTATTACTCATAACAACATTCCCAATAATTGAATACATGCGCATATTTAAAATTCTAGGTAATTATTTTGGAAAGTATACTGCTTTAAATGCGGTATTATAAACTTTTCAAAATAATACAGAGTGATCAGAAAACCATGTTAAACATTTCATCCAGAAAATATCAATATCTTGTTATTTTTAAATAGCAATCTACATTTTTTCAACTTCATTGGATTGCACGTTCAAAATTAGGAGCAGTATGTATTTACTTCCCTATAACTAAACGTCTTAGTTTCAGAGTTATTTTGGAAAATTTATCAATTCCTTTAAAATTTTATTTTGTATAATCAGTTAGGCTATGGAAACTCATGTAAATATATAAAAACAATCAGTAAGGTATTTACTCGTGCTATTCAGCGTTTTCTTTGTCTGCCGTTTCTGAATACTTGAATGATAATAATTTCGCGATCTGGATTTAAAACGAAGATTTTTTAAATCTAATAGTAACATATGGTGAATGTAATAGAGTAATCGACAGGATATGTCGTATTTATGCAGAGAAATATCCAAATCGGTCAAGACCTACAAGAGTATCTTAAGCAATCTTTTAAAAAATTGCATTTCCTTCGGATCATTCTTGCCGAAAACAACCAAAAGAAAACCTGTTGTTGATAGTGAAAATGTGGAGATAACAGCACTTGCTTACTTTACAACACATCCTAGTAATTCTATAAAGGATGCAGAAGCTGAAGTAGGTGCATCCAGAATGAGCATACATCGAATTTTAAAAAAGAACAAGTGGCATGCTTACAAATTTCAACCTGTTCAACATATTAATGAAGCTGATTTGGTAACAAGAGCACATTATTGTGAGTGGTTTTTTAATAAAATCACAAAAAGACGACGATTTCACAAAAAATCTTATATGGACAGATGAAGCAAAGTTTTGTAGAAATGGAATATCTAATCGGCACAATAGCCATTTTTGGTCCGAAGATAATCCTCGAGTTGTTAGGCAACGACGTTTCCAAGAGTCTTTAAATTTAAATGCACTGTCTGCAGAAAAAGCTCGTAGAGTATGGTTTCAGATGGATGGTGCACTAGCACATAGTACCAGAGCTGTTGGAGAAGTATTAGAAAACATATTTTATGATAGGTGGATCGGAAATAAAGGACCTTATAGGATTCCATCGCGATCACCCGATTTAACGCCCCTAGATTATTTTATTTGGGGTTCTGTTAAAGATAAAGTATACAGTATACCTGCTACCACCAAAGAAGATATGATGGCCAGAGTGCGAGGCGCGTTCGATAATCTAGACGGTACCATGATTCAGCGTGCCACGCGTACGAACATTTTAAAAAGAGTAAGAAAATGTTTAGAAAAAGGTGGTGATGTGTTTGAAAACTTTATTTAAGACTATTTCTTCTCGATATTGTGTAGTTTTCATTTAAATGTTTTAGGACATTATTAAACGATGACTTGTTTTGTTTTTATTTATTTACATGAGTTTCCATAGCCTAACTGATTATACAAAATAAAACTATAAAGGAATTGATACATTTTCCAAAATAACTCTGAAACTAAGACGTCTAGTTATAGGGAAGTAAATACACACTGTCCCTAATTTTGAACGTGCAATCCAATGAAGTTGAAAAAAATGTAGGATGCTATTTAAAAATAACAAGATATTGATATTTTCTGGATGAAATGTTTAACATATTTTGAAAAGTTTATAATACCGCATTTGAAGCAGTATACTTTCCAAAATAATTACCTAGAATTTTAAATATGTGCATTCATTCAGTTATTGGGAATGCTGTTATGAGTAATAGTCTGCAGCTGTCAATTTTTTTACAAAAATTGAAATACTTCAAAAATGGCTAACTTTAGAGGCAAAGTTGATCAGACAAACTATCCTTAAAATTAAGTTGGAAATACGTATGTATTCTATTTAAAATAAGGAAGTTGATATCCATTTCCGGTGTAACCGGAAGAAGCAAAAATTCAAAACTCAACCCTTATTAGTTTTCTATATTGTTCTAACGAAATCTCGTCGTGATATACCCTGTATGTAGTCCGTTTGACGGTGCGGTATGTAGAATAAGATCAAATACAAATTTTGGTTAATATCATATACGTATTGTTAATAATATACGATAATATAAGAGTCAGTACTTAATCATTGCACCATTAGCTTCTAAAACCTGTGCAAGCCTTGTTGGCATTGACAGATTAAGGTTTCTCCAAATATTCTGATCCTCGCTTAATTCCTCCCAATCATTCTCAATTGCCACCCATAATTCATTTTTATTACGGAATCTTAAATTTCGTTCATACGTTCGTTTCACCAATACACCCAAAACGTTTTCAATCGGATTTAAATCCGGGCTGCATGAAGGCCAAGGTAGCATGTCCATGTTCCGATTGGTAATCCACTGTGTGATAACTCTGACGGTATGCAATGGATTGTTATCTTGTTGAAAAATGAAATACATTATTAGTGTGTGTATGTGTGATACTGACGGAAGCATAACAGTCTCTAAAACATCTAGATATGATTGTGAGTTTAAAAGGCCTTCAATTTGCAATATGCAACTCCCACACCCTGTGCACACACCAATGCCCAGACGTTAACAGAAAATCTTCCAAATCTATTTGGCGGAGACAAATATCTTTCATCATATCTTGTGTTTCTTGGGCGGTACACATTCACGTGACCATCAACTTTCGAAAAAAAATTGAAAATTCTGATTTAGGGTCTTTCTGCAATATATCAAAAAATTCAACTTTGCTAACACATGAGAAAGATTTTTTAATTACTCTACTGAGGTGGAAGCATTTTTTTTATGGGTTCTGGTCTTGTTAGAGTTGATTATAGACTCATAAAAGGGTTTATGTTCTTCATCTATCCATTGCAGTAATGTTTTAAGATGCAGAACTTTGCTTTCCAGTATTGGAACATTTTCGCTATACGCCCTCACTTCTAGCCACTGGATTCTTACATTGTCTGTCCTCCTGGAATTTCTTAATGAAAATGTATGCCATAACATTCCATCAATCAACTCGGAAGCTTTTACGCAACCAGGTTTTGAATGTAAATGCACGAAATGATGTAATTTTGAAATGGACAATGTCACCCGGTCGTTTCTCGAAAATTTTTCTGTTTCCATGGAGATGCTCTCTTTCTTATATAATATCGAATATCGTCATTTTGAACTTCTTTTACTGTAAACTTGTTCTGTGAGCTGGCTTGTAGAATAATTTCTGTGTCGGTATGTAAATTGTAAACTCGGTCAAATCTCCGTAGTTTTTTTTTAATCATACCAAAATCCCTATCACAGGGTAGAAACGAATGTCCTCTAATTGGGTAAAATTGCTGCACCTTTTTAAACCGACCCGTTTCTGCTAAAGACATACATAATCTGACAATGCAAAGATTTTTGTTCTGCCCAGGGCAGTTATCCGAAAAGAGCAGCAGTTCTTTAATTTCATCTGGTACATAATTTTTAATGTAGTCCATTAAGAATGACGCTACCTCATTTCGACCCTTATTGGCAACATTTTTTGGATATACGTAAAAGAAAGCTTCGTTGGTTTTTAGATTATGAATACCAAATACCGAGACGCTTAACTGTGTTAGGCAGAACAAATCTTGCACAGGAAGTAGAAGCAATTGCAAATTTTGCATAAAATCGAATGAGATTGCTGCAAGTTCTTGATTTTCTCTGCACTCTTTAGTAGCAATTTGAATGGCTTTATAGAATTTCTTTGCACGGCGTTCGTGAACCATCTTTTCAGCGACGGCAGCCTTTTTGGCTGCATCCCCTAGAGAAGTACTTCTTAATTTTTAAACTCAATTCTTCGCATTTATTGCGTATCTACTCGGGGTCGTCCAAAAGCAAATTAAAATTGTCGTGAAAGAATTTTAAATAAAAATAGTAATTGACTTTTGTATCGGGATATTTTGTACAAAACATTTCATGCATTATCTTTATATTCAGTTTGGCATCAAGGAATTGGAATTCTCTTCCTGAATAATGCGATTCCTTTACAGGATATAAAGAAATGTGATTTCTGATCAAATTTATAACATCGGATAATACAGCATTTCCTTTGGAATGTTTCCCTGTCCTGTCAGTAGGTGTTTGATTGTTTCTTAATAGTAGCTTAATCCTCTTCACTCTTTCAGCAGTAAGACCGGTGTGTATGTTCAACAATGCCCCTTGACAAACTTTAATCTTTTTGCCATCGACCTGTACAGAGTGGTCATATGATACGTCCCTTTTTTTCCTTCAGGATTACGTTTTCTTTCCTGTTTAACATTCACAACCGTTACTGTACTCTGAAGATAAAGATCTTGTGAGTCTTTGTTAGGCAAGCCATAAAAACTTTTGAAAATACGTCCTCTCATGTCGACATTTATTTTAGCTGAACATTTCATAGCACAGCTAAAATAAAGTAATATTGAAAAGTTATACCGCAATGAAGAAGTTAATTACAAAGAACTTACCTGCAAAGATTCATGTTAAAATTTGGAGTTATGGCAGGTACCGTTTTGTGTTTGTAGTTCTTGTATTCTAATCCTTTGATTCTAGATGTTCGAATCACATTTCGTTTATAAACTGGGTCGTTGCGAACTCCTATTTTGCGTTTCTGACGAGCCATTTGGTAATAACATTAACCAGTTTATATAAATTAACAATATTAATAACAATCACTCGCTTAGGTACAGCAACTACTAAATCCCGTTTAATTTTGAGGTTATATTATTATTGTTATGGCGCGTATAGTGTAGAAACAACCTAAGTCAGTCACTTGAGTTCTTTTAGCACCAAACAACGCAGAACAGCAAATATAACAGAAAATATGTGGAAACTCAATTTGGCCAAAAAGTGACTTGTGTTGTTTTAGCAATATGTGATTCAGATAATAACTGTTTTTTTGGCACTTGCATAATTTTTTAATTTGGAAGTGCTAATTCTGCTGCATATTGTTGATTAAGATCCTTAAAAAATTGTGTAAAATACAGCATCTCTTGCTGTTTTGAATGGATTTTCTCTTAAATAATTTTATAAAAATTCATCTTGTTACTGACTTGAAATTCTCGGGCGTCTTGAACCTCCTTTCCACACTTCCATCTTCAACCCATTTTTTCTTAATTCTCAAAACCGTACATTTATTTATATTAAATCTTCTAGCTACCAGCCTTCCTCTAATTTTGATAATATTAATACTTTATCACATTCAGGTAATTTTAACATTTTGATCAATTTTGATTGATTTAAATTGACTAATGTCAAATTAGAAATGTCGCCAGATAGGTCAATTTAATACAGCCAAAACTAGGTGTACCGGACTTTATTGCATGCCAGTGTACATGCTTGTAAAGTTGCCGTGCGGTTAAATTCTCCACTAATAATTATTAATGGCACAATCAAGCTCACTCCGGGTCCTACCGAACGTAACATTTTATAAATTAAAATCAGTTAGCCAATTTGGAAACAAGGATTCTCAACCAACCTTCTTTGATTACAGGAATTTGGATATAACATTTGTTGGAATATATTGTTTTTAATAAACAGCAGATATATGATCTTCCATTAAAAGTATCTGGATTTACCCATTCTACAGAAATTTGGAGCAAGTTAAATTGTCTCAAATATGGCAATGGAAAGTACAATACCCTATACCATTACAATGTGATTGATAATTCACTTTAAGACCCTTCATGCGGATTTTTCTTTTTCAACAAACTACTCTTACTTTTTACTAAAAGCTTTGTTTGACTAATCAAGCTGCCACTGTCAAACTGTCAAATCAAACTCGACTTTAATTATTTCATAAGCTCTATTAGATTCCTATATGGATTCCTTTAACACATGCTTCGGTAAGATCACTTACCATTATTAAAGAGACAAGAATTACCTGTGAGTGTGCATTTGTAGACCCACACACATGCAAGAAATCAAGCTATCGTTAGCTTAATGTATGTATGTGTCTATTATGGGTGAATTTATAATACCTGTGAATATGTTAGTGACAATTTTCTTTTTGTTTGTGGCGCTCTTAATTTCTAAATTTTCAAACATTGTAATTTTGTACTTTTATTCTCATTATATAAAAGTCATTTATATCAAAGTAATGGTTATTTTCTATACAATGCTCTGTGAAACCTTGTATTCTAATTGTTGAGTAAAATCGCTGTTATATGTTCTTTTAATGGCTCTTTGTCCGATATATATGGCTGCACAAAATTTACAATTTATTTGGTACACCCCTGGTGTATTTATTTATTTGATTTTGTTGCATATCATATATTTTACATATTTTTGGTAACTGTTAAATTCATATGAATATACGTACCTATGAATATTGTATTAGTTTTTCCATTTTTCACAATATTTTTGTATCTCAGCAGTAAGCAACCGGTAGATTTCTTTCAGTATCACTCAAGTATGTTACACATTGTTGTTTATTTCGTAATAGAAATTTCATATACGTGCTATGTTCACAGAACTTCTCAGATGCTATATTCACTGCCGTTTATTTACCAAAATGAAATTTCTAATTATATAGAATACAATCTTTAAAAAAAATGAGGTGTGGCCACCACACGACTTTCTTATACGTAGGAGCGTTTCAAACTATATAATTTTAAGAATTTTTTTATAGAAAAATTATTCAAAATCCTATTCTAAGTGCTTCCATTCTCTTAATAAATCGCTATAGAATGCATACTTGCAAGATATTCGAAAAAAAGTGCTACTCCCTAAGAGTAAAAGTGTTACTTCCGGTCCGAATTTTGAAGTTTTATTTACACAAAAAATATTCAAAATCCAGCTCTAAATACTATTGTACTCTTGATAAATATATATAGAATGCATAATCTACGACATATTTGCAAAAAATCACTATTCTATATCAGCAAAAGTGTTACTTCCGGTGCGAATTAAAAAAAAATTATACAAAAGGTATCGAAAATTAAATTCTAAATACTTTTATACTCCTAATGTACTTGTCTAAAAAGCATGGCTGGCAAAATATTCGCAAAAAACTGATTTTCAGTAAGAGTAATAGACTCACTTCCGGTAGAAATTTCAAAAAACTTTTTTAATAAAATTCTTCTCAAATTTAATTTTGAGTACCTAAGTACATATGAATTCTTTATAAATTTGCTTAAACTTAGTATTTGACGAATAATTGGCAAAATTCAATTTTTTCACTGAAGTAAAGTACTACTTCCGGTCTGCCGATTTTACTGAAAATCTAATGAGTTCTCAAGAGGGAGATTATATTCGTAAATACAAAATTTGGAATTGATATCTATAGCGGTTTGACCGCTATCGTGGTCACACACACACACACACTGACATATTGCTATGGTTTTTTTATATCATGGATAAGTAAAATTAAATAAATTGATTTACTTCAAATTTATTTTTCTGTGGGGCAAATGTTTTGGTACACACTGTATTATGGTTTCTGTTTAAGAATTTGGGAGGTATAGTAGTCTTTTGGTAATCTGTGTATATTAATATTTATTTTGTTATTTGAATTTAAAAGAAAAGATGCCTGAAGATTATTTACGCTTTTCAACTTGATATCTTAATATTGTATACATGTGCGATGTTATTGAGACGTGGTAGGGATGTATGGACTTTGACTTGTCCTGCCTTGTGAATATTGATTAAAAAATTTTGGTCTCCCGTTAAATGCAGTTCTTTTATTAGAAATTTGATGTTTGAATAAAATTTGTTATAGTTCATTTATATTTTACGGAGCCAAGATTTAATCAAGTTCGTGAATTAGTTATTGCTGTTACACTAGTTAAGTATATATATTTTTAAGAAAGAGAATGCATTCTTTATAATAATAATAAGAGAAAATTTTAATATTGAAAAAGTAGACTCGTATCCGTCATTTTGTTTCCTGCACGTGTTTGAGAATATTTTATATTTATTTGAGAAGCTATTAAATTAGATAATTTTTCTTTACTGTATCAGTTTGCTATAATTTGATGTATTATAATTATAGGTATTTAATTTATTTATTTTAAGTAATTATTATTTTGTATAAAATTTATGAATTATTTTTAGTAATTAATTAGGTAAATTTTTGTCGCGTTTGTCAGTACAAGTTTTTTTTATCCTATCTGGTCAAGTAGTGGGTAGGATTTTTTCTTGAGAATTTGTTAATGAAAGTTTTTTTTTTTTTTGTTTTTTTATAATAAATAATTATTTCTGATTTGTTTTTCTATTTTATTAAAGTTTTTAGAAAAGTTAATTAAATAATTATTTCATTTTTTTGTCTTCAAGTAATTTGTTGTTTTTTTATACTGTTTCCTAAGATCACGATTCCTGACGTGAACATTGTACAGTTTCGCCGAGGGAACCTGAGAGAGAGAGAATTTTGTTTTATGAGCTAGATCGTGGCAACCCTATAACAATTGTACTAATATCATAGCAATATGTATATATATACACACAGAGAGAGAGACATTTTTTAATAACCACTTTTCCGGAATCAGGAACCTCAAAACGTGGACATCTGCAAAAATCTCGAGGTCGAAAATTTTCATCATCACAATACTTCCTTATACTACGTAATAAAATAAGAACAAAATACACTAATTTAGATCAAATGCATTAGCAAATATGTCGCCAGCATTGTATAATATATCTTTAAACACTGGCACTGTTCATATAATTGGTGTATTTCTTCGTATTGAAAAACGCCCGTTAGAGATAATCAACGATTAGGCTTAATCAATGATTAGTTAACCGAGTATTTTAATCGGAGTTGAAGAAATCGGACTTTAATTTGCTAGTCCATTTTTTTTTGTTTCTTTCATATTTTGTATTTTTATTTGTTACAAGATAGAAACTGACTTGCTTATTTCATTATATTTACGCACACTGCTGTTAGTAGAGAAATCTGTTGTACAATAAACACTTTTATTTATTATTATAGTTATTGTTAATACTTTGAACAATGTATTAACGTGTTTGTCGTAAAAGTAGCGCTCATTACCTTGTGATGTATTTCTTATATACATATATGTGTGTATAAAAACGACTTCATGCTGTTAATGAAGTTTCTACAATTAACTTCTTTTGTCAACGTACACTATTCAATTTTCTGAATCTCATCTTAGCTTGCATATATATATATGTAGATATAAATCTCTGATACTAATTAATATGTTGTAGAAAAAACTTCTTACTACTCAAGGTAGAATTACGGGTAGAGGTAAATTAAATAAAAACACACTTCTACGTAATGTGACGTTTCGACTAAATATCTCAGTCTTCATCAGACACTAACATAATTACTTGTATGTACATCACGATAGAACGAAACTGACATGAAAACACATTAAAAACTTGTTTTCAGAAATAAAAAAGGGGCACGTACATTTTAAAATAGTGTATATAAATAAATAAGTAGTATATTACATTTTAATTTAAAATTTCCCAAAGTATGGAATCAAATATTCTATGTATTTGTTAGTCTTCATTGATTCATTGATTATATATTTTATTTGATGACTAACAAATACATAGAATATTTGATTCCTTACTTTGGGAAATTTTAAATTCAAATGTAATATACAACTTATTTATTTATATACTCTAATTTTAAAATGTACGTGTACCTTTTTTATTTTTGAAAACAAGTTTTTAATGTGTTTCATGTCAGTTTTGTTCTATCGTGATGTATATACAAGTAATTATGTTAGTGTCTGATGATGACTGAGATATTTAGTCGAAACGTCACATTACGTAGAAGTGTGTTTTTATTCAATTTATCTCTACCCGTAATTCTACCTTGAGTAGTAAGAAGTTTTTTCTACTATATATACAGGGTTATTTTTTTAAATCTTGACATAGGCTAACTTTTTTATTTGAAAAGATAGACCTATGGTTCCTGTGGCAAAGTTTTAAGATTTAGTCCAAATAAGAAAAATGTGTGGAAAAAATAAACGCGTTATTGCCAGATTGGGCGCTATGTCAGAAAAACTTATTTTCTTAAATGGCAACACCGCATTTTTTAACAATTTCTAATACATCTTGAGATTCTAGACAAAACAAAGAAGATGCAAGTTTTTGATTAGAGTAGCGGTTTACGAGCTAATAGTGCCTAAACTTTACATTTTCCAACATTAAAGGAATAACATGGAGGCTATATTTGTCCCTGCTGTCATAACATGACAATAAGTTCTGTGTAATCTTGAATTAAAATGGATCGTATTACACCTCAAGAGAAAATTGAATTAATTTTTTTTTGCATGTTGGTGGCTTAAGTTTGCGAAAAGCAAGCACTGAATTCCATGTTAGACATCCCAACAAACCTCGTCATAGTTCAGAATTTTTAAGACAAAATTTAGTTAAGTTGAAAGCTACAGAAAGTGTGCGTCCAAGGAAATCAGTTCGAACATTTTTTTAAAAAATAAACATTAGGTAATTAATTTTTATTACTATTGCTATTCTTTTAATGTTGAAAAATAAATTAAGTTTAGGCACAATTAACTCGTAAACCGCCACTCTAATTAAATTGTTTTGTGTAGAATCTCAAGATGTATTAGAAATGGTTAAAAAATGCAGTGTTGCCATTAAAGAAAATATGTTTTTCTGAAATAGCGCCTAATCTGGCAACAACGCGTTTACTTTTTCCACACATTTTTCTTATTTGGACTAATTCCCAAAACTTTGCTGCAGGAACCATAGGTCTATCTTTTCAAATAAAAAAGTTAGCCTATGTCAATTTTTAAAAAAATAACCCTGTATATATATGTCGCCCAATTAATATAGGTTCATAAATATATTATACATGTTATCTTATCCCTTCCAATATTCACTTTCATTAATCCAAATTCTTTCCTACCTACGAGATTTATTGCAAACAGAAGAGTATGTAAGTGCAAGTTTAGTAGCGAATTTGCTTTACCGAAGAGCAGGTGTTCGTCTGCGCAGCGCTAGCTACCTTGATAAGTGATCTAAACCGCGATTTCGTATTATTGTTGTTGCAAGTGTTAAAATGTCAACACCAATAACAACACAACAACCATTTGCCGGTGGATTGAAGGAGTATCCTGTCGATAAAGAGAAGGACCTGTTAAAGATTAAAAACTGGTAAGTTCTCTCTTTGTATGGAAAGTGCCGAAAGGAGAAATTCAAATTAAGTAATATTAACAATCATAATTTTCTTACGTAAGTACGAGTACATTTATGCATTAATTAATAATAATTTAATAGTGCAATTTATCTTATCATTTAAATTAGAAAAACTTAATTAGTAAAATTAATAATCTGCGATTTTTCATTTGACTTCATAGATATAATGCTGTAATATCGGTTTTTTCTCGAGAAAAATAATTAACTCACAACATTTTAAAATAAATATAAAAGCAAGAGTTACTATACTGTAAACTCACGCATCTCTAATCCTAATGTACTATAATGGTGTTTCCAGTTTACCCTTACACTATACTGAGGTGTTTGGTTTTGTCGTTTTTATTATTATAGATTCTTTTAATTTCTGTTGTTTTAGATTTTAAATAAATCATTTATTTTAAACTCTAAATAGATAAAAGGTAAATTTTATGAAAAACCAGTGAACAAAATTAAAAATTACATAAATGTGTTAAAAGGCAAATATGCGAACAAAATCTAAAAATATAAAAATCATATTGTCCCAGTATAGTTAGTCTTCTGCTCTAAGATTTCCAAAACCTCTCATTGATGATATCATCTATATGTGTTATTAACAGAATCCACCTACTTTTGTTCTAAATTTAATCTGATTTAAGATTACTTTTAATTATATAAATACTGATTTCCTGATATAGATACTTGATTGCTTTTACTTTTACTATATTGTTGACATTTCTTTCCTCCAGGTTTTTCCATATACTTTCTAGGTAATTTATTAAAGGCGTTTTCATGTCCATAAAAAGAAGGCTTTTTGCCTTTAGTTTGCGTTCTCCTTATTATTTCTTTAATTGTAAATATATATTTTCCCGGACACTTCTTCCTTTTTTAAACCCATTGTGATTTATTAAAACACTGCCATTTTTCTGAATTTTCTATCTAAAATCCTTTCAAATACTTTTAATCGTCCAATCTCTAAGTACTCTTTCTTCTTTCTACGTCTTATTATAGATCTCCAAAAGCAGTTCTACTCCAATATCTCCCATATCTTTAAATATCTCTACTGTTATTTTGTCGTGCCCTGGAGTTTTTCTATTACTTAAATTTCTGATAGCTTCTATCAACTTTTCTTTTTCTTTATCTTCGTCTTGTGTTTCTAGTATATGGTTTATGGTTGTCACGTTTTCCTCAAATTGGTGATTTGTTATTAGTTTTGTGTTTAATAGACTTGCGAAGTATACCTTTCTTATTCATCACCTGTATTTCTTCTGCTATTAAAGTACGATATGTATTACTTTCTTATACGTAGTATAAGGAAGTATTGTGATGATGAAAATTTTCGACCTCGAGATTTTTGCAGATGTCCACGTTTTGAGGTCCCCTGATACCAAAAAAGTGGTTTTTAAAAAATGTCTGTGTGTCTGTGTGTCTGTGTGTGTGTGTGTCTGTGTGTGACCACGATAGCGGTCAAACCGCTGCAGATATCAATTCCAAATTTTGTATTTACGAATATAATCTCCCTCTTGAGAACTGATTAGATTTTGAGCAAAATCGGCAGACCGGAAGTAGTAGTTTACTTCAGTGAAAAAATCGAATTTTGCAAATATTTCGTCAATTACTAAGTTTAAACAAATTTATAAAGAATTCAAATGTACTCAAAATTAAATTTGAGAAAAATTGTTTTAATAAAGTTTTTCGAAATTCCTACCGGAAGTAGGTCTTTTACTCTTATCGAAAATCAGTTTTTTGCGAATATCTCGCAAGTCATGCTTTCTAGGCAAGTACATTAAGAGTATAAAAGTATTTAGAACATACTTTTAAATATCTTTTGTATAAAAAAAATTTCAAAATTCAGACCGGAAGTACCACTTTTACTCTTATCGAATAGCGATTTTTTGCAAATATGTCGTAAATTATGCATTCTATATATATTTATGAAGAGTACAAAAGTATTTAGAGTTGGATTTGGAATATTTTTTGTATAAATGAAATTTCAAAATTCGGACCGGAAGTAACACTTTCATACGTATAAGAAAGTCGTGTGGTGGCCACACCTCATTTTTTTTAATTGGCATTGTTTCATTTTCTTTGCTGTTTCTTATATTTTTAAGGACTTTGTAGAATAGTTTCTAGTTTCCTTTACTGTCACTTTCAAGTTTTTCTCCGAATTTGTCCCAAGGCTTTTTTAGCTTATTTTATAATGTATTTAAGTAATTTACTTTGTTCTTTATACGATTTAAGGTTTTCTTCTGCTGTATTACTTAGGTATTCCTTCAATTTTACTTTCTTATACGTAGTATAAGGAAGTATTGTGATGATGAAAATTTTCGACCTCGAGATTTTTGCAGATGTCCACGTTTTGAGGTCCCCTGATACCAAAAAAGTGGTTTTTAAAAAATGTCTGTGTGTGTGTCGGTCTGTCTGTCTGTCTCTGTGTGTGTGTGTGTGACCACGATAGCGGTCAAACCGCTGGAGATATCAATTCCAAATTTTGTATTTACGTGTATAATCTCCCTCCTGAGATCTGATTAGTTTTTCAGTAAAATCGGTAGACCGGAAGTAGCAGTTTACTTCAGTGAAAAAATCGAATTTTGCCAATATTTCGTCAATTACTAAGTTTAAACAAATTTATAAAGAATTGAAATGTACTCAAAATTAAATTTGAAACAAATTATCTTAAAAAAGTTTTTCGAAATTCCAACCGGAAGTTGGTCTTTTACTCTTATCGAAAATCAGTTTTTTGCGAATATCTCGCAAGTCATGCTTTCTAGGCAGGTACATTATGAGTATAAAAGTATTTAAATTATAATTTTAAATATCTTTTGTATAAAAAAAATCTCAAAATTCGGACCGGAAGTACCACTTTTACTCTTACCGAATATCGATTTTTTGTAGATATGTAGTAAATTATGCATTCTATATATATTTATTAAGAGTACAAAAGTATTTATAGTTGAATTTGCAATATTTTAAGTGTACATGAAATTTCAAAATTCGGACCGGAAGTGGCACTTTTACTCTTAGCGAGTAGCACTTTTTTTCGAATATCTTGCAAAGTATGCATTCTATAGCGATTTATTAAGAGAATGAAAGTACTTAGAATAGGATTTTGAATAAGTTTTGTATAAAAAAATTCTTGAAATTGTATAGTTTGAAACGCTCATACGTATAAGAAAGTCGTGTGGTGGCCACACCTCATTTTTTTACTTTCTTATACGTAGTATAAGGAAGTATTGTAATGACGAAAATTTTCGACCTCGAGATTTTTGCAGATTTCCACGTTTTGAAGTCCCCTGATACCGAGAAAGTGGTTTTTAAAGAATGTCTGTGTGTCTGTGTGTGTGTCTCTCTCTCTGTGTGTGTGACCACGATAGCGGTCAAACCGCTGCAGATATCAATTCCAAATTTTGTATTTACGTGTATAATCTCCCTCTTGAGATCTGATTAGTTTTTCAGTAAAATCGGTAGACCGGAAGTAGCAGTTTACTTCAGCGAAAAAATCGAATTTTGCCAATATTTCGTCAACTACTAAGTTTAAACAAATTTATAAAGAATTCATATATACTTAAAATTAAAATTGAGAATAATTTTATTTAAAAAATTTTTCGAAATTCCTACCGGAAGTAGGTCTTTTACTCTTATCGGAAATGAGTTTTTTGCGAATATTTCGCAAGTCATGCTTTATAGACAAGTACCTTACGAGTATAAAAGTATTTAAAACATAATTTTCAATATCTTTTGTATAAGAAAAATTTCAAAATTCAGACCGGAAGTACCACTTTTACTCTTATCGAATACCGATATTTTGCAAATATGTGGTAAGTTATGCATTCTATACATATTTATCAAGATTACAAAAGTATTTAAAACTGGATTTGCAATATTTTTTGTATATATGAAATTTCAAAATTTGGACCGGAAGTAGCACTTTTACTCTTAGCGAGGAGCACTTTTTTGATAATATCTTGCAAAGTATGCATTCTATAGCGATTTATTAAGAGGAAAGTACTTAGAATAGAATTTTAAATACGTTTTGTATAAAAAAATTCTTAAAATTGTATAGTTTGAAACGCTCATACGTATAAGAAAGTCGTGTGGTGGCCACACCTCATTTTTTTACTTTCTTATACGTAGTATAAGGAAGTATTGTAATGACGAAAATTTTCGACCTCGAGATTTTTGCAGATTTCCACGTTTTGAAGTCCCCTGATACCGAAAAAGTGGTTTTTAAAAAATGTCTCTCTCTCTGTGTGTGTGCGTGTGTCTGTGTGTGTGTGTGTGACCACGATAGCGGTCAAACCGCTATAGATATCAATTCCAAATTTTGTATTTACGTATATAATCTCCCTCTTGAGATCTGATTAGTTTTTCAGTAAAATCGGTAGACCGGAAGTAGCAGTTTACTTCAGTGAAAAAATCAAATTTTGCCAATATCTCGTCAACTACTAAGTTTAAACAAATTTATAAAGAATCCATATATACTTAAAATTAAAATTGGGTATAATTTTAGCTAAAAAGTTTTCCGAAATTCTTACCGGAAGTAGGTCTTTTACTCTTATCGAAAATCAGTTTTTTGCGAATATTTTGCAAGTCATGCTTTTTAGACAAGTACGTTACGGGTATAAAAGTATTTAAAACATAATTTTCAATATCTTTTGTATAAAAAAAATTTCAAAATTCAGACCGGAAGTACCACTTTTACTCTTATCGAATAGCGATTTTTTGCAAATATGTCGTAAGTTATGCATTCTATATAAATTTATCAAGAGTAGAAAAGTATTTAAAACTAGATTTGCAATATTTTTTGTATATATGAAATTTCAAAATTCGGACCTGAAGTAGCACTTTTACTCTTAGCGAGGAGCACTTTCTTGATATCTTGCAAAGTGTGCATTCTATAGAGATTTATTAAGAGAATAGAAGTACTTAGAATAGGATTTTGAATAATTTTTGTAAAAAACATTCTTAAAATTCTATAATTTGAAACGCTCATACGTATAAGAAAGTCGTGTGGTGGCCACACCTCATTTTTTTACTTTCTTATACTTAGTATAAGGAAGTATTGTGATGATGAAAATTTTCGACCTCGAGATTTTTGCAGATGTCCACGTTTTGAGGTCCCCTGATACCAAAAAAGTGGTTTTTAAAAAATGTCTCTCTCTCTCTCTCTCTCTCTCTCTGTGTGTGTGTGTGTGTGTGTGTGTGTGTGTGTGTGTGTGTGACCACGATAGCGGTCAAACCGCTGCAGATATCAATTCCAAATTTTGTATTTACGTGTATAATCTCTCTCTTGAGATCTGATTAGTTTTTCAGTAAAATCGGTAGACCGGAAGTAGCAGTTTACTTCAGCGAAAAAATCGAATTTTGCCAATATTTCGTCAATTACTAAGTTTAAACAAATTTATAAAGAATTCATATATACTTAAAATTAAAATTGAGAATAATTTTATTTACAAAGTTTTTCGAAATTCCTACCGGAAGTAGGTCTTTTACTCTTATCGAAAATCAGTTTTTTGCGAATATTTCGCAAGTCATGCTTTTTAGACAAGTACGTTACGGGTATAAAAGTATTTAAAATATAATTTTCAATATCTTTTGTATAAAAGAAATTTCAAAATTCAGACCGGAAGTACCACGTTTACTCTTATCGAATAGCGATTTTTTGCAAATATGTCGTAAGTTATGCATTCTATATATATTTATCAAGAGTACAAAAGAATTTAGAACTGGATTTGTATATATGAAATTTCAAAATTCGGACCGGAAGTAGCACTTTTACTCTTAGCGAGGAACACTTTTTTGAAAATATCTTGCAAAGTATGCATTCTATAGAAATTTATTAAGGGAATAGAAGTACTTAGAATAGGATTTTGAATAATTTTTGTATAAAAAATTCTTAAAATTTTATAATTTGAAACGCTCATACCTATAAGAAAGTCGTGTGGTGGCCACACCTGATTTTTATTTTTGTCTTTAACTTGATGTTTTAGTTCATCTGGGCACTTTGATTTTTTTTTTATTTCCTTCTATTGTTCCACATACCGCTTTTGCCACCACTAGTATGATATCTTTGAACGCTTTCCATAATTCTTCAAGTCTTAGATTATTTTTATTCTTTATTCGATTCGCCATTTCTTTGTCTACCTTTTCTCTAAAATGTGTTGCTTTTCTCTGTTTCGTAGCTTGTATGTTCTTATAATCTCTATAGGTTTTCCTCGATGGTTACTCATAATAATTTTATATTTAAATACTCGTTTCAGTTTAAGTCTTACTTCTATTATATTTACACTGTTTATTTCGTTGTCTCTTTTCACTCTCACGTCTACTAGTGATACATTAATACCTTTCGCCACTGCTGAGTACCACTCTGGTGCAATTACGAATATCTCCGTGCTAGTAAATGGTTTTTGCTATAAACAGGTGTGCTTGGCAAAAATCCAGTTCACAATATTTGCCAATAATTTCTATTATATATAAGTTTTATCATTTCTGCGGACTTACTTGTTTAAACCTTCGATTAGATATATTTTACTTTTAACCTCTTTAATTATATAGTAATAACTAAGGCCCGGATTTTAGGTAAAATACCTATTTCATGGGTTCAAGGCATTTCAAAATTACATATATATAAATTCGTTTTATGATATTTGCAGTTATATGACACCAAGTTTATAGCACCTAAAACACCTATTTTTTGTTTTATTAACCTAAAACCAGACGCACGACCTAAATTCATTTTTTGTCACCTACTTTTACCTAAAAATTAAAATTTCTAAAAAATTAAGCAATATAAAGCTTACCAGAAATAAAAAAAAATTAAGAAAAAAATAAAGAAATAATTTTAATTTAGTCAATTTGTTGTAACTTTAAGCGCAGTCACCAGTCCTTAAATTGTGACTGTAAGCACCAAACGTCAACCGACAGATTTTAGAATTTAGAACATAACCTCAATAATTTCGTTACCTCGTCTCTCGTCTCGTAAGTCGTAATCTCGAGTTTGTGTTTTTTTTTGTGTATATTAAAGCTTAAATATGCCAAAGAGTATTAAGGTTAAATTTCAAAGTTGGCTAGGAAAATGTGATCCTACTTTGTATGAACAACTGCAGAATAATGTTGTATTTTGCAAAGCTTGCGGTAAAACAGTAAGTTTTTTGGTTCCTTTATTTTATATATTTTGTTATAAAAAAGTGTATTTTATATTGGATTTACCAAGTTTAAATGCGAGAAGAAAAGTCATTTTGATCAGCATATAAATGGAGAAAGTCATAAAACTCAAATGCTTAGTCCTCATCGACAAACCACAATGACGCAGGCTTCTGGTTCAACGAAAACCAATCGCAGTTTTAACATGGATTTATGCCAAGCGTTACTTGCAGCAGATATTCCATGGAATAAACTGAACAATCCTACCTTGAACAGTTTTCTCGAAACCTATTGTCAAAGAAAAATCCCGAATGAATCTACACTAAGAAAAAATTACCTGGTGGAATGTTACACTGAGATGAATAACCTAACGGTTTTACAATGTGCCCAATGTGACTACTCAAATGTTGTAAATAAATTTATTTTGATAGACCATCCAATCGATAAGGAAAGAAATTGGAGATAGCAATATATGGATATCAACAGATGAGACTACAGATTCTATGGGTCGAAATATGGCTAATTTGATTATTGGTAAACTGATAGACACAGAACCTGGAGTGCCGGCAACTAAGCAATTGGAAAACACAACTGCTGTTAACATTTGTCGTTTTATTAACGAGTCATTGGGTAACAGATTCAGTTTCTCTTGTTAGTAAATTAATCTACATTTATTTTAATTTTAAGGAATTCTTTGGCCAAATGGTATTAGGTATGGGAAAGTAAAATTATTTTTATCAGATGGTGCTGCCTATATGCTCAAATGTGGGAGGGATTCAAAAATTTTTTACCCAGACGTTATTCATCTCACATGTCTGACTCACGCCATTAATTTAGTAGCAGAAACCGTTCGTAACAATTTTGAGCAAGTAGATGCTCTCATTTCTAACGTAAAAAAAGTTTTTCTGAAAGCGCCTCTTCGAATTCAGTATTACAAGGAGCATTTACCTGATCTTCCACTGCCACCACAGCCTGTGCTTACAAGATGGGGCACGTGGCTGGAGGCAGCACTATTTTATGCTGACCATTTTGAAGAAATAAAATCAGTAAATAGGTATATTTACATTAATTTATATTTTATTTAAAAATTTCACTTTCAGGTAGTTGCAGCATTTGAGTCAAGTGATGCAGCTTGTATCGTGAGAGCACAGAATGCTTTTAAACAAAATGGCATAAAAAACAATTTTCTGTATATTAAAAGCCATTTTATAATTCTCATTGTAAGCATAAAAAAGCTCGAAGAAAGCGGTCTTCAGTTAACTGATTCGCTGAAAGTGTTGGATGATTTAAGACAATCTCTAAGTGCAGCCAATGGAGAGGTAGCAGCAAAAGCCATGCAAAAACTTACTTCTTTATTGGGAAAAAATCCGGGTTATGAAATTTTAAATAATATTAGAAAACTTTTAAATGGTAATTCTAATTTACAAATGAATTTCGATTGGTCAATTTACAAGTTTGCACCAACCACGTCTTGTGACGTTGAAAGATATTTTTCTTGGCTAAAAAATATTTTATCTGATAAGAGGACTTCATTTACAGTAGACAATTTTGAGAAGTATTTGGTTTGTCATGCTTACAAACGCCACTAATATATTTATACCTCCTATAATAGCATAAAACTGTTTAAATATGTACCTGTTCTAGTGCAATTTCTTTAATACATAATAAAAAAAAAAAATTCAAAAAAAATATGCAACCTATTTTACCTATTTCCCCAAAATTTCGACCTAAGATGACCTAATTTAAGCTTTTTGATAACCTAGGTAGGTACCTATTCGAAAAATTTTTACTACCTAAAATCCGGGCCTTAGTAATAACTCATCCCAAAAAATTGTTCATTTCCTTTTTCTTATCCTCGTCTGGACCATAAGCAGCTGTTATTGTCACATATTCTTCTTCTCTTATTTCAATCACTAGTAACCTAGTCGCAGGCTTCCATTTATATATATACTTTTTGCTTTCGCTTTGAATAATACACCCTATTTTTGCTGCTGATCTTTAATTTATCCACACCACTGTACACCAAAACATGTCCTCCATCCAGTTCTATAATACCCCTTCCTTTTTTCTAAATTTCAGCTATAACTAATACATACTTCAGTATTTGTTTTCTCAATTCCTGTTCTTTTCCATTCAGACTTCTAATGTTCCAAGTAACATACTTCCCATATTTCCGCATTTTACTTTTTTCATTTCCTGATTTGCTGCCAAAGTCGTCGACGAAAAATTCCTTTCTCTATTTTTTTTTCTTTTTTTTTGTCTGTCTGTTCTCGCTTGTCTTATATTCGTCTTCTTCCTGTGATCGTTTGCTGTACCTTCTTGTATTTTCTGTTGTTACATCAGTGTGTTATTTACCATAATTTCCTCTTTTTTCCATTTCCTTCATTAAGGACTTTTCCGTTTATTATTCGGCTATTATAGGCAAAATACGCTCAATTTGCTTTTTCTCTTTCTGCTTGCATTACTTTGTTTAATTCTCTTCTTTGCTGACGCACCTCTTCAGGCAGGTCTTCCATTATCCATACATCTTGTCCTTTGAGGTGTATTATCTTTTTAAATATTTTTCTTTTTAATTCCAGTATTGCACCTTCTATTTGTACTGGTTTCTTCGTTTTCCATTCTCTTCATACATTTATTTTTATTTCTTCATAACTTTTCCATAATTATTATTTACCATAATTTCCTCTTTTTTCCATTTCCTTCATTAAAGACTTTTCCGTTTATTATTCGGCTATTATAGGCAAAATACGCTCAATTTGCTTTTTCTCTTTCTGCTTGCATTACTTTGTTCAATTCTCTTCTTTGCTGACGCACCTCTTCAGGCAGGTCTTCCATTATCCATACATCTTGTCCTTTGAGGTGTATTATCTTTTTAAATAATTTTCTTTTTAATTCCAGTATTGCATCTTCTATTTGTACTGGTTTCTTCGTTTTCCATTCTCTTCATACATTTATTTTTATTTCTTCATAACTTTCCTGTGTTCTCTTTTAATCCATGTATTATAAATTTTCTTTTCCTTGTATTGCTTTTCCAATTGCTCTATTCTTTGTTTTTGAATATAATTTTTTCTGTGCAACATTGTGTTAATAATTATCAAATAATATTCATTTATGGCGAAATGTTAAATTAATGTTCATTATAGAAAAGGATATTATTTAAAATTCCAATTTAAATGCGCTTTACTGACTTGCATAGTGCAGTGAATAGTCCACGCAAAAACAGTAACTAATTTGATATAATAGTTTGTTAAAGAGTAGGTTATGAACTAATGAATAGATAACAATTTTTTATGTTTTAATTGTGATATCTATAGAGTGACAAACCTATTAAAATGTTAATTTCTAGACATATTTGCTTACTTTATAAGTATGTGCTTTCCAATCTTTAAGAACTCCCTCATACGGGGGCAATAATATTAGATGGATTGGTCGAGAAATCTTCGATGCACAAAATAAACTTAATTTCTTAGGTGACATGAGTAAAACATTTCCTATATTTAAAACTGATTTTCTCAAGCATGAAAGATATTATAAACAATTTATCCTAGAAAAAGAAAAAGAATATAATAACTGATTTATCTTGCAATCAAAAAGTTACAAAATACTTCTAAGTACATATTTCAACAATTATTTTGAAACACCGGCATCGAATTTAATAATTAAAATTTTATCCATATTGATAATAATTTTCATACAATAGACACACATATTGACATAGTCAACAACTCGTTCTCATACCAAATATGGACAAAAATCATATCGGAATTGCTGTCGGTAACTTAAATGTTGTTTCTTCGGCGGGATATGATCATATCTCACCCAGTATAATTAAATATTAACTTAATTTACTTGTCGAGAATAACACACTTCGCTATATTTCACAAATTTTATTAGACTTGGAAAACTATTAATGAACGTAAGGGCACACTTATATACCTAGTTATCTTATCGTTTGGGTTGGTGGCTAATTTATATTTGTAATAGTGTTTATGAATTATGTCTATTCGAATTTATGAAATATGTCTAATCTTTCGCTTTTTATTACATTATACAGGGTGTCCAGAAACTCTCCTGACAAACGAAGACCGGAGATTCCTCAGATAATTTTAAGACAATTTAACCCAATTCACCCTAGTCCGAAAATGCTTCCTAAGGGAGCTAGAGCTCTTTGAAGATGGCGCCTTGTAATTAGTTTTTTTTTTAATATCTCCCGAACGCTTATATTTAGAAAAACAAAAACTGGTATGCTTATTTATCCTCCAGAGATGA
The DNA here is from genome assembly GCA_963170755.1 of Amphimallon solstitiale. NCBI lineage: Eukaryota > Metazoa > Arthropoda > Insecta > Coleoptera > Scarabaeidae > Amphimallon > Amphimallon solstitiale. The sequence continues at coordinate 120,859,207 of OY720677.1, forward strand.
ATCGATTCCATCAATTGCGAATTTCTAGTACCGGTCATAGGCGTCCGTTTTGGGTAGGTAAACGGTTATTTTAACGCATAACTTTTTTGTCTTTAACTTTTAAGCATTTGTGACACTAGATTATTAAATTTTCAGGTATTCTAGTACTAAAAGGTACTCTTACTATAAGTCGGTAGGATACACCGTTTTCTAGAAAAATCGATTTGAAAATTTTTCGTTTTCTCGTCATTTCATCTTTCGTCATTTCAACTTCGCGAACTGACAACAATTTGACAATTAGAAACGTAGGTTTTATTTCTGTTGGCAGTTCAGAGCGAACTAGTGCAAAAAATAATAAATTGAGTTTTAATGACGAAAAAACGAGAAATTTTCAAATCGATTTTTCTAGAAAACGGTGTATCCTACCGACTTAAAGTAAGAGCACCTTTTAGTACTAGAATACCTGAAAATTTAATAATCTAGTGTCACAAATGCTTAAAAGTTAAAGACAAAAAAGTTATGCGTTAAAATAACCGTTTACCTACACAAAACGGACGCCTATGACCTTAGGAAGCATTTTCGGACTAGGGTGAATTGGGTTAAATTGTCTTAAAATTATCTGAGGAATCTCCGGTCTTCGTTTGTCAGGAGAGTTTCTGGACACCCTGTATATTAAGTTACAGCTATTTATATCTGATAATTGGTTTTGTTCTATAAGGTGTTCAGAAAACCCTGCATTTTTAAGATTATATTTCACATCTCTTACATGCTCAGCTATACGTTTTTTAACGCATCTACCACTTTGTTCATAATTCTGACATTTGATGGATTTGACGGAGTATATATACTCCCGATTTATCTATTTTGTCTTTGTTGTTAATTAATATTGTAGGGTAGACCAGGGCACGTTGGCCCACTTTTTAGTATTTGATTTTTTACGTTTAAGGTTTCCATTTTTTATTTAGTTTTTTTTTTTTTATAGAAAAAGGTTTGAAAAACCATGCACAATTGAAAATTGCATTATTAGACGTCCATACTTGTTCGCGAAAATACTAAAAAAAATTTTGACACCTATTTTAACTGGTCTAATTTGCCCCTTACTCGGGGTATGTTGACCCATGAGCTGAGGCAGACTAGCCCTCAAAACATTTTGTAGCTGAATTTGATGTAAGAAATATGTATCGAGCGAAAAGTATTACATATCAATAAACAGCGTTTATTTTTTCAAAGCATTTAAGTACAGAACTTAAACATTTTATAGCTGAATTTGATGTAAGAAATATGTATCGAGCAAAAAGTATTACATATCAATAAACAGCGTTTATTTTTTCAAAGCATTTAAGTACAGAACTTAAACATTTTATAGCTGAATTTGATATAGGAAATATGTATCGAGCGAAAAGTAACCTTACTATGTTCGTACTTATTGCTCGTCAATCCATAAATATACCACACAGAAATTCTACCCCCGTTTACATTATGTTACCGTTACTGCCCGACGTAAATATGATGTAATAAAGTGTCAGATGTGACGTAATATTAGCTCGGTAAATTGCTAAAAGTGCGATCTATACAAATTACTGTGGAATTATTTATTTATTAGGTACTTCTGATTATTAATCGATTTTAGTGTGTATTCGTTAGTTTAGTTGTTCTTTTTTGATATCACTCTCTAACAGTTTCATTTCCTCTATACCTTCGAAGAAGACTTTAATTTAAGCTACCTAAAAATTGTCAATCACATCTATTTCTTTACCTGAATTTAAAAGCACGGGTAAATAACCTATAACCCGATTTTCTTTCAAACAACACCAGCATAAAGGTGACACAGTACGAATACACGAGACAACCTTGACGTTTTTTGTGTCACTTCTTTATAAAGCAAAAAGATGAACATATAGAAATTTTATCCACATATTAATATATGTAGAAGCAGGCCTTTTGCTTCCTAATGGATTCGCACTTTGAAAATAAACACTAGCCACAACCTCTTGATATATTTACTTAACTTCAAAACTCATTACAAATGAATGGTTCGTCTCTTACTCTTTTAGTTACATACATTATATTATTGCTAACTTTATAATAATATATTCATAATTATCCTTGACTTTTCTCGATCAGTTTATTTTAAATTCTCTATTTATAGTCCGGTCAAAATAGACACAAAAAAATCCAAACCTAGACAAAACTCCGACAGAGCTAAAAATTTACACAGTCCTTAGAATAGTCATTTTAAATAAAATGTAAAAAGTCCCCATCGATCCAACATGTGCTAAACTTTTTATTCAAGGTCAAAGGCGAGAAAATCAGTTTTTCGCGAATATCTCTTAAACGGTTAGTTTTATTGTAAAAGTAGTTATTATCAAATAGGAATACAACCATCGTTGTTGGTGAAGATATCGATTTGTTGATAATATTAATTGCACGGGCTCCAATGAATAATAATATTGTAACGAAATATGTATGAGACTTCCGAGCGACGTTAAAAGAAACCGGGACCATAAATCATCTCGGCACGTCGTATAAAAACGATATGTAAACAAGTCGTAAATATATCATCTAATTTAAATGTACGGCATAAGCAAAGAAAAGTCTAGATTTCCCCTGGTATATTACGGAATTTACTGGTACTTTTCGAGAACTTTTTATGCAGATATATATATAGGGATTCATTACGGGATTCATTGATTGCGGAGAAGTAATCGCGGAGTAGTTCGGGATAAAGAAGTGGTCTCGTGTGAACAGTGGAAATAAATAGTGGTAGCCAAATAAATAAATATAGTAGTGCCGTGTGATATAAATAGAACTGTTACATAAATACGGACACAGATATTAGTAATAGACAAAAATAAATACCTGTGATAATTAAATTGTAGTAGTTTAAGTGTGTTACGTTAGTTTTTATATTTTTATATTGTTATATAATTTTAAGTATATAAATATACACACTGTTTTAAATAAATAATTGCACGAGTTGTTTATTGGAACCGGAAAACGCAACAATTGGTGTCAGATGTGGGGTAAACAGAAGTGCAAATAAATAAATAAATAAATAAATAAATAAATGGCTACTAAACGTTTGGAAGAATTAAAGGTCTCCGAGTTGAGGGCAGAATTGGAAGAAAGGGACGCAGATGCGTCTGGAAAAAAAACAATTCTCCAGGACCGGCTTCGTGACCTTTTAATAAGTGAAGGTGAGGATCCCGAGAAATATTTGTTTCAAGTACAGCCTGATCTAAGCTTAAAATTGAAAATAATTTAAAACAATTCGAGACTCTAAAAGATGCAGTTGCAGAACAATTCGAGAGTAATATGAAGACTCTGGAAGAAATTGGAAGTAATTTGGAAGCTTTAAATAATAAAATTGCAAATGATTCAGAAGCTTTGAAGGATGAAATTGCAAATAATTCAAAGGCTTTGGGAAATGAGGTTGCAAATGATTCAAAAGCTTTGAAAGATGAAATTGCAAATAATTCAAAAGCTTTGGGAGATGAAATTGCAAGTGGTTCGAAACAGCTCGAGACTGCTTTCAGGGAAGACATTCAAAGGAATTCATCGAGTGGGAGGTAGGAGTTTTCTGAGGCCATCGAGGCCGTGGAACAGAAAGTTGAGGAGCGCGTGTTCGGAATGGGGGACGAGTTTGGGGTTCAGCTTCAGTTGCCAGCGATGAACGACTGCGGTCCCCATGATATCTCAAGCGGAAGCCTGGAGATTGCCCGAACAGCGAAGGTAAAGGTAAAACCTCCCACCTTCGATGGAAAGACGTTATGGATGTCGTACCGGAACCAATTCGAAGCCGCTGCAGGAGCAAATGGGTGGATGTCCCCGAAGAAAGCTACTGCCCTGATTGTGTCATTAAGAGGACAGGTCAGTGATGTTCTGCAGACCTTACTTCCAGAAGAGTGTGAAGACTACCTTAAATCAATCAAGCGTCTTAAGATGAAGTATGGGCATGCACACGTGGGACAGGTAGTCCGACGGTTAGTGAATAAGGTGCAACCTAAGAGAAGAACGCTCCGATGTTGGAATTGGAAATGGAAATGGAAATGGAAATGGAGATGGAAATGGGCCATGCGCATAGTAAATGCGCGAAGAAGCCCAAGAAAACCATAGCGGAGCAGCGAAAAATGAAACGGGTCGATGAGAAGAGGCAATCGTCGATCCAGTATCGTAGAGCCTCAAAATAAATAGCGCGAATTGCATCTGTGCAACACCAAAACGCTGATACTGTTGCAAGAAGACCACGTCCAGGAGGCTGCAGGCATAGCAACCGCCTAGAAGAAAAATCGGCCAACACATTCGGAACAATCGTGGTTGACGATCCGTGGCATCCTGACAATTTGCGGATTGGTCAAGAAGCTGATGAAGACCTTGGTTCATTGATGGTTTGGAAGGGAAAATTGGTCGCGGACCGGCTTGGCAAGAAGTGGCTCCTCGTTCACAGGGACTGAAATCCTACTGGGCTCAATGGGACTCTCTGAAGGTAGAGGATGATCTACTCAAGTATGTTGTGGAGAACCCAAATGGAGAAGACTGCGTCAGTGGATCCTGGCGAAGGTTGAAGGATGTCCACGAGCGAGTACGCCATCACACTCAGGATGCCAGCGACAGGACGAAGAATCGTTACCACGTGCAAGCCGAGAGAGGACCCTGTTTGGTTGTATGATCCTCAACGTCGCCGATGCCTGTCCCCAAAGCTCCAACAATACTGGGAGGGACCATACGAAATACTAGAGCAAATAGATGACGTCGTTTATCGCATGAGACTAACACCCCATAGTGAGCCAGAGATGGTGTGTTTCAACCAATTGCCCATACCATGGACGTGACGGCGGTGAAGTGGCGGATGCGGGACAAATTACCGGAAAACCTAGAGAGCCAATTTATGGGAAATGTAAGGAGCCAATTTATGGGAAATGTAAGGAGGCTGGCAATTCCGAAACTGGGCTGCGGATTAGACCGTTTGGAGTGGAAAATCGCAGGAAACATGCTGGAGGTGATGTTTCGGCGTGCTGGTATGAAAATGGTCGTGTGCGGCTGTCGGCCCAATCAGCCCGTTGTGCAGCCTGGGACGGTGGATTGCCATTGCTACAAGACGACTGTGTGCACCCGTGGGTCCCAATGTAGATTCCGTCATCCGCCAGCAAGAAGAACATGGAATAGTGTGTTTCGGGACGAAACGCAGTTTTTAAGAAGGGGGCAATGTAACGAAATATGTATGAGACTTCCGAGCGACGTTAAAAGAAACCGGGACCATAAATCATCTCGGCACGTCGTATAAAAACGATATGTAAACAAGTCGTAAATATATCATCTAATTTAAATGTACGGCATAAGCAAAGAAAAGTCTAGATTTCCCCTGGTATATTACGGAATTTACTGGTACTTTTCGAGAACTTTTTATGCAGATATATATATAGGGATTCATTACGGGATTCATTGATTGCGGAGAAGTAATCGCGGAGTAGTTCGGGATAAAGAAGTGGTCTCGTGGGACAGTGGAAATAAATAGTGGTAGCCAAATAAATAAATATAGTAGTGCCGTGTGATATAAATAGAACTGTTACATAAATACGGACAGAGATATTAGTAATAGACAAAAATAAATACCTGTGATAATTAAATTGTAGTAGTTTAAGTGTGTTACGTTAGTTTTTATATTTTTATATTGTTATATAATTTTAAGTATATAAATATACAGACTGTTTTAAATAAATAATTACACGAGTTGTTTATTGGAACCCGAAAACGTTACAATATTTACTTCTTTAAACCAGGAAAGTCACAAGCGGCATGAGAAATGTGTTCGTTGCAAAGTTTCGACAAATATCCAAATTGTCGTGCTCATATACTATTTCTTCATTCCATCACCGGTTGCGACACTACGTCTGCATTTTTTAAGAAAGGTAAAACCAGAGTATTTAAATTATTCGAAAAGAATTATGATTTAGTTCAGTGCGCTACAGCATTTCAAAGAATTGATTCTACTCCAAATATAATTATCTCAAACGGAATTCGTTTCCTGCTTGCGATGTATGGTGTTCCAAAAAATACTACTTCTTTAGACAGCTATAGATTTTCCAGTTTCGTAAAAAGTACCCGACACAATAAAGTCGTGCAATTGTCCTGTCTCCCTCCAACATCTGGTGCTGCTTATCAACATTTATACCGAGTCTATTATCAAGTTCAGGTATGGCTAGGTAATAAACTAAATCCTGAAGACTGGGGATGGATAAGGATTAATAACGATCTGGAGCCAATTCAAACTCTTCTTCCACCTGCTTCAGAAATATTACTTAATACGATTTTTTGCAATTGCACCAAGGGTTGCAATTTCAACTGTAGATGCAAAAAAGTTGGCTTGTTCTGTTCTGCAGTATGTGGCAATTGTCACGGTCATTCATGCTCTAATGTGACACCTAATACAGCTGATGATGATGATGCTTATAACATCAACGACGAACTACTAGATCCGGCTGATGTCTTAGAGCAATATGCAGAAATCCAGCAGTCAGAAGAAGAAGATGAAGAAGAAAATGCCGCTGAATATATTGAAGCCGAAGATTGATAACACTGTTTTTTCCAAATCAATAAAAATTTATTATTTATTCATTATCGCTTTCACAATACCTTTTTCATTGTCTACATAGACCGTGGATTATGCCTACGGGGGATACCGCTTTAAAAAAATGCGCCAAGTACTCTACCGCTGTGGTGATGTGGAAAGGAGTGCATATTATTGAGAATTCCAAGTTTGCAGTTTTCAAAATTGCCATAACATGCAAACGATCGTTTGTAGCAGAAAAAGTGTTAGAACCTTTCTTATCGGAAATCGCATGCTTTATAAATTTGATAATAACTATTTTTACAATAAAACTAACCGTTTAAGAGATATTCGCGAAAAACTGATTTTCATGACCTTTGATCTTGAATACAAATTTTAGCACATGTTGGATCGATGGGGACTTTTCACATTTTATTTAAAATAACTATTTATTTATTTATTTATTTATTTATTTAATACACTAATCCACAGACATATGTCTAATTACGGATTAGGGACACAAAACATTATAACAAACATGATATTAAAATAAGAGGAAAAACACATGACATAAAAACACAAGGTAATAATAACTAAAAGTAATAATAACAATAAATGTATATGTTGTACTAAAAAGTAACGACAGCTCTAATATCCCGGATGTTACAATTAAAAATATCAAGAGACGGGTATTCATTACAAATGTTACACATGTGGTGCAAAGGTGAATATCTAAGGATATTAGTGCGCGGTGTAGGAAAGTAAAAAGTAAAAGTTAACCGCGAAGCTGCCCGAGGAATAAATAAAGGCAGTTGTGCAAGAATTTCGGGGCAATCAATTCTGCTTTTAAATGTATTAGATAAAAAAAGTAAGGACATAACAGTGCGTCTGTACTTCAGTGAGTCCATAAAAAAACTATTCAAAAGTCTGTGTAAATTTTTAGCTCTGTCGAAGTTTTGTCTAGGTTGAATGTCTATTTTGACCGGACTATTAGACAATTTGTTATATTGTTTAATTACCTACACTGCCTGATGTAGGTAACTGTCTTTTTTTTATATTTCAGTTGTTTGCATATTGATCTTCTAGGTGTGTGTTAAAGTACCTGGGTACTTATTTTAAGTTTTTAAAAGGTGTTTTATTATTTGTTTAATGCTCAGTTGCTTTGCCTTGTTGTATACAATACATGCTCCCTATTGTCGCCAGTAATAGCGAACCTCTTCATGGAAAACTTAGAGAAAACAGCACTAAGGACGGCCACCCACAAATCCAAACTCTGGCTACGCTACGCGGATGTCACTTTCGTGATCTGGACACATGGAAAAGACCACCTCGAGGGCTTCCTGAAATATCTGAACAAAACTCATCCAAAAATAAAATTTACCTAGGAAATAGAATCGAATAACCAATTACCATTCCTCGACGTTTTGGTCAAGAAAAAGAAAATCGGTAATTGTTATACCGTACATCAGAAATCCACGCATACAGACCGATACCTCAACGCAAAATCCCACCGCGCAGTTACAATCAGTAGTGAAAAGAATAGTGATCGCAGAGATTAGCAGATGAAGATAACATCACCCCCAAGGAATGGACAAACTCCACAAAGTACTCTAATAGAATCGATTCAGTGAATCAGCTATCAAGAAGATATCCAAACAGAAACGAACAACACCATAAGAGGAAAACGAAAAACCAATTGCCGAAACCTACTCTATGTTAAAGGCGGCACCGACAGAATATCCAAAATTCTACGAAGGCACAACATTGAAACAACATTCAAAACGGACAGAAAAATCAGCACCACAGTCCTTCGGAATCCTAAACCAAAATATCTTTAGAAAACCAAAGAGTTTATGAAATTCCGTGCCTCAATTGTGAAAACACGTACATCGGACAAACAAACAGAATGGTAAATGCAAGAAGGGACGAACACAAAAATTCCGTATGAAAAGACGAAAAACCTTCATCCCTGGCCCAACATGTGGAAGAAACATCCCATTCTATAGACTTCAATAATACCAAACTATTAGCGAACATCAAACAATAATAAGAAGCAGACGATGGTAAGTGTGATTTTGCCGAAACGTCGTCCAGAAACCAGCAGTGGAAACCTTCTCTTCTTCCATACGTTGACGAACGTCATTAAAAACTTTTTCTGTACGAACTCTTGGTCTACCAGCACCTTTTTTATGCGTCACAGAACCAGTTTCGCGAAACACTTCAACACAATTTGTAAAGCATGCATAAAAATTGTCCGGTAATACTGCTACGGCTGGGAAGTGCTCTCGAAAATTGTCCAAACACAAACGTTGGCTGTATTCCCAAGTTCCATTAACTAGCACACCCGTTCGAAAATAGGCTTCAATCATGTAAATTTTGTGCTCTGTGGTGAGAACCATGATTCAAAAAGCGGGCAGGGTTAGAAAACTTCAACACAATAACTTGACAAATTTTGACATTCAAAAATTGTGACATACCTAAATGTACGATGCACGCTACGACAATAATTTTAAATTCCATGACCACCATTGACCAATTTAATTGGTCAATGGTGGTCCCGGTACATTACCATCATTAGGTATATATTATTATGTTATATTGTTTCTATAGGAGTGGCACGGTCTACTGTCTATCGTACCATAAAAAAATGTAAGGAGAAAGAACAAGTTATCCCACCCAAGCAAAGTTCTGGAAGACGCTCATTAATTGCTGGTTATGGTGAAACCGTCAAGAATTCTATAAGGTGAATAATTCACAGTTTTTTTTATAAAAATGAGCTTCTTACACTTGATAAAGTGCTGAATGAAATCAAACAGCGTGATGATTTGCCACAGATGAGCCGTTCAACATTATACAAATTGATGAAAATGAAAAACTTTAGGTCAGCGCCAATGTTCTAATTAATATGCAAAAAAAATGAGTATATAAGTACTCAAATTTATATTTATATGTTAGAATAAATATGATATATTATTATAGGTATATGAAGAGAAATCGAAAGAGTGTTTTGATAGAACGTGATGATATAATTAGGTGGAGAAGAAGATATTTGATGACAATTAAATATTATCGTTGTCAAAATCGGCCAATTTATTATTTAGATGAAACATGGCTAAAGGAAGGTCTACCAAACAAAGAGTTTGGGTAGACGGCAATATAAAAATCGACAACAGGCATTTAATGAAGAACTGACTACAGGCTTACGTAATCTTCCAGGGAAAGGAAGACGCCTTATTATTTTGCATATAGGATCTGAGGCTGGATTTGTGGAGAATGGTTTATTGATTTTCGAGGGTAAAAAGACCGATTATCATGAAGAAATAAATGCAGAAGTGTTTGAAAGATGGTTTGATAAAATATTAACAGTGCTATCAGACAATGCTGTTATTATTATGGATAATGCTGCATATTATAGTCGTAAAATTGAAAAACTTCCCACAACAAATTCTAGAAAACTCGAGATGCAGGCTTGGTTGAAAGCAAAAAATATTGAGTACAATGAAGAGATGGTTCGATCTGAACTTCTTCACCCAATTCGTCTCAATAAGGATCAATATAATATACATGTGACAGATGAGATGGCCAAAAGTTGTAACAAAACTGTTTTGATGTTACCACCCTATCACTGCGAACTAAACCCAATCGACTTGGTGTGGGCTCAAATAAAAAGAAAATGGGTGTACTTAAAACCACACGGCAGAAGTGAAAACTTCACACAAGGCGAGGTTAATAATACGAAATCCAACTTTTTTTTTCGTTCTGTATTACATTAGGGTCATCCTGCATCCACGAATTCAGTTGCTGAGATTTAGTGTGCTTCTTTTGACGATATTTCTTCACGTGCGCATTAGACAATTCCCTTTTTCGTTTTAATTTGTCATCGATTTTATTTTCTTCATCCATCCTGTGTAGCAGAAAAGAATTAAATGCTTATAAATTTGTATATAATGAGCAATTAAAGCAATGCTCTATTCTCAACGTTTCTGTTTTGCATTGGTATACAAATTATAGTAAATGCGTGTGGACGTTATTTAACACCCGGAATATACTGACCTGTTTCCGAGTCATCCATATCATTTTAATAAAAATGCTAAAACTTACCTAAGCGCGAAATATTATATTATATTATTATAGAGATAATGTCTCATACACACACAATAAATTTTTTGGTTAACCGTCCGCGAAGTTACCAATTAGCAAACGCAACACAGTCTGCGAAACACAATTTCGCGGCCGCTGCCATAGCAATCGCGTGGTGTACGGATAACTTTAAAGGGTTCCTCGACGGAGAGATTTTCCGATACGCTTCTGGCTCGGTTCGGACGCATGTATATATATATATATATATGGTCTGATGCTAACGTGCCGGCTTCTCACCCGTGCGGCTCGGGATCGAATCTGCTCGGAGACATGAATTTATTTATTCATTTAAATTTCAATTTAATTGGAATTAAATACCTCTATATGATATGTTTCTCTCGTTCCCTTAGTCGACTCGAGCCGACTTTACCCGAACGAGCGTTACATAGCCGAGCGTGACGGGTCAGTCTTGTTCAGTGCCCACAATCAACGCAACGCGCCCAAAGAAGTTTACACTTCAAAAATGAGGTGGCAATTAAGAATACTACATTAAAATTAGCAGTGAAGCAAACATAGTTCTACGCGGGTGACGTCACGGGTAGGCACGATGCAACATACTTAGACTTTGTACTACAAAAGCAAAGAAAATCCTTCATTATAATTTATTAAAAACCCCAATCTTCTTATTTGAAGAATATTTGTTTAAAAACATTATAATCTTGATATTTTAAGAATAATTTTAAAACAAACTCTGAATATGCCGGGTGTCTGTTTAAGCTCGGCCACCGGCCATATCTCGGTAACCGTTTATCGTACAACCTCGCGGAAAAAATCTTGATAGTAAAATAGATGATGGGAATTACAACAAAAATATTTTGAAGTTTCCAAAATGATTGCAAGGGGGCGCAATTCTCAAGGTAAATTAAAAATTCGATAATTTTTCATTAAATTCTAGAATAAGTTAGATTAAAAAATTTACTAGCAAATTTTTTAGATGTTTTTATACAACTTTCATTTGAAACTTTTTGATCTAACTCCCATACGAAGGGGAGAGTGGAGGGGGGTATGTCTGCGCACAAAAGTAGGTATAACTTTGGTTTGCCCCAACGGATTTTAATGTTTCTGGGCTCATTAGATAGAGAATTTTACAAAGAATTGAAGGATATGTAGTACAAAATTACGTGGTTGTCAAAGACAATAACAGGGGGGCTGTTCTCAATATATGTATATTTCTTGTTTTTTATTTAAAATTTCAAATGGAACGGTATATTTTTAATATCGTAATATTGAAGCACATGAAAAACTGAAGAGAATGATGAAAACCGGAAGTTGCTACCTTTTTTGTTGACGAAGATATAGTCATACGAAGACAATCCAGAAAAATGAAACTCTTTATATATAAATTTATTTATTTATTGGGAGTAATAATTTTATTTTAATTTTAATAGTGTCTCTAGACAGTGTATAGTACGTTTTCACTTGAAATTTCATCATACTTTTCGCTAAATGTATTTATTTCAATCTTTTTATCGATTTTTTAAGTCATTGCATATGTTACGTTAGATTCTCATTTTAAATGTTTTTAAATACTCTAGCTATTATTTTTTAAATATCATTTCTTATCCTTTCCAACATTGAAATAAAATAATAATAGTGAACAGTGTAATTTGCTTTTTTTTTAGTTTTCATCATACAACATGGCATGCACAGTGATACTATATTACATTATGATGAGATTTCCAAAGTAGGCCATGAAAATCGAAATGCAAACTTATTAGTGTCACTTGTAGTTAAACTTTTTGTACGTATTTAGCAAATTAATCCTTTTTGGACACCTGCACATAATTATTAAGTTTGTAAAGTGTCGTATTCTAACGTTGAAGCTTATGACATGATCAAAATGTGTTTTCAATGCTTTGAAAATGCATTCTTGCTTCGAGGAAATATTCCCTAATTATCCCGAAAGAAGACATTATTGAGTTTTTATTCACCTTGCCAGATGTTCTTGATGCTTATTTATGGGGCAGAATAAAAGACATAGTTTATCAAAAAAAGCCGAGTACAACAATTGCTGCCCCCGAAATGGAAGTAACTCTGCTCTCTACTAATCGACAAGAAAACGGGTATTGAAAATGAAGCTGAACACTTTGAACATTTGTTAAGTTGAAGTTTTTTCTTGTACTTGTACTTTCTGATTTAAATATATTTTCTTTTCCTTTATATTATTTAGTCAATATATTTTCTTATTTATGTTTAGGTATATAATAGGTTCTTTTATTTACTTTCATTTTAGGCGGGGATGATTTAGATTTCAATTTGTGTACCCTTTCGTTACTAATGAGTAAATGATTTGATTATAACTAATGCATTATATTATATTGTTTTCTTTTTCTCGTTATTGTCTACTTAGTTCCTGAGTTATGGAAAATATTTTTGCTGTTTTCCTATAATTAGACCTACCTATTTCAGTTGGGTGATAAAAGATATATTATTATTATTATTATTATTATTATTATAATTATTATCATCATTATTATTATTATTTTATTTCAATGTCTAAAAAGGCAAGCCATGAAATTTAAAAATAGCTAGAGAATTTGAAAACATTTAAGAAGAGAATCAAATGTAACATATGCAAGAATTAAAAAATCGGTGAGAAGATTGAAATAAATACATTTATGGAAGACTATGATGAAAATTCAAGTGAAAGGGAACTATACACTGCCTAGTGACACTTAAAATTAAAATAAAGTTATTACTCACAATAAATAAATAAATTTATATTAAAAATTGTTTATTTTTTTGGATTGTCTTCGTATAACTATATCTTCGTCAAGAAAAAAGGTAGCAACTTCCGGTTTTCATCAGTCTCTTCAGTTTTTTATGTGCTTCAATATTACTATATCAAAAATATGCCGTTTCATTTAGAATTTTAAAGAAAAAACAAGTAATATACATACATTGAGAACAGCGCCCCCTGTTATTTTCTTTGACAACCACGTAATTTCGTGCTACATGTCCTTCAATTCTTTGTAAAATTCTCTATCTAATGAGCTCAGAAACATTAAAATCCGTTTGTGCAAATCAAAATTATACCGACTTTTGTACGCAGACATACCCCCCTCCCCTCTTCCCTTCGTATGGAAGTTAGACCAAAAAGTTTCAAATGAAAGTTGTATAAAAACGTCTAAAAATTTTGCTAGAAAAATTTTCAATGTATCTTAATCTAGAATTTATTGAAAAATTATCGAATTTTTAATTTATCTAGAGTATTGCGCCCCCTTGCGATCATTTTGGAAACTTAAAAATATTTTAGTTGTAATTTCCGTCGTCCATTTTACTATCAAGATTTTTTCCGCGAGGTTGTACGATAAACGGTTGCCGAGATATGGCCGGTGGCCGAGCTTAAACAGACACCCGGTATAACCCAGAAATTTCGTTTATCGTACTTACCTCAAATAACTATAAATTTTTGTAAAGACCAGTCAATTCCATTTACTTTTGGTTATTCAAAAATAAAACTGAAAGCAATTGGTGGTATACATTTATTATTAAGAAAAAATGAGGCGTGGGCACCACACGACTTTCTTATACATATATGAATTTCAAATTATGCAAAGTTGTTCTAAATTAAGCTTTAAATACATTTATCCTCTTAAAAAAATACCCCTGTCAGTAAATGTGTCCGAATTTTGAAAATTCTTTTATACAAACATTATTTAAAATCCTATTCTAAGTACATCTAGTCTCTTAATCTCACAGAATGCATACTTTGTGAGATATTTGCAAGAAAATGCTACTCGCTAAGAGTAAGGTATTACTTCCGGTTCGAATTTTGAAATATTGTTTATACAAAAGATATTCCAAATCCAGTTCTAAATACTTTTATACTCTTGATAAATATATATAGAATGCATACGACATATTTGCAAAAAATCGCTATGCGATAAAAGTGTTACTTCCGGTCCGAATTTTGAAAATTTTTTTATACAAAAAGTATTGGAGATTAAGTTCTAAATACTTTTATTCTCGTAACCTACCTGTCTAAAAAGCATGGTTTGAGAAATATTTGCATAAAACTGATTTTCGATAAACTTAGTAGTTGACGAAATATTGGCAAAATTCAATTTTTTCAGTGAAGTAAACTACTACTTCAGGTCTACCGATTTTACTGAAAAACTAATTAGATCTCAAGAGGGAGATTTTGTACACGTTAATACAAAATTTGGAATTAATATCTATTAATTTTATCAAGTGGATGCTTATTTCGAAGAAGTCAAAGTTCAAATTTTATTTGCTACTGACTTTGCCGCTACTGGTGTTGTAAATTAATACGTTAATTATTAAGTAATAATTATCATGATAATTAACATAATTTTCATCATTTTTATTAACAGTTAATTAACAATAATTGATGATAATTATCACACTCACAACACTAGACGCTACAAGTTTTTTCTTTATTTAATAGCAGCATTATTATACTTACCGATGAAATGATATATCTGTCCCACGCTTGTGTCGTTCGTTGCAGTTACATGCACTACAGGATTGTGCCATAATTAAAATTAGAACGCTTTAATCAATATTAACACTATATCTATAACATTAAAGCGGACGTTAAACATACAACAACAGCAGAAACAAGCCCACCCGTGACGTCACATGCTTGCGTTATGTTTGCTTCAGTTCGTATTCAAGGCGGGACGGAAAATAGCGTGTCTATATGTTAAATGGTCTAAGGTATAGACGCTTTAAACATTTTTGTGCTGAAGTTTACGAAATAGCAGTGTTATACTCAATTTTGTTGAAGGATCTTAATTAACAAATTTTAATACATTTAATTCTACATCTTCATTCATTAATTTCGGATTTCTAGTAGGTTTGGAAAACGAACCATATTCTTGTAAATTAGTTACCAAATTTCTCTAGCTAGGGCCTTCCTTCCTTCAGGATACAGCCTCAAGTACATTTATTCAGCTTCTAGACTGTGTTTATGACAAAGAATTTAACAATTCAACATATAAAAGTTCTCAGTATTTGTTAGAGAACCCATGTTTGACAAAAAATGTTGATATATTTATACTCTACATAAAGAGTACCTCAAGGAAGTGCAAATAAAAATTATGTGTCTACTAAAATAAGAAAGATAAATACTTTGATTTTTGGAATTTGGAGAATATCATATAATTTCACTAGTCCTCAGGAATATGTCATCTAATTTAACCAAATCTGAATGATTTATAATAAGAGAGACCCCCTTGTTGGAAATGTTATCTGGGATACGTTCTTCTTCTTTTTCGTTTTTTTATTGGGGCTTTGAGTTAGACTATTTAGTCTTTTACTTTTCATCTGAGCGCGGTGAATCTTGGAATGTTGGAGTTGAGTTTGATTAGCTATTGTTTATCTTTAGTTTGATTAAGATTTGAGAAGGGGTATTAAAGTAGAATCAGTTTAGGTCTTTTGTGTTTGAAGTTTTCATTACCATTGTATGCGAGTGCTCCTTTAAGATTTTGGTTTGAGTGGTTTTCCATCTAGTTATAGAAGCTGAGCGCTCTTTCTTTGATGTAGTCAATGATGGTTGGGGTATTTGTTTCATTCATTATTTGACTATTTCTCATATACCATGGAGTATTTAGTATCATTCTGAGACTGGTGTTTTGTATTATTTACGTTGTATAGATCTTTTAGAAGATCCTGATTTATCATAGATGACATCTAACTTCACTATAAAAATAATACTGATTTATGTCTAATGATGCATGATAAATAAGGCAAAGAAAAATGTAAACTAAACATGAATATGTAAACTGATATGTGTAAGTTAACCCCAGGCAGGTTTTTCAAACTTATTTGTCTTCTTCAGTAAGATACTATTAAGAAAATGAGTGTTAATTAAATAATAACGTGAAGTATAATATCTTACGTTAGGAATCTCAAAAACAAATCCATATATGTTCAAGTGTATGTATATGTACAATGTCAAGACGACTGATTAATTTAAACACATTCTTTATACATGATTAACATTCATTGATACATGTTTACTTATAATTATGTGATTTTCTAAAACTATCGTGATGTCTCGCATAAGAATTCCTACATCTTTTGTTAAATATTTAAATAACTAAATTATTCATATTCGCGCATTTGTTTCGTCTGTATATTGACATACTTCTTAAAGTGTTTTGTTACAGGATGGCCACACAACCTCATTTACCATCAATCTCGGACGAATACATCTATCTCTTCCTGCACGCCTGCTACTATTCACACGATAAGACTAAGCACACCATCGAAACTTATTTTACAATTAGGACAAACACACCAACATTATTTGCAGATCGCGATGCTCAGTCACCAAGAATACAAACTATAAGGAATATGGGGTAAGAAATAAATCAAATAAATACAAATTGGAGTCATTAACTTTATTTCGCCGAAGAATATTTATGTATAAATCAAAATGTTGGATGTTCTACATACAATGTCTTCAATTAAATTCTGATTTAGAGCATGAATAAGAAAAATGGTAGTATATGAAGAGGCAACTATAATGCTAACAAGTGAGATTGAACGTTTTGCCTTTTACCAATGGCCGTATTCACCAACAACGTTTATCACACTAACAGTGTGTTAAGCTATCAGATTGTTAAATTATATTTTGGTATTCACTATCTCATATTAATATTTACCAGAGAGTTTAAAGTAACAATGAAATCTCGGGCTGATAAAAATTTAACAAGCTGTTCAATTTTAAAAGTGAGGTTAAAGTTTTGTATCTGTTAGTACATTTTAAAAAACGGACAGAATTGAATTTAATAATTTACTTGACTCTTCGATAATATAGGAATTGTGCAGTATAATGTTCAAAGAGATGAAAACACATCCACTCGGGTTGCTTTAATTGCTACTGTTTTTTCAAATATTTAATTATGAAATATTTTTATTTATTATGCAATGTGTTTGCTTTGTTATTTTGTTATAAATTTAAATATATTTTTTACAAATTGAAATGCCTTTTTTTACCTTAAGGTTAGAAAAGAGATTTAAACAACATAAATAAATTTTAACTTTTAAAATATTGACAAAAAAATTTGTTAATAATGTTATCTGTAGACCTCGCTATATTATTAAATTCTTTGCAAAAAAGTGTTCTTTCAGAAAAATATACAACGAAACTATCTTTATTTCATATCTGTAACATACAGGAAATTTTAATTTTTTTGTGATATGGAGAAATATTGTAATTTTTGTATTTACGATTCCCTTTATAAACTGCAGGTCATGACTGAGTTGTACCCCAACACCATGATCAAGAGACAACATCTCTGTATTATTTATATGACTGGCCATTAATCAAGTATTAACAGAATTAACAACAAACAATATAGCTTATCACAACTTTAGGAATGCAAAAAAAAATAACTGTAAACTGAAGATTAATTTTTAATAAGTTTTCGCTGCGCGATATTAAAGCCGTATCATAACTTCAATTTACATTTTTGAAATTGATTATGCGAACTTCAAAATATTGTCCCTTATGCAACGGCATCTAGTATCAGAATAATGAAACCAAAAAGAATGGTTTCTCAATTTTTATTCAAGTAAACTTTAAAATTAAACTTTAAACATTTACTTATTAAATAATGAGTAGAACAAAATAAAATTATAAAAGTGTTGCTGAAAATTAAGTTGTTGGGTAGTTGCAAGATTTTACTTACATTACAAATTTCTTCTAATAGTTCGGAAATTAATTGGGGATTAATTATGTTGTAAAGTGTTTATTTGGATTTTGTAGACTTCTTGGATTTTAAAAATATTGCAGAACTAACTTATCTCGAGCTTTCAACTGTATTAGAACATTTTGAAGCTTTTACTATTCCACATCGTAATACTTGCGTCATAGCATATATATTCAGTTGTTCTTAAATGATCTTGTGAAGAGATAATAAAACCCTAGTTATGTAATACTCAAACATTACAATAATCTAATATACATACATATACATTTATTAAAAGAAATATGGAATATTTCCAAATAACACCGGTTAAAACGTAATATATTCTAAACAAGTTTTTTCTTAGCATTTTTGTACATATTTGATATACTTTTTTCCACTTTGGCACTATTACAATTTTCTAATTTTGTTAGTTACTATGACACTCTTTGGTGCTATCTATAGCAAATCTATTAAATTGCTCTGCACACATTTCAAGACAGACCAAAATTTGCTTCAACATTATTTACTTTCTTGTTGACACTTTTTAACTTTACGATGACAACCGGAAGCATTATTAGTAATAATTACATCATTTTCATTATAATTATCTTTATTTATTAAAGAAGTACAAACCTTATTACAACAAAAACGTTAAATCAATCTTAGAATTCGCATATTTAGACATTAGTGACCAAATAACGTCCTCCAATGCTATTTCACTTCAGTCGGGCAATTTTCAGACGAAAATTTTCGACCTCGAGATTTTTGCAGATGTCCACTGATACCAAGAAAGTGGTTTTTAAAAAATTTTTGTCTCTCTCTCTCTGTGTATGTCTGTGTGTGTTGTGTATCTGTGTGTGTTGTGTATCTGTGTGTATGTGTATGTGTGTGTGACCACGATAGCGGTCAAACCGCTGTAGATATCTATTCCAAATTTTGTATTTACGTGTACAATCTCCCTCTTGAGATCTGATTAGTATTTCAGTAAAATTGGTAAACCAGAAGCAGTAGTTACTTCAGTGAAACGATCTAATTTTGCCAATATTTCGTCAACTACTAAGTTTAAACAAATTTATAAAGAATTCATATGTACTTAAAATTAAAATTGAGAATAATTTTATTTAAAAAGTTTTTCGAAATTCCTACCGGAAGTAGGTCTTTTACTCCTATCGAAAATCAGTTTTTTGCAAATATTTCGCAAGTCATGCTTTTTAGACAGGTACGTTACGGGTATAAAAGTATTTAAAACTTAATTTTTAACACCTTTTCTATAAAAAAAAATAAGTTCGGACCGGAAGTACCACTTTTACTCTTACCGAATAGCGTTTCTTTGCAAATATGTCATAAATTATGCATTCTATGTATATTTATCAAGAGTACAAAAGTGTTTATATTTGGATTTGCAATATTTTTTGTATACATGAAATTACAAAATTCGAACCGGAAGTAAAATGTTACGCCTAGGGAGTAGCACTTTTTTTCGAATATCTTGCAAAGTATGCATACTATAGCCATTTATTAAGAGAATGAAAGTACTTAGAATAGGATTTTGAATAATTTTTGTTAAAAAAAATTCTTAAAATTGTATAGTTTGAAACGCTCATACGTATAAGAAAATCGTGTGTTGGCCACACCGTATTTTCTGTATTAGGATTTAAAAAATGTTGCCTTGCGCCTTGCACATCTACAAATATTGAAATATTTCTAATTTTAACCGAAAAATGTAAAATTACCAAGAATTTTCCTTATACTACATTTCGGATAATCAATTAATACTATTTAGAATTTAGAGAGATTAGATTAACATTCAGGTTTTTTTTCTGTGCGGAAACTACCTATAGTTTCAATTGGTACACGCTATAACTTCTTAAGAATATATTATAGTAAATATGTACCACATATTAAATGAAACGACTTAATGTTCGTAGTATCAGAACAATTTAAGCAGAAAAACAGTCGTAACATATACAAAGTAAATATGAAATGAGTCAAATTTGATTACGAGTAATAAATTCAATGTTAACTGGGCTTGGTATAATTCAATCATATTGTATATTCTTAGCATGCGATTTTAAAGGTCATCTGCGATTACATAATAGCTTATATATCAAAATTCTTTGACCGAATATGCAAGAATGATTAAAAAGCAATGAGTTACCTTGGCGCAGCGGCAACACAAAGACAGTCAACTATAATAAAATGACAATTTAACAGCAAGCTCTCATCTAAAAAAGTGTCAATAACCAGCACGATATAAAGATATGATGCTTAACCGTTGAAATTTGCATTTTTAAACATTTTACTTTCTTATATGTAGTATAAGGAAGTATTGTGATTACGAAAATTTTCGACCTCGAGATTTTTGCAGATGTCCACGTTTTGAAGTCCCCTGATACCGAAAAAGTGGTTTTTAAAAAATGTCTGTGTGTCTGTGTGTGACCACGATAGCGGTCAAACCGCTGTAGATATCAGTTTCAAATTTGAAAAATTGAATTAAATTTTTTTTTGAAATTCCTACCGGAAGTAGGTCTTTTACTCTTATCGAAAATCTGTTTTTTGCGAATATCCCGCAAGTCATCCTTGATAGGCAGGTACATTACGAGTATAAAAGTATTTACAATATAATTTTAAATATCTTTTGTGTAAGAAAAATTTCAAAAATTCGGACCGGAAGTAACACTTTTACTCTTACCGAATAGCGAGTTTTTGCAATCAAGAGTACAAAAGTATTTATAGTTAGATTTGCAATGTTTTTTGTATAAATCAAATTTCAAAATTGGGACCGGAAGTAGAACTTTTACTCTTAGCGAGTAGCACTTTTTTATAATATCTTGCAAAGTATGCATTCTATAGGGATTTATTAAAAGAATAGAAGTACTTAAAATAGGATTTTGAATAGTTTTTGTAAAAGAAAATTCTAAAAATTTCATAATTTGAAACGCTCATACGTATAAGAAGGTCGTGTGGTGGCCACACTTCAGTTTTAGTTTACATAACATCTTACTATAGTCCGTCTCAACCCTATTATGCAGTATAGGTCTTATGGCAATTGATTTAATGGTTGCCAAATCGTCTCATTGTATAATGTCGTTAGAGTTCCGGTTCAATATCTGACATTTTTTGTAATCAAAACATAACCTATACGACTGTTCGTCATTCAATTGATGCATACAAAAAATTAATAGTAATTTGAAACACAAGGGGAGAATATATGGGAAGATGGATTAGTTAAAATATTTGTAATATTAGTAGTAGAATATAGTAAGCCAGAGTAAATAAATTAATATTTCAAAGAAACACTTAAGGTATAAAATTTTCTTCGTTACTGAATATTGACATCTTAATCAACTATCCACTATAAATTCAGACCAAGACAAAGTTAATCACAAATTTATTTTTCATAAAAAGACTTTTCTATTTATAAAAACAACTTAAATAATACATATTTATGAAAAGAATAACAGTAACCACACATACACATGTACTTTTATTTTTTAATATATTACATGACTTATATAGTCTTATTGAATATTAATATGTTAATCTACATTCCGTTATACACATTTAAAGACACAAATTCATTTTGCAAAAACATGCTTTCCCATTTATAAGAACAAGTTAATAATACATGATAACATTTATTAAAAAAACTAACCATGACCAAACAAAGTAGGTACACATATTGTTTTATTTTTCTTCAATCACTTACAGAATCTTCATCTGATGATGAATGTGTGACGTTAATTATAAATTCTTCAACATCGTCTTGCAAATTGGCCAATGTAATTCTGCCAGTTGTTCACTGTTACATTCTGATAACCCTCCACAATTAATTGTTCAATATCTCTTTGTTTAAATGTCGTATTGTGCATTTCAACGTAGTGCTTAACTTGTGCCCACACCATTTCAATTGGGTTTAATTCACAATGATAAGGTGGAAGGCGAAGAACATAATGCCCTTTATTCTTTGCAAATTCATCAATTGTTTCTGTCATACTGAGACCTAACCTCTGACACACAAACCAGTAAATATCCTTTTAACATATCATTATCAAGTGGTATATTCTTCTCAGTAAGCCATTCAATAATTTGGTCTTCTCCGTGCAACTGCTGGAAACTTTTCTAATTTTCTCGTGTGATATGAGGCATTATTGAGACCAACAACCGAGTTCTCTGGTATATTTGGAAGCAATTTATTCTTGAACCAATCGCATTTCGCTATAAACATCAGCAATATTTTTCTTACAAAGAAGTGTACAATCAGCACCAACAACAAAACCTTGCTCGTCTCCAGCATGAATTAATGGAAATCGAGGCCCAAGACCACTTGGTGATTTTAAACCAGTGCTGAGTCCTTGTGTAAAAGCTTGTCGACTGCTTTGAACAGTAGCGTCAGTCCACTTTTTATTTACCGAGTGTTCTGCATTCACTCATGATTCATAAGTATATAATATAGTTCTACCTAAAAATAAAACAATCACAATCAAACACAAGCAAATAATAAATTGCGTAATGAACATAAACGTATAACAAATTAAATGATAAACTATACCTTCGTCTCGGAATTTTCTGATGTCTCGTAAGTATTTATGTCTCCACTTAATGATGTCATCTCTTTCAATAAGAATACTCTTTCGTCCCACTTTTTAAAATTCAAAACCCATATCATGTAGCAATCTGTAAAAAGTATATGTATATGTAGGTATATAGGTTATCACGTTTATCAGAATTATAGATATAGGTATGCATACTTACTTTTAAATGCTTGAAAAAGATAATATGCTTGCTAAAAAGAACGATTTAACAGAAATTATATATAGATAAATTAAAGACAATATAAAAGTTTACACACTACGGCAAAAACTGACAATTGACAGCAACGATTACACATATACCCATATACTTTGACTTTGCATATTAGAACTTGCTACAAGGCAACCGGATATAAAGATGGCGTTATTAAGAGACTACTAAAGATAATAAGAGATGCAATATCCCTATTAATCCTGTACTGCATAATGGGGTTGAGACGGACTATAGTCATTGAAGCTTTTTAGATGTCAGCTTGCTGTCAAATTGTCATTTTATTATTGTTGATTGTCTTCGTATTGCCACTGTGCCAAGATAATTCCTTACTTTTAATACATTCTTATATATGTATGTATGTATTTATGTATATATATATAATAATATAATCAATACAATATCTATAAAATATATTCAAGTATTTATTTTAAAATTAAAAGAGGCGTTTTAAAATATATGTAATTTACTTCTGCTATTTGTATGCATAATTCTTTTCATTTTTTAATCCACAACCTAGGTAGAATACTATAATCATATGTGAATTATAACAGAGAGTTATTGATGTCCCTGACATATAAAAGTATATAAATATTAATTAAGAAGTAAGCAATTCAAGAATTCACTCAACCATAAAGGAAGTTCGTTGGACTTCTATCATCAATATGTAAATTTTTATTCGTTTATTATATTTTAAGAAATCTTAATTTTTAATGTAATATCTTACTGTTTATTTATCCATCGAAAATAATAACAAATATCGCTGACATTTGTAAGCTGGTTTTCGTCAATGGAAAAAGCCTAAATAATTTTATTCACAATTGACTAATTTTGGACTACGATTGTTTATAAGTCTGGCCTTGACATGTGTAATAGTTATTTTCCAAGATACAAACTTTTATGCGTACTTTTTAATATTGGCGATTTCTTTTTTCTCAGTACATCCTCGTTTGTTAATTTTTTTAAAAAAATTCTAGGTTTTCAATACGATAAATGAATTAAATCTGAATAATATACTTTATAATTTGCAATATTGTTTCATATTGTATTTTATTGTTACATTCTTGAATTTGAAAATCGAATCTGTAGTTTTTCAGCGGCGGTGTTTTAAATGCTATTTTCCACTGTATTATAATACTTAATGCTCTAGAGCTTTTAAATACCAATATTATACAGGGTTGCGATTCTGTATGGAACCGGGGTCTTTATGCTAAAACAGTTTGAGCTAGAATCCTGGAATTTTAAAGAGACTTAGGGCTCAATTAAAACTGCTCAATAATTTTTTTCAATCTACAAATCTTCGATTTTCATCCTTTTTTAATGGGAACATGGGTTAAATGGAACATAGTTAAAAAAATATTTTTTTCGAATTAAAAGGTATAATAGCTCGATTTAATTGTCGAGAATGACACACTTGGCTATATTTCACAAGGATTTATTAGAAGTTTCTAACATATGTTTCGGCTGTTATGCCATTATCAAAGAGTTTTTATTTAAAACTAACCTAATGTAAGTAAGCGGACAACTTACATACCTATACCGCATGTGTAAAATCATATTGGGGATAGGATATATGTATACTAGGCACACCGGCAACAACGCCCAATCGTGGTCGTAGTCATGCTACAAGGAAACAAGGTATGCTTTTGCGCATCTCTGGATGACGCGCATTTATCGAAAAAAATGTCACTTGACAACTCTGACAGAAGTCACTGACTGAACTCACTGACGGAAAGCATTTTCCAAGACTCCCTTTAACAACTAAAATTGTCTCTGGAGATCGTGTCGAACAGCGTCGTTCTGTGTTTGTGAGAGGAGGGGTCAATGGCAACAATGCCTAGCTACACACCAAAAGAAAAACTGCAAATTATTAAATGGTACTATAGTGGTCATTCTGCAAAGGATTGCATAAATTTATTTCTGCAAATATTTGCAGACAGACCCGTACCCTGTTAGAAAAGCATATTATATATTTTGAATAGTTTTGAAAAATGTCTTTGTTTAAATAATTGCACAAAGTGTAATCCTAGAGAGGTAAATCCACTAAAAGCTGAGGAACGAGAAGAGCGGGATATAATGATTTGTATCACTCTCGAAGTAGAGGACACGCTATCTACCAGAAGTGTTGCTGAGGAATTGGGTGTGAGTAATAAAACCGTCGCGAACATATGGAAGCGAAATAAATTAAAATGTTTCAAATACTCGAAAACGCAAGAAATATTTCTCGATGACAATTTTAGAAGAATGGAGTTTTGTGAAACCGTAATGGAAAAGACAAATGAAAATGAGAATTTCATCGCAAATATTGTATTCACAGATGAATCGTCATTTCCATTAAATGGAAAGCACAATCCTTCTGTTGTTCGATATTAGGCTCGAGAAAATCAGCACAGATATTTTGTTAAACACACCCAATATCCCCAGAAAGTGAATGTTTGGGCAGGTATTTTAGTGACCATTTGCTTGGTTCATTTTTTATTGATGGTACGTTAAATGCGGACAAATACCTCGATATGCTACAGAATCAGATACTTCCCGCTATTGATAAACTGGAATAGATCGGGATATTATTTGGTTTCAACAGGATGGTTGCGGTCAGAGTAAAGCATTTTTTAAAGAATACTTTTCCTGATCGTCTCATTAGTGGAAGAGGAAACATTCGTTGGCCTCCGCGATCTCCTGATCTATCGCCAAATGATTTCTTTTTGTGGGGATACATCAAAAATAAAATATACAGTGCACAAGCTGGCAGGCTAAAAAAACTTAGATATTTTGAGAAGGCTAATCATAGAAGCTTTTGAATCCGTAACAGTCGATGTGATTCGTAACGTGCGAGAAAATTTTTATGATAGGCTCGGACAATGCCTTGCTGCCGAAGGAGGCATTTTTGAGCCTATGCAATAACATTTTATTTTTTAGTATTGTTTAGAGTATATTTTTTATTTTCATTAGAATTCCGTTCTTAATAAATTTATATAATAATTTACTAAGAATTGATGTTTAATTAGAATTATGCTTTTATTTTCTTACTGTGTTGTATTGTATTTCTGTTAAAAAGGACTTATTGAAATAGTGTCCTGTGAATTCACAACTTTATTGAACTGGTAGTACTAGAGGTCGAATGCGCGTCATCCAGAGATGCGCAAAAGCATACCTTGTTTCCTTGTACCATGACTACGGCCACGATTGGGCGTTGTTGCCGGTGTGCCTAGTATACATATATCCTATCCCCAATATGATTTTACACATGCGGAGCTCTCTTAATGATATGGGGTCGTGTCTAATTGATATTTGTAACTGTATCTATGAAGCGGGTATTCAAGAAATGTGTGCATTAGTAACTAACAAATTTTGTCTCTGAGCTTTTTTAATTTCTAGTATTTCTAGCAAATCTAGTCCATTTTGCTCTCTATATAAGTTAACAATGTACCATTTAATCCATTTTCCCATTAAGAGGGATCTCTACTGGACGGGCCAGTCCATTTGCAATGTACAAAAATCATAAACATTATCACTGCAGGGGTTTCGATTTCCCCTTAAAATTAAGATTAAATTTCAACCAATGCTGTAAATAATTACATCAATTTGTAGAGAAAACTCAAATTTACGTACGCTTAGTAGTAAAACTTTGAATTTCTTTTTATTTATTTCAAAATAAATTCGACAAAATATCTAATATTGACCTACTTCTGCTACTAATTATGACAATTTCTAAAAGATCCCTCTTAAAAAGAACAAGTATTATTTGTATTTCGAATCAATTTTTTTTAAAAAATGTAGTAAGTAGTTTTTATTGAGTCCTAAGTCTCTTTAATATTTCAGGATTCTTACACAAACCGCTTCAACACAACGAACCCGATTACATACATAATTGCATTCCTGTATATGGTTCAGTATATACTATTATTGGATGTGAATTTCTCATAATGCTGGTAGACGGTTTGGTCGAGCTGTTTAGTAGTATAGCTATGCGGATCTAATCCAAAATCCCATGTTATTTCTTATGGAGGTTCATTCTGCAATTCAAGGTAATTTGAAATTTATACAGGCTGTAATCACATTCATGCATAGGACAAGTGCGGCAAACTTCATAGGTCTATATGTATGTTTGTATGTATGTATGTATGTATGTATGTATGTATGTATGTATGTATGTATGTATGTATGTATGTATGTATATATAATCTTACCTCTCAAGAGACCTCTGAAGTTTGTCGGATTTGTCCTGTGCATGAAAGTGATTACAGCATGTATAAATTTCAAATGACCTTGAATTTCAAAATGAACCTCCATAAGAAATAACATGGGATTTTCGATTAGAATCCGCATAGCTAAACTAGTCTTTTTGAAAAAAAATAGTTATTTTTCCTCTTATTATTTAAAATAATTTTACATTCCTATTATTATTAGTATTCGTTTTTTTAAATGCAATATAACATATGAGCTAGAATTTTTACTATTTGTAAAAGATTATGTAAACATCTTTTACAAAAAGTCATTGCTGCTCATTCACCATATTCACCAGTAATCAGATCTAGTGAATATGACGGATGAGGCAGCAATTTGACTAAATGATTGTATCACCAGAAAAGGAATGAATGATGACGCGTTATCTCAGCCTGTTCCGGTGGTTTTTTTTATTTCCAAAATTAAAAAATGGCTCGGTGTAAAGGCATTTCAAACAAATGAAAAGGTGATATCCAAACAAATGCAGAGATTCTGAAAGATTACTTTTTGGATGGTTCGAAGAAATAAGATACTAGCTAGACTAAGTTGTAAATTTACATATAATGGACACATGGACAGATAAATTGGAAATACTTGAAGAGCTACAATTACTTGTTTGGTACTGGTAAATTTTAATGTTTTTATTGTATCTATGACAACTGGACAGTTCAAAATAATGTCAATCTAATGTCATTAGTATTTTGACTATACTCCGTGAGGGGCAGAAAAACAAACTAAAATATGTTTAGCCATCAGGCGAGAGATATTGCTTACATTCGCATATGAATCTCCAATGGCTGCAAACTTAAGCACACAAAAATTGAATGACTACACGCTGATCTCACTTGGATAGATAAGAAACACCATTTCAAAGCGACATTGCTAAATAATAATAATAATAGACATTTATTCTCCAACAAGTATTTACAAATTTTGTATAATGTAGTATTTTCACTTATTTCCACTTAGTTTACTGTAAGGAGAATCCTCAGGACAGTTTCAGAAAGCGGCACCCAAGGGTACCACACTGATTTTCAAACTTCCCTGAATAATGAGTCACATTAATTTTATAGCTTGCCTAAGAAAGTGAATAAAGACAGTGAGAAATTAATCATACAAATGCAAAGGAAGTAATAGGTAATATATGAACTTATAGTAGCTAGTGGTACTCAAATTTAAATTTAAATGTAAAAGTAAAAATCGGAATTCAAATAAAGAATTAATAGTAGTCCATCTGCACATGCACAAGAGACCCCGCCAATGCAAACAGGTCACTGATCACTAGGCCGAAACCTGCTGGCGAAAGAGCATCGAATGCAGCTGCCCTCTGAAACGTGGCGAACTTAAATTTTGCAAGTCATTTGGCAATGAGTCGTAAAGTTTATAAATGTTGAAAGTGAATCCCCTCTCGTACATCGCAGTTTTATGAGCAGGAGGTGCAATAGCATATGTAAAATAGCGTAAATCAGACTATGTATGTTTTTCCGAAACTTGATGCGTTTATATAAATATCGCGGCATTCCAGTCAACAATATGCTGTGATATAGCATCCCCGACTGCAGAACTCGCCTGTTGTACATGTTTAACCATCTCAATGACTCAAACTGACCAGAAACATGCTCGAAATTCCTCAAGCCTGTGATGTACCGAATACACGAATTCTGGACACGTTGGATTCTAGCAGCCGTAGCCCTATCAATATACGAGCCAAGGAGAGTGGAACAGTGATTAAATTGGGACAAAACAAGAGAATCACACAACATCCTCTTAGTGTCAGCCCTTAAACATGCTCTATGCGGATATATAAGTCTCAGATTAGTGTAGGCCCTCCTAATACATTGCGATACATGATCTCTAAATCTCAAATTCCAGCTTCTCTCCACCTCATTGATATCGGTGTTGTCGATCCTACAGGTTAAGTTATCTAGGATGTCACTGTAATGACCTTTATTACCAAGTATTAAAGCAGCTGATTTATTTGGATTAACAAAGAGGGAATGCTTAGTGGAGAAGTCAGGTAGTTGAGCAAGATCATGATTGATTCGATCATTTGCTAAGCGAATATCAGATGGAAGAAAGGAGAAATAAATTTGCGTATCATCAGCATACATGTGAATACTGCAATGCTTTAAAACTTTATTGAAATCGGAGGTATAAATTGTAAACAGTAGGGGACCCAATATAGAGCCCTGAGGAACGGAAGTTGTATCTGAGATTATTACCATCTGAGCACGATCCTGCAAGTAGCTGCCCAAGAAATCGATAGCATCCCTAGAGAAACCAACGTAATGAAGCTTAGATAGTAATGTGAGATGTGATATAGTATCGAAAGCCTTTGTATAATCCAAAAGTGTGAGAACCGTCATGTCACCTTTTTCACCAGCCGTCACAATGTCATCCACTATATTCAAGAGAGCAGTATTGCAGCTATGTCCCGCTCTGAATCCAGATTGGGTTTCAGACAGAAAACTATTAATACTCAGGTGGTTTTTTATCTGCACGGCAATAATTTTCTCTAAGATCTTAGACATAACTGACAGTATACTTATAGGTCTTAAGTCGGAGAAATTTGTTGGTTCCTTTTTTTTTCGGAATAGGAATAACAACAGCAGTACGCCATACAAATGGAAAATAGTTTTCGAGAATACAAGAGTTAACAATGTGCGTTATAAAGGGAATTATGTAAGGGGAGCTCAAAATGAGCATCCTAGTACTAATACGATCTGTCCCAACAGATTCGGATTTAATACTAAATAATAATCTAGACACATCGCCCTCAGTGACCGTAGTAAACCTAAGTTCCGATGTAATGCCGCCCATTAGATTGCTATCATAGTACAATATTAAGTCTTCGTTATTATGTGGTACTGGGACCGCATCAACAAAAAAATTGTTAACCTCATCAGGTTTTTGCAAATCTCTCGGAACCCCACCACGCTTATTCCTTAATAAATTTAGTGATTTTAATTTTTTCCACATTGTTCTTGAATCACATCGATTAAGGGAGAAGTCAAAGTAAGCAGTCTTTTCCTGTTTGATACTGAATGTCGTGAGGTTTCTCAGCCTTTTGTAATATTCCCAATGCGAATTTAGTCCAGTGTTTTTAAATTTAATCTTAGCCTTGTCCCTCAAGGACATCAACAGTCGAATAGTATCTGTCAACCAAGGTATCCTATCTTTTACAATTCTAACACTTTGGAGGGGAGCATGAACGTTAAATAGTTCCAATAAATTCGAACTTAAGAAAGTAATTTTATCATCAATGCTTTTCATGGAAAAAATTTTATGGAATGGTATAGATTTCAAACTATCCTGAAAGCACTGATAATTGAAATCCCTGAACGGTCGAACTATCTTGTGAACCGGTTCTACGACAAGTTTCTTTAAATTAAGAGTGCAGTATGTCAAGTCATGGTCCGAAAGCGGAAAGTCACAAACTCTGCAGTCAGTGACAATTGAGATGTCAGAGCATAAAACAACGTCAAGTAAAGTTTGACTATTCTCAGTTACACGCGTAGGTTCATCAACAAGCTGCTCATACCCAAGAGAATCCAGCATATTCCTGAAATACAATGTGGCAGGTTTGTCCACATCCAACAAATCGATATTTATATCACCCAAACAAAGTGTGTAATCCGACCGTGCGCCACAAATAGACAAGGATTCCTCCAATGTGTCAGTGAACTTATATTTCAAACCATGCGGTCTATATACGACACCAAAAGAATCAAGTATAAAGGAAGGAATCCAACACGTAACTATTTTAAGAAAATAAATTAATACAAAAACTGAACTTGACATTATAAATCTATGCTTTCTGCATCGCTAAACCAAATTTGAAACTCTAAAATTTTAAAATAACAGGCTAACCTGACCAAATATTTTGTTCAGTTGAATATCCCTCGTATATAAGCTGACCATTAAAAGGAAGAAAAAACACTGAATTTAGTTAACTCAGAATTAAATCTCTCATTATTGGGCTTGTTTAAACATACTATACATATATCTGTATTGTAGAACAGAAATGCATACTATTCATTATCTAGGATATGTCCGATTTTTATACTTTCTCTTGTAACTAATAAATGGTAAATAATGCGAAAGAACGCATTACAGCAAGTAGGTACACAGTAAACCGTTTTAAATTCATAGTAAATGCATAGTTGCTTAAACGCGTTTCTAATTTATGAAACTTAGCATTTTAAAACTGGAACAGAAAAAGGAGAAATTTCAATATCTGCACACGTAGTACAAAACTATACCTACGTTTTGACTTACTTATTCTTATACAGTAATAATCAGAGAAGAATGACACATTACAATGTTATATATTTGTTCTTCTAACAATAGCGTCTGACCCTTGGTATCTTGCGAATGCATTGAATAAGTTACGTAATTAATGCTTATTGACTACAGTGTAGAAATTATATACAAAATGTTCTCCGTACAGACACATTTTTTAAATTTAAATTAAAGACGAGTTATGCTTAAATATATTAAAAGTTGTCCACTAGAAGTTCTGGATTTCTCAATTTCTTGGTATTTACATAATCTTTCTTCATTGAATTTTGAGTTTTAAAGAAAGAAAGGCGCGGTAATTGTAGAAGACTGGCATATTTTAATCCTGATTTTTCTGACTAGTTAAATTATCCAAGCTTCTAGAACCTGTAAAATCAAGAAATTTTAATTAAAGTAATATATACACTCAAATGTCATCAAATGCTATGGAAGGTGTCTAACATAATATACATTAATATTCATAAGTTTCGTATGACAGATATAATGTAATCCTTTTTTCTTTCGTGGTATATGAATGTCGGTTTATTACATAAAAAGCAAAAGAAAATAACAGAAACATTTTAATATATTTATAACTTTCCTAAGTAACAAATAAATTAAGTCGTAACATACCGGGGCTTGGCAAATTCCAAGAATTACATCGTATGCAATATTAAGCAAATGTATACTATAAGGGAATATATTTTGAATTTTTGAATTCCACAACCAATAATAATAAAAAAATTAAGTGTGCACCACACGACTTTCTTATACGTATGTACGCTCGGAAATGTGTATACAAAAGTTGTTCCAAACTATTTTAAATATTGTTTCTTCTTAGTAATTTTAACATTTGAGTAGAAGTGTTACTTCCGGTTCAAATTTTGGACTTATTCTAAATCCAGCTCAAAGTACTTTTATTCTCTTAATTATACAAAAATTGTTCCAAATCCAGTTCTAAATACCTTTGTGTTCTTAATAAACCTGCTCATAGAATGCAAAATTTACGAGATATTTGCAAAAAACTGCTATTTGATAAGAATTGTTGCAACTTGAGCGCTAAATACATTTTTATTCCACGTAAATCTCTATAGAACGCACAATCTGCCAGTTATTTGCAAAAAACTGTTTTTTTGCTAGTTTCGGTAAAAATTTCGAAAAACTTTTTTTATAAAACCTTTAAAAATTCATTTTTTCAGTGATTTTGTATTCTTTAGAAATTTGTGTAAACCTACGAGTTATTAGTAAATTTTGCTTTTTACTAAAGTAAGCTACTACTTCCGGTATACCGATTTTACTGAAAATCTAACCAGATCTCAAGAGGAACAGGTGACAAACACACACACACACACACACGTGTTTGCAAAAACCACTTTTCTGGTATCAGGAGATTTTAAAACGTGGACACCTGCAAACATCTCGAGGTCGAAAATTTTCGTCATCGCAATACTTCTTTATACAAGAGTTTTGTTTCATAAAATGAATCGGACATTTTTATTTTTATTTAATCTAATGTAGAAGTATGTAAAGTACAAAAAAAAGTCCAAATAACGAGAAATAAAGGGAAAAATATATTGTGTATAGAAAATGGCGCAAGGGATAATATGATAATCATTAACAAATGAACAATTTTTGCATTCTCTAATGAAAGCCACTTACAAATTGAATATCTATATAAATACAAATAAAATGCTGTCCGTTGATAAGCTTCACTTGAGAACAGCTGAATCGATTAGACAATTTTTTTTTAAAATGTTCTTAGTAGTTCGAAGAAGAAAAATTGGAAAAGTTACCAGGAAAATTCGGGAAAAACTGAAAGTGAGGTTTTCTATAGGATTTTTGTATAAACTCAAGATTCGAACGATGGATATGAGTAATTCTTTATTGTTTTGTTTGTTATCGTCCTGGAAAAATTTCAAGAAAAAGAAAACCAAAACAATTACAAAGGAAAGTCGGAAAATTCGAAGAAACTACAAAAATGCTTGTTTTATTTTGTTCGTTATGCTCCCGGGATGCAAATAACTAAATTGAATGTTTTCAACTAAAAAACAAGAAGAATTAGTGTGCTTAAAACCACACTGCAGAAGTGAAAACTTCATAAAGGCGAGGTTAATAATACGAAATACACGCGTATAATATTCAGTAACGTATTAAATAAAACGTAAACCTCAACCATACCCTTATCTAAAATTTCACATTCATACGTCAATTTTCAAAAAATTCTTCCGCCATTTTGTTTTTTTGACATTTTCACTTTGGATTCGTGATCGGCGATCTAAGACACTCCCGTATCTAAAATTTCACATTCATACGTCAATTTTCAAAAAAGTCTTCCGCCATTTTGTTTTTTTGACATTTTGACTTTGGAATTGTGATCAGCGACCCCCAAAACCCCCGTATGTAAAATTTCACATCCATACGTCAATTTTCAAAAAACCCGTCCGCCATTTTGTTTTTTTTGACATTTTGACTTTAGATTCGTGATCGGCGACCTAAGACACCCCCGTATCTAAAATTTCACATTCATACGTCAATTTTCAAAAAAGTCTTCCGCCAGTTTGTTTTTTTGACATTTTGACTTTGGAATTGTGATCAGCGACCCCCAAAACCCCCGTATGTAAAATTTCACATCCATACGTCAATTTTCAAAAAACCCGTCCGCCATTTTGTTTTTTTTGACATTTTGACTTTGGAATCGTGATCGGCGACCTAAGGCACCCCCGTATCTAAAATTTCACATTCACACGTCAATTTTCAAAAAATCTTCCGCCATTTTGTTTTTTTTGACATATTGACTTTGGAATCGTGATCGGCGACCCCCAAAACCCCCGTATCTAAAATTTCACATCCATACGTCAATTTTCAAAAAACTCGTCCACCATTTTGTTTTTGACATTTTGACTTTGGATTTGTGATCGGCGACCTAAGACACC
The DNA here is from genome assembly GCA_963170755.1 of Amphimallon solstitiale. Taxonomy (NCBI): domain Eukaryota; kingdom Metazoa; phylum Arthropoda; class Insecta; order Coleoptera; family Scarabaeidae; genus Amphimallon; species Amphimallon solstitiale. The sequence goes on from OY720677.1 coordinate 120,893,778, forward strand.
CCCGTATCTAAAAGTTCACATTCATATGTCAATTTTCAAAAAACTCTTCCGCCATTTCGTTTTTTTGACATTTTGACTATGGATTAGTAATCGGCGACCTAAGACACCCCCGTATCTAAAATTTCACTTTCATACGTCAATTTTCAATAATACGAAATACACGCGTATAATATTCAGTAACGTATTATATAAAACATATTCGCACATTTATTACATTTACGCGAGCGGCCATTTCGTTTGGTCGGTTCGGACGTATGTGTATGTATAAATAGACGATATAAATACTCGCTTACGGTCCCGCGCTTGGTCTGATGGTAACGTGTCGTCTTCATACCCGTGCGGCTCGGGATCGAATCTGTTCTGGAACATGAATTTATTTATTCATTTAAATTTCAATTTAATTGAAATTAAATACCTCTTACATATATGATATATTTATTTATCTTGTTCCCTTAGCCGACTTTACCCGAACGAGCGTTACACATATCCGAGCGTTACACATATCCGAGCGTTACATATCCGAGCGTTGCAGTCAGTCTTGTTCAGTGCCTAGAATCAGCGCAACGCGCCTAAAGAAGTTTACACTTCAAAAATCTGTAGGTTCTAGAGAAAAATCTTTGTATGTATATGTATGTTGGTGCGTCTGTTAGTGATCGTGTAACTTCCGAACGACTTGGTCGATTTAGGTCATATTCACACAATGTATTTGTTTTATTCAAAGATATGTTAGAATGCAATAGGCGGCACTGTAATAAAGTTATTAAGAAATTCTACATTTATTGCTCAAAATGACATATTTACAATATGTTGGTTTAGTGTCAAAAAATAAATCACAAGATCTGGATCCGATAGGTGGTGCTGTGGCCGAGTTATTACAGTTATTATAACTGGTGTTCAGAAAAATTCGAAGTCAAAGTAATCCTTGAAAATTTGAAGTCATGTCTGAGATAGAGTAATTATTATGTCAATTATTGACAGACAATAATTGACATTTAATATTTAACAGAAATCACGAATTTTCAAAGATTACTTTGACTTCATATTTTTCTGAACACCCGAAAAATATCATCGCGCCACCTACCGGAAAGGGCAGAAGTACGTCTGCCGGGCTAGCTGCTTATAAAAAAATTATTAAATATTACTTTTCTATACGTCTATTGTATTTAACAGTTGGATATTCTATATAGCAGACAAGCATTGTTGACAAATTTACATTGGTTATATGACAATTATAACAAACTTCAAAAAGTAATTAGGACAAATGTCAAAATTTGTATGAATATTATTATTTATGACAGTCCTGAAATAGTTTTTGTAGGTTATATTACTTGATAGATGACATTTTGCAACATTTCAAATTTGACGTAATTTAAAGTTACTGAATTTTACCGGTTGCCAAAGCGACGCCCATAACTGACTGTAATATTAGAAACTCCTGCAATTTTGTTTATTTACATTATAAGAAGAAATTTTTTTTTTATTTACATTAGAAGAAAAGCGAGTTTTAGAAATATCTGGTACGCCATAGACTTTTGATATATCGTATGTTTCTTAATAATAAGATGTTAATATTTAAGGGGGTCCACTTTCTAAAAAATTTTTTTTCAAAACTTAGATATTACCCTAGATATTTTTGTGAAATTTTGTACACGCCTTTTATGCATCAAGATGCACTTTCTGATGTACAATCAATTTTATAATATTTACCAATGGTGTCTGTACAGGTTTTTTTTTTAATTTTTTTTTGACGAAACATATAACGCCATAACTTTTTTTTAAATCCCCATTTGTTTCTGAGTAAATGTGGTCTCTTGTTTTTTTTTTGTTTGACGTACGGTTTTCGCTTAAAAAAATAAAATTCATTTAAGTGCACATTTACAACATCTGATTTAATTTATTTCTTTGTGCGTTCAGGATAATTTGCTGTTACCATTTCAAAATTTATGTAGATTAAGTTATTCTCTTAAATAAATTGTTATTCAAAGTTACATAAATATTTTTTTCTCATAAGTGGTCTAGCGAGATGCACATAATTGAACTTTTTTTTAAACTACCTCCTACAGTTCAAAAGTTAAGACATTTAGGACATATGTTCATATGAAGTTTTTTTCATAGAATGGCCCCAAGAATAACTCCCTTAAATATTAGCATGTTATTAAGAAACACCCTGTATAGTATAGTTCTCATAAAGTCAAGACAATCTCACAAATGAGTAATATTTTAATATTTGAAACACCTTCAACAATATCTCAAATAAAGAGAAAGTACTAAAATATTACGAAACACGAGCTTTATATGTAATAATAATATACATAGCATAATAACAATACATGTCATTATAACGATAATGACGTGTCAAACGGATCAAAGATGAAAATCTTTTCTTTATTGAGGCAATATTAACACGTTGATGTTAATCTGTTAGATTTCCTGTCTTTGAAATAATTCTTTCCATATAAACTTTCTTTAAACATAACTTTCTCGTAATATGTACACACATATAGGTATGCATATTATATACTTACGTGATCATTACATGATTACTATTGTTATTATATTTAGATAGGTACAAACATATATGCTCGTAAATATATGAACAAAAAAAGCAAATACAATTTTTCTTTAGAGAGCATAGAGAGGCATCTACTATCCAGGAGCAAAAGTAATCAACACCTTTGTGCAGATACCTGAGCTCACAAAAAATACAATGCAAATAGTCTTTTAATGTATTAAAACCAAGAAGGGGCTACATTATTCAAATAATTTTGAAAACTATGTAGGTAATAGTGAATTTACATTTATTTTAATTTTAAAGAATGAGAATAATTGAAAGATGCATAACTTTAATCATAAATCAATTCAATATTATTCAATAATAATTACTGTTACTAACGAACACATTAAAACAATGTAAAAATAATGTGTGATATCATTTCACACTTACGTTAGACGATTGCTTGATAGGTACTTCTGTAATAGCAATCTTATAAAATTATACATTCAAGTTTTAAGTTCTTCTCCAATGCTAATTACTTTATTAAAAGTAAGTACTGTAATGATGAAAATGTCGGGTATTTTTGCAAATGACCAGATTTTGATTTAACAGATGTCGAAAAAGTTGTTTTAAAAGAATGTGAGTCTGTGTGTGGCAACGATGGCGACCAAACGGTTAATGATAGCAATACCAAACTTTATACTTAGGAATATAAGCTTCTTTGGAAGATCAGGCGTCAGTGAATTCGGTAGACAGCAAGTAGTATAGTTTACTTCAGTAGAAAAATAAAATTTTACCTATGTGTTTTCATCTATACTAAGTTTAGACAAATTTCTAGAGAAGAAAAGAGTACTTAATAGTAAATTTGAGGTTTTTTTATAGAAGAAGTTTTCCAAAAAAGGGTTTTTGATAAATATCTTTCAAGCCATTGCTTTATATACTAGGTTTGTCTATAAAACTCAGTGAATGGTCTAACACAGTGGTTCCCAAACTTATTTTGCCTACTGCCCACTTTGAGAATAAATTATTTTTTAGCGCCCCCATTTTTTCACCTACTCAAAAACCACTATAACTTCAAATTAAATTAATTATTGTGAGCTATATTAGCGGAGATTAAACATTCATTCTAAACGAGACTTTTACTATGGGTTATAGTAAAAGTCTCGTTTAGAATGAATGAGTTAACTTGAGACCTGAGCGTAGTAGGTAGTACACAACGGCGCTCAGGTCTCAAGTTAACTTTTACGGGCTACACCTGCCAATGAGAATGATTATTGAAACGCAACTTTATAGTATTCAGACAAAGTATCTTTTATTCAAAATTCAAAATAAAACAAACATAATCGATTCTAATATAAAAACTAATGTGAAGGATGAATCTGATGCTGTTTAATAAGTTTGTTGATATCAGGTTCCAATTTACTCAAGAACAGCCGCAAGTCACCACGTTCGGTAACATGCAAACGATTTCTCTTTTTAGTAAGCAGCGTTGCTACAGCACTAAATCCACGTTCACACAAATATGACGATGGGAATGCTATCAAGAATCGTTGAATGATTGACCACAATCCAGGGTACAATTGCGGGATCGGTTTTTGTAGCCAAAATTCTTGGTAGCCATTTTTGAACTTGATTTTTATTTCCTCGTTCGTTGTCAATTCTATAAGTTCTTCTTCCAGATGTGGTGATATTGCTGTGTTGACATTTGAAAACGGATCCAACACCCAGTCTGGTATTTCCAAGTTCAAAATATCCTGGTATCGTTCGGTGAAGTCAATGTGGAGCTTTTCCAAATGTTGGCAGTAGGCAAACAAGTCGTCGTTACTGCAGGATACTGATAAATTCGGAAAATTATGAAACTCACGTCTGCCCATATTCTTTTTGTGTAGAAGCAGTTTGGCTGCGAAAGCAGCAACGACATTTTTTGTTTTAATTAAATTTAGTTCATCGCCTTGCAGTTGGAGATTCATGTTGTTGAACAATTTATACAGGTCTGTCATGTAAGCTATATCATTTTTTGATGTAATGAGCTTGTTGCGCAATTCTGTATCTTTAGTTTCCAAAAACTCTATCACAGAGTCAAACAGGTTGTAAAATCGAGTCAGACAATTGCCTCTTGATAGCCAACGAACTTCGGTATGAAACAACAAACGGTTGAAATCTTCGTCATTAGTAACACAAAGCTGATGAAATAATCTATCATTCAAAGAGCAGTTACGGATTTTATTGACTGCTTTGATGACATATTGCAGTGATTGAAATAGTCGTTCACTTAAATTTCTAGCAACCAAATGTTGTCTATGAATAACGCAATGTACAGCAAGGACATCTGGAATTTTATTTTTTACGTACGCTATGAAGCCTTTATGGCACCCTGTCATAGCCGGAGCGCCATCCGTAGCAACTGATATAATATTTTTCAAGGGAATCTCTTTCTCATCACAAAACTTTTCCAATGTATTGAATATGGTTTCGCCTTTTGTATCGGTCTCTAAATTTCTAGCAAACAATAGTTCTTCACATATTTTCTCATCTTTAATAAACCTCACGTAAGACAGCAACAATGCTTCATTAGTTGGTAAAGTGGACTCATCGAGCTGAATTGAGAATTGACTAGTCCTCAGATGATTGCACAATGATTCTTCTATGTTTCCGGCCATTTCATCAATTCGTCTTTGCACAGAATTATTACTCAAAGGAATTTTTCCGATAATATCTGCGGCCGGTTTATGAAGCACAGTAGTTATTACTTCCTTTATTGCTGGCAAAATTAACACTTCTCCGATGTTGTGTGGTTTGCCTTTTTGAGTAATTAACAAAAAGATGTTGTACGAAGCTCGAAGTCCGTCGTCATCTTGCTTAGCAGCCGCCGAAAAGAGTTTTGCTACACTTGGCCGAGTATTATGCTTCTTCTCTAGCTCTTGAAAATATGCTACATTCTTGTCTTTCTTATCTGGATGCATTTTATTCAAATGATCTTGAAGTCTTGAAGGCTTCATTGCTTCATTCGAAAATGTTTTTAGGCATAGAAGGCACAAAGGCGACGATGGGTTTGTAGGATTTTCAATGAATCCGAATTTAATATATTCCGCACAGTATTGCCGTCTCTTCTTTTTTACTTCCGACATTGTTTTGTTTTGAGAAATACGTAAGTATAAGTGTTGAACTTAAGTACTGCTTATCTATTACGCGCGAAACCGCAAATGAAAATAAAATAAATATTACGTTGTTTATATAGGATTGCATAAGCAGCACGCACCGACAGGAATAAGACAAACATGCATAAACTCGTTTATCTCATTCGACGCTCAATCGTACTCAACAAGTAAGAACAAGTATTCTATGAACCAGCCGATTGATACAGTTGCCTTTTTATTTGTTTGTTTGTGTCTCTTTTCGTTTCGAAACGGAGCGACCGATTGATATGTTTTTTATTTTATTTATTCAATAAAACAGGACAGATATATGAACTACTCGGAGAGAAATATCGAACCGAGTTGGTTTGAGCAATCTCTTAATTAATATTAGTTGATGTTCACAAGCTGTAGTCGAGAGTAGGGATGGGACATCGGTGGGTAAACATCGATATCAAACATCGATGTTAACATCGTTGATCAACATCGATGGTTGCAAAATATCGACTACCAAACATCGATGTTTTTAAACATCGATAATTATATTTATAGATTTATTTTTTGGCAGTTTAACAAAAACTTTATTATAACTTAATTAATTTACGTCCTTAACAAAATGATATAAAAGATATCACTATTCAAAAAAAATAATAAAAGAAATATATACATTTATAATATGTAGTTAACTTTAGAAACTACTCAAAAAAAACTATATAAAAAAACAATATTATGCAATTACGCATGAAACAACCACATGACTTAAATCGTCTGATACTTAAAAAATATATACATTTACGTGTATCAAAGCTTTTTAAGAGAACGATTTTTATTTGGGATTTTATAGTCTTGCATTTTTTTTTGACTACGCTGGCAAATACCGAGATACATATGGATATGGTTTTATATTTCTGATGTGTCATCTTGCATTTAATACGTGTATCGTCGTGTATGATTGTACGCACTAGGGAATTTCCCGAAGAAGTATACATCGGTAATGTCTATCTCCCTTCTTTTTCTATGAAAATACGTTTACCTCCTTCACTTATTCTGCATGCATACATAATTTAACTTTTATTCTGCACATTAAAAGTACTATAAATTTATGTATTTAATTATATATTATTTAAATATTTATACTGAGTAATATTTAAAAGAGCCTAAAATGAAATATTCGAATTTATATGATATAGCACTGTGTAATTTAAATACTTCTTTTATTCGTAGACAATTTTACATCCTCGTAGCCTGTATGTGAGCTGTTAATTTGGAAACATTTTTGTATTTGTCAACAGAGGACGCTGTTTTATTTTGTGATTAGTGCAAATACATTTTGTCAAGCTTAAAAGTTCGATGTTCACTATATTTCTTCTAACATCGATAGTTTATCGATAAATCTAAATTGCAAACATCGATGCAAAAACATCGAACATCGATTCTAAAATATCGATGTTCAATGAACATCGATGTTTATCGCCCATCCCTAGTCGAGAGTCGAGAGCTCAGTCGGTGTCTAAGAGTCCTCCTAGATTCTAGATGAAATTACAAATCGCCCCCTAAGCCTTTACACAACGCCCCCATTTTTTTTCTGGGTCTCTTACCGCCCCCCTTTAGACCTGCAGCGCCCACAAGGGGGCGTTATCGCCCACTTTGGGAACCTATGGTCTAACATATCGGTGTTCAAAAAATAGTTTTTGGCAAATATCTTCTAAGTCATGCTTTATATACAAGGCTTGTCTATAAAACTCAGTGAATGGTCTAATATATCGGTGTTAGAAAAAAGTTTTTGGCAAATATCTTCCAAGTCATGCTTTACATACAAGATTTGCCTATAAAACTCAGTGAATGGTCTAACATATCGGTGTTCAAAAAAGAGTTTTTGGCAAATATCTTCCAAGTCATGCTTTACATACAAGGTTTGTCTATAAAACTCAGTGAAATGGTCTAATAGATCGGTGTTCAAAAAAGAGTTTTTGGCAAATATCTTCTAAGTCATGCTTTATATTCAATGTTTGTCTATAAAACTCAGTGAATGGTCTAATATATCGGTGTTCAAAAAAGAGTTTTTGGTAAATATCTTCCAAGCCATATACAAGGTTTGTCTATAAAACTCAATGCATTGTCTAATATTTTTGGTAAATATCTTCCAAGTCATGCTTTATATACAAGGTTTGTTTATAAAACTCGGTGAATGGTCTAATATATCGGTGCTCAAAAAAGAGTTTTTGGTAAATATCTTCCAAGTCATGCTTTACATACAAGGTTTGTCTATAAAACTCAGTGAAATGGTCTAATAGATCGGTGTTCAAAAAAGAGTTTTTGGCAAATATCTTCTAAGTCATGCTTTATATACAATGTTTGTCTATAAAGCTCACTGAATGGTCTAATATATCGGTGTTCAAAAAAGAGTTTTTGGTAAATATCTTCCAAGCCGTATACAAGGTTTGTCTATAAAACTCAATGCATGGTCTAATATTTTTGGTAAATATCTTCCAAGTCATGCTTTATATATAAGGTTTGTTTATAAAACTCGGTGAATGGTCAAATATATCGGCATTCAACGCTTGAAACAAAGTCTTTCGCATACGTAGGCATGCATTGACATGTCTAGACCTGCTCTACGTCGGAGTTTGCACGAGGCTGCTAGAGCAGTACTATTGAATTGATTTCAACAGAGTGTTCCGAGCCGTGTGCGTCGAAATGCCATGGAGCAACGACTGAACTTTGAGTTCGGATTTAGATTGGTGAGAAAGGCAACGAAAACCCATGAAAGGTCGGCGCAAGTTTACATGCAAGTTGCTATGAGTAGAAAATGTGTCTACAGTTGGTTTGCACGATTTCCCGCTGGCCAGGTATCGGTAGAGGACACACGGCGTTCTGGTCCGCCATCAATAATCAGGACTCCGAAAAACAGCACGTACGCGTGTGTTGCTAGCAAAGGATCGGCGATTTATTCTGCGATTAATAGCAGAAAGGGTGGGTATTGGCAAAGACACAGTGGGAGACACATTCATGAAGATTTGGGTAAGCACAAAAGATTTGTTCAAGATTTGTGCCGTATATCCTAACAGACTAAATTGACTTCTTCGGCCAATGGTGTTTATCATAATAAATGTCAAAGTTTAAGACAAGCATATGGAAATATACGGCAAGTGCCAGATCTAGTCGTAATTTTCGGAAATTTTTAGGGTTACCCTCGTATTATAAAGTACATACTCTCATAGTATTAAACTCAATCAATTATATCGAATGAAATTATAAAAGCGTCAACAACAAACTGTTGCTTAATTATATAATTTCGTTATTTATTACTATATTTTATTTTATAATTAAAATTGAGTATAATTAACTTTAGCGTCAACTTACCCTCGACTCGATGAGTTTCCTTTTGAAACTCCACACAAGAAAATACTCTTCCTATATTATATACAGGAGCGTGTGATAAACCTTGATACGAAGAGATTTTTCTGACACTTGGTTTGTGCGGTTTCTTTTCACAAGGTTTAGATTTACTGCTACCCTTCTTCGGCTTCTCTTTCTGCTCATATCTGGGACTTTGGTACTTCGGTCCAGTTGATGGTAATACTGTCTTGGAGAGGTCTTGCTCACATTTCTCGTTTTTCGTTACATGTTCTTTGTTGCACCATCTATTATCACCTTTAAATAAATAAAAAAAAAGCATAAGCAAACTGATAATTATTTTAAGCAAATGTGTACATCACAATTGCCTAGATTCAATGTAATTCAGGAAGTTAAATTTATGATACCCCGATCAATAAATTATTACCCAACAAGTGCTTTCCAAAATAGTAAATCAGACTGTCATAAACGAGTAATAACCATGACATGTGAGTAGCATAGTACAGTATTCTACTCACATGTCATGGCTATTACTCACTAGGATTTTTACGACATTCAACAAGATGTTTAATAAGAAATGCTTGGTGAACTGTATAAAATTATATGCAATGTTCAAGATTATGGCTTTTAAGATGAATTGGTTTAATAGAAGCATAGGAATGTGGGATAAGAAGATTATTACATTCTTAACTGTTTGTATACACCGCGTTTTTTTTAACTGTTGCCATAGGGAATTGCATGGTAAAAATCCAACCCCGTGTTAACTTTTGTTCTGATGAAAATATTTAAACCATTTTTCGAACAAAGCTGGAAGATTCTTTAAACTATCCTATAGATTACAATTCAATATTCTAAACTGTCGAAAAATTTTTGAAAAAAACATTTTTGTGAAAGCGTTCTTGCCACTATCACTTCTAGCAGGCTCTGTTTTAAAAAATAAATAGCAAAAGCTCTTCGAGGCTATGACTAAATTAGCTTTTGGAAGACAGAACATGTACACATTTATATATAAAAAAAACAAAACGTTGAAACCATTAAAACCCAAATAACTCTACAAATTAACAAAAATTATCAATAATTATCAAAGGAATTGTTCCAAGTGTTTTCCTTCGCCTGCTAGACAATGTATCAAGCGATCTTATAAATGTTTTCTTCGCATTGTAGTCGAATTATAAGCTTCAGTTATTCTTGCGCTTAGTTCCTCCATAGTTTCTGGTTAACTTCTTATGAGGTCTTAAACTTGTGTTCCTAAATGCCCCTATAAAAAAAAATCGTGTGGTGTTAGGTCAGGACGTCGAGCAGGCCAATAGAATGGTGCATATTGGCCAATCCAACTATCAGGAAATGTTTCGTTTAAAAACTCTCTGACGATGGCAGCAGAATGGGCTGGTGCTCCTTACTGTTGAAATATTATTGCTCCTTTGCATCTCAAAGCATCCACCTGCGGGCCTACCTCCGTTTGAAGATCTAAGTATTTATGCTGGTTCAAATTTCCGTCAATAAAAGATGGCCCTACTAAGTGATTCCCTAAAATTCCAACCCAACATGTTAACTTTAACACGATATTGCGTATGTGTTTCTTGTCTTCTGTAGGAATTTTCTCTTGCCCAAACCTGTCTGTTTTATTTGTTAACTTTGCATTCTGTAGTCGTATTGGTGATTTATTACTAAAAGAAAAATTAGCACCAAATCTGCATCGCATCATAAATTAACAGGGGGTATAATTTTTATCATGCAATTCCCTATGGCAACAGTTAAAAAAAACGCACTGTATATAAAATTGTCTGTTAAATTTTAAGTGTATTCCAGAATATTTGAAACAGTCCTTCTTATTCTGAGGCAAAGTATAACCAGATATGTACAACACAACAATACGATTTGTGAAAATTTAACCCAATAAATATTTAGAAACAACAGCTTGCTCAAAGCCATGTAATTTGACAACACTGTTATGACATCACAATGACGTTGTTTATGACGTGTCCAGTCTATATCGTTAATTGAACTTATTCATAACAACAGTAATCACATTAGAAATTCTGTTAGCTTGCATAACGCATATATGCCGTTAAACTTATTAATTTTCTAAATATTTTTAAAATTTTTTATATATCTTAATCCCTCCTGAAAACAGTGAAAGCAATTTTTTAATTATTGTTTTTATTAAATCAAAACTAACCCACGAACTAATAAAGAAAATATGTTATAAATGACGAAGATTTATTAAGCTTTACATTGCGAATTTTTAAAATACTGTAACGAAACGAGCCCGCAAAAGAAGCAGACCTCCGGGCGACGACAAAAGAAAAGTAAACATCGGCGCGACGCACCGTAAATAAGTCATAAATCAACTGCATTCATATACTGCGTCAGCAACAGAAAGTCTGGAATATGGTAGAAGAGAGCCAAAATTTGCTGGTGTATCTCTAGACCTTTTGTCTGCACATATACATAAATGCCGCCGGTGGGATAAGGAATGCATTCATTGAATAGTTGTCGTGCAGTTCAAATAAACATAAATAAGGGAGCGGTGCAGTTTTATTACATAAATATTACAGACATAAATAGTAGTGTTAGATATAAATACGTGTGTTAATTTATTCGTAGTAGTTTTAAGTGCGTTACATTTATTTTATATTTTTATAATGTGATTAGTTTTAAGTGTGAAAATATACAGACAGTTTTAAAACATTTGCACGAGTTGTTCATTTCGACCCCGAAAACGCAACAATACGAACCTCTTACGGCGACTGCTTTCCACTCAGTGTGCTTCATAGCAGCATAAGCTTGTGCCTTAGCATCTTTCTCTTGTTGTTCTCGCTTTTGCTTCTCCAAAGCCTTCTTGTCCATCTTCTTTTTATCACAGTCCGACTTTTCTGCCTTCGCGCATTTCATAGCCGACTCACGCCGTTTAGGTGGTGGCTTCGTGCACATTTTCTTAACTCGTTTTCGCATGGCTTCCTCTACTGGTTTGCCTACCTTCTTGCTTGTGGTTGGTGGACATTCATTTTTCTTCTCTTCAAACTTCGGTGGCTGGATAGGTGTTGGACAAGGTCCTTTAGGTGGCATTTTCTTTCCGCATTTCTTCTGATAACATGGCAAGCCAGAGCAACGACCTAACATTAAAGACATCAAAGAAAAAATATAATAATGTGTATTTGCATATTGATTACATATACATTCATACATATACATGTATACAGGGTGTCCCAGAAATAAAAAGACGGAGCAGCAGGTATGTAAAGTTCGAACAGAAACAGACCCAAATATACCGCAATAACGAAGAAATTAAAAATTTAATTTTCTATGTTGTTTTTTAGATAAAAAAATTACATTACGGACCTGGCACATAATGTATGTTTATAAATACACGTAAGAATGCTCATTTGTAAATAGAAACGAACACGCATTCATAGAAAAATACGCTTTTATTTGTATAAAACGGGAAGAAAACATTAAATCGTACTCATTCATTTAAAACATATTTTTTGCCAGATGGGCGACCCACTTTATTGCAGACAATAAAAGATTGTTTTTATTTTTAAAATAGGAAGGTTGTTGCTCTTTAATGTGTTTCTAGTCGAAAACAGCTGATTATTATTATTTTAGAATATTCAATAAATCGTATTTTTTCTAGATTACAGTAATAATCAAGAATGTAATTATTTTTTTCTAGCAGGTGTAAAATTAAAGTAATTAATCGTTTGATATTTACTATGAAGTATCTATTCCTCCTCCTTTTCTTTTAACACAAGTAATATGGTGGTCCTGAAAATGACCGATTGTGAAAGTGAAGCAGGTGGATATTTAGTCCAGGGTCAGCGTAAGGCCAATTGAATTCTTTATTATTTTTTTTCTGCCGTCTGCGCACCAACAAAGACTTCATATTTTGAGGGTACTTTTTTACATAATCTAGCTTCCGGTTTCTGCTACTCCGTCTTTTTATTTCTGGGACAGCCTGTATAACTGTTATATTCCAAGGTTTGTCGTCTCTGTTTACTTTTCTTGGTTGAGTAAATTGTTTTGTTGTTTTTAATACTTTGTTTTCTATTTACTGACTTAGCTAATATGATAAAAATTTTAATTGGAGATACATGCAATCGCAATTGAGCATGTGCAAAATGTATCTCTAATAATTAATAATTTTATTAAAAAGCAAGGAGTTTTTAATGATTGGAATGTTGTTGGTGAGTGTTTTTATTTGAAAATATTAAATTATTAAGTTTGTAAATAGAAAAGAAAATATTGTTGTACTCAAACAAATGGAATATTAATTCGGATCGAATTGTTACAGTTATATATCTTATTGATGGAGTCGGTTTTATAAACGTTTGTAATATACTTTACATGTTTTTTCAATAAAAAAAAAAAGTTAGGTCCAAAAGTGTTTTACTTTCAATTATAAGTTTATATTGTTACGGAAAATGTGAATGTGAATGTATGTTATAAACTGTGATAAAACATCTATTAAAGAGTCGAAACGTTGAAATAGTTCTTCCCTTTAGCTAATCTAAATACAAGTGTATAAATAGCAGACCGCTATACTTAAGAAACAGATTTAAGTATATATAAAAATAAGAAGGATATTGGAGAAATTTCGCTGTAGAGCAACCGTAGACACGTGTTTCAGACTCGTTGGTCATCGTCAGTACGGTCCAGCTAAAGAATAAAGTGGGATAACCCTAGAGACAGAAGCAATAAACGGAATATTTCACTACATCCTTGGTTCCTTCGGAATCCTAAAACAAAAATACCTTTGGAAGACCAAGGAGTTTATGGCATTCCGTGCCTCAATTGTGAAAAAACGTACATCGGACAAACCAACAGATGGGTAAACGCAAGTAGAAACATGTAAAAGAAATATCCAATACGATAGACTTTAAGCCATCGAAATTGAAAAACACCCGAACAATCTGAATTGACGAGATGATACCCAGAGTTTACCAACAGCATGGATACAAGCATTAATAAGAAAAGATGTCAACAAGAAACACAAAACTAATAGACCTACATCAAAAACCAGCCGATACATGCCAACCACGGACCCAACGACATGGAATCATGCACACAAGCACCCAAGGGTAACCAACCAAAACGATAAACGAGTACAATATAACCACCGAACCCCGAAAACGTCAGTTAACGTATAAGAAGAATCAGAAGCAGTCCTGAACATGGCAAGTATAATTTAGCCGAAAAGGCGTACAGAAACCAGCACCGGTTTTTTCAAAGACCAAGCTGTGGAAACGCGGAAGAAAACCCGGAATCCAGTGACAACATACACTACTTACCCGCGGAAAGCTGAAAGAGAACATTTATACATATACACATACATATATATTTATATGGCTCTGAAATATATGATTACAAATGTTCTGGAATTAGTCGTTTATTTCCTTGGAATATCACTACTTACCTATACCAACTGGTTCTTTTTTCTTCTCCTTTGGAGGATCTTCTTTGAATTTTGGTTTTGGACATCTCGGGCAAAGTACATTCGGCCTCTTCGGTAATTTTTTACAAGCGTCAGTTGGGCGTTTTGTAGAGCAATCTTTAAGGGCGCCACATCTGTCCATTTTACATTCGGTAGGTTTTGCTAAGCAGAAAAAGATTCATAAATATCCAGTTGACTTTACTATTTATATTTTTTTGTATGTAGTTACCTTTTAGTTTGGGTGGTAAATCCAGAATCTCAAATTTTTTGCATAGAGGGCAATCGAAAACTTTTGGAAGTTGTTGAGTCTTACAGCATGGACTGGCAGACATTTTGACTTTCTCTTTCTTTTGATAGCAACACAATTGTTTCTTCCTCTTCGGGGGACATATGCTATCTAATGGAGGGAATTTGCTGATGCAAAGCTCTTTTTCCTTGAGCTTCTTCTCAGCTTGTATCCCTTGTTCGAAGTTGCAAAGCTTGCAATCTTGTGGGTCAAAGCATTTTTCCTCCTTCTTTATTTCGATTTTTGGACAAACTTCTCCACCAGCTACTCTACAACTTCCAGTTTTGCAGGATGGTAGTTCTTTTTTTAGCTAATTTATATAGAACAGTATTAAATAGATACACAGTGAGAGAGACGTATATAAGGAGAATATATCAACCGTAAGCCGTTTAAGAGCATGAAAATTTTCTGTGTGTTTGGTCTGTTTTTTAAGAAAACAATTTGTTTAAAGGTTTTATGTTTCGTTATTTATTTATAACTTTATCAAAAGAGCTATTACTCAGAAATTGCATAAATGAAGAAATATGATTACAGAAAATGTGATTTTTTTATAATATCTCCTGATCAATGAAATATTGAGCCTTTGAACAAATTGTTTTATTAAAGAACAGACCTAGCACCTAAAAAAATTCCGTTTCTTACTGAATGCAATATACAGAATGCCCATTTTCTGTCTCCCTACATGGGTAACTTTCTTAATATTGAAGATACAGGATTGAATAAATTAACAAAATTGTTATAATTTTTTTTAATACGTTTAAAAGTTGACAATATCACATCTGAAAATACTATCAACTACTTCTCGAATTTATAAATAAATTTGCTAGAACAATTATTAAGATGTTTTGGACCACTAATTTTAGGTAGCGAGCAATCGACGCGTGCTTCCACTTGATCGGAAATGTACTTGTCATCATGCAAGCATTTACTATGTTTGTTAGGAGTGGTAATATATAAGGACAACAGATTCTAATCATTCAACACCAGTAGTTTTAAGAGAATGAATTAGTTTATCAATCAAAGATCAACTGTATAAAAGCAGCATGTCGGTATAGTGCGTCTAGGGTGGAAAAAAAACTACTTCATAGCCAGCAAAACTGCACTTTTTATGTTTGTAAACAACGCCTTACTAACGACAACAATGACAAAATCAAAGCAGACAATTGAATCGATGGATGTTGGGTTGAACAGATTATTTAGATGACATTCATGTTGACAGTTGAGAATTGTGGAATGTCCAAACTTTTTCCTTCGTTTATGCGCATAATTCACCGATTCATGATATTACACCGACTTGCATCATTAAATTTCTACGATGCAAATGGTCACAGTCGATTTCAATCGCATCGGCCGTATTGAACGGGTTGACATGAGAATGACAGCAAATTATTGCGATCGCTGCATGAGTTGAACTGGCCTTATATTCATTAATGTCAAAAAAAAGAAGTGTCACTTTCAAAATAAATTGATCAAAAAATGTAACATCTGATTTTTGTTTCGTGAACCATAGCTGTGGGAGCAGATAAAACGTTATACGCAACACTGGAGGTAAATATCTTGACAAGCCTCGGAATCATTTGGCACAAAACCATTCTCGCCTGATAAAAGCTACTTACCTCCTTTGTGGTGCAAATAATTGTTATTCAAAATTGGATATTGTTTCTAATAACACTGCCCAACAATGAAAATGTTTCGGACACAAAAATAGCTGAATCTTATGTATTTCTACCCGCTGAATTCAAAAATAACAATAAAAATCACCGATTAGCTCTTGTTTTGAAGATAAAGTGTAGGGTAAGAATTATTAGTTTGAGAAAAATTTACGTTTTGGTATTTGGCACAACTGTCAACCGACTGAACACATTCTTTTTAACTATTTGGAGGTTATGTACACTTTTACTGGTGCTGTTAATGTGCATTTCCTATTGTTTCTGTTATAATTCATATATATTTCTCGTTTGTAAGTGCTTTTGAAGTGTAAAATTGTAAAAATGCCACGAGAATGTGTAAATCAAGTGAATCAATTCTGTTACATTTGTGGAGAAATAACATGTTCGTCACAAAAACGCAATTTGACGCCTATTGTGAAGACTGCTTACCAGCATTATTTTGGTGTGAAGGTAGGAGACCAGGATAAGTCATGGGCTCCACATATGTGTTGTAACTCTTGTTCAGTCACACTGCGAGAATGGTTGAAAAATAAAAAACGATCTATGCCTTTTGCTGTGCCTATGGTTTGGCGGGAGCCTAAAAACCATATAGATGATTGCTATTTCTGCTTGACCCCACCTATAAAGGCAGGAATGTCTATGAAGAAAAGAAGAAAAGTTCAATACCCAAATCTTCAATCTGCTATTTGACCTATTCCTCATTCAAATAGCTTACCTGTTCCTAATCCACCCGAAAACTTTTCATTTGAAATAGACATTCAAGACTTCGTGGATGAAGAGGAACCCAGTAAGCCTTCCACATCCCATGACCCTGATTTTGAAATAAAAGATGACAAACCGCACAAACTGTGTCAAACGGAACTGAGTGATATCATTAGGGACCTCGACCTGTCAAAGGAGAAGGCAGAGCTCCTAGCTTCTAGACTACAGCAATGGAATCTTCTCCAATGTGATGTTAGGGTCTCACAGTACAGACAACGTCATAAGTATCTGATTTCCTTTTTTGAGAAGAAAAACAATCTTGTTGTTTGCCGCGACATTAATGGCTTGATGAAGGATTTGAATTTGAACCATGATCCGACTGAATGGAGACTATTCATAGACTCCTCCAAGCTTAGTTTAAAAGCTGTATTACTACACAATGGAAACCATCTTCCTTCTATTCCTGTTGGTCATGCTGTTCACATGAAGGAGACTTATGGAAATATGTCAACACTCCTCGACTCGATAAAATATAATGAACACAAGTGGAAAATCTGTGGCGATTTCAAAGTAATCGCTATACTCTTGGGAATGCAACTGGGTTACACAAAATACTGCTGTTTTTTATGTATGTGGGACAGTAGGGATAGAAAATCACATTATATCCAAGTAGACTGGCCTGCAAGAAATCTTAAGCCAAGCGAGAAAAATGTTGTTGCTAAGCCACTTGTGGATCCAAAAGATGTTCTTCTTCCACCCCTACATATAAAGCTGGGATTGATGAAAAACTTTGTTAAAGGTATGAACCAAGAAGGACAGGCCTTTAAGTACGTAAGGGAAAAATTTCCGAAATTAAGTGATGCCAAAGTTAAGGAAGGTATTTTCGTCGGGCCACAAATTCGAGAACTTGTAAAGGATCCTGCATTTGATCGAGTTCTGGAGGGAAAAGAAAAGGAAGCTTGGGAAGCCTTCAAGGGGGTTGTTCATGGATTTTTAGGCAACAAACGGAATAAGAACTACACTCAGTTAGTGACAGTGCTCCTACAAAAATATCATGAACTCGGATGCAACATGTCTCTTAAAATACATTTTCTACACTCCCATCTCGACTTTTTTCCTCCTAATTGTGGAGCTGTCAGTGATGAACACGGTGAGCGATTCCATCAGGATGTTTCTGTTATGGAACAAAGATATCAGGGCTGTTGGAATGAAGCAATGCTTGCGGATTACTGTTGGTCATTGTGTAGGGATGCTCCAGAAGTCGTTTACAAGAGGCAAGCCAAAAGACCACGATCCCATGAAGCCAGTACATAGTTATCTTTACGATCATACATCTTCCAGGTATTCTTCAATTATTTTAGGACTCTTTGAATGTATCTGCTACAAAAAAAATTAAATGGACTTTCAATGTAGATGGAAAATGTAATTAAACTGTATAGTCTTCTATTAATCAAATTCACACTAAGCTAATTCCATGTATTGTGTATCACAGAAACTAGAGCTAATAAAAATATTTCATTGTTAAATTCGTTTTTCTCAACCAAAAATTAGTAACATTTAACAAATTATGTGCAGGAAACATTAAAAAATTATTTTTTTGTTGGGCAGTGTAATTCTTAAATTACCGATTTTTTGCTTACCTGTTCAGGAGGCATATCACATTTGTTTTTATCCAATTTGCAACATGGTTGGTTTGATGGACAAGTTGGTTTTTCCGCTTTACACTTATCGTCTGAATTATCGTTATTATCCTTGTTATTATCGCCATTTTTATCACCGTTAACGTTATTATTCTTATCCTGACCAGTACTCAAAAATACCGAAACTCTTTGAATTGGATCTTCAATTTTTTCTCTCACCATATTATCTTCGATAGTACAAGCAGTTCGTGGATCGCGTAATTTAACTGTTGTCCTAGGGTCTTTTTGCTCAATCTTTTGCCGTGGATCAATTTGTGGCGAAACTGGTGTTGGCATATTGCTGTATTTACGAGTGATTATATCTTGTTGGTCCAAGATATCTGGTTCGGTAGAAGAAATAAAACCATTCTTGCTCGTGTGTATATCGTGCAGAGGAAAAACTGGACGTTCTCCTTGTGGTGAAGGAAGGATCGGTATTTTCCCAAGAACGTGAGGCGATGAATATTTTGACATGGATAGCGTTGTAGAGCGGCTGTCTCGTATTTGAGTTAATTTGGTCGTGCTATAGAGGGGTTCCAAAAATTTCCTTTTAGAATATCTGGATAAATTTTGTAGATTGTCTTCTTGTTCAGCGGCGTCGAAATTTGCACTGATTATATGCGAGTCCATTAATTTTATCTTAACTTTGGAATAAGCGTCTGTATTGATTACTTGGTCATCCGCCAAAGTATTATAACGAAAAATAAATTTTGAACAATCAGGTGATTCTATTGCTTGTTTCAAAATTCCATTAGCTGTCCTTGAATTTAATGTAACTGGGCTATTATTTGGCACTAGTGGTACCGATGGTTTTTCCTCTAGCTGAAGTGGACTAAATTTGCACACATCTTCTATAAAATAAAAATATTTGACAAATTCTTAATTTGAATATACAGGGTTATGATAAAGTAACGCACAAAATTCATAAATCGTACAATGTTCATTTTTGAAAAAAATGCAAAAACACGTCAGTTTATTTTATTCCGCGTCTTTTAACATAAGTCAAAAAAATAAAACGTCAAATTTGTCAACGTTATGACGTCATCAATATTTTTTTTATATATGAAGCTTGGTTTTTTTATACTTTATTTGATAAAGCTTGTTTTTCTGCATTATAAAGAAATAATTGAAGTAGGGGTCACATAAGAAAAATCCGAGAGAATTAATAAAAAACAAAATAAACTTTATTATAGTAATAACATTTAAATTAACTAAACAGTCCATTAAACCAAAACGATTTCTTACAGGAATTGTTCAAACTGTGTCCCGTTCACTATCTGACATAGGCCAAGACGATGGTAGACCTGATTTACAGAGTCTTCGATCATCTGCGGAGTTATACGAGTCATTTCATGTCTAATTCGTTCCATTAAGTCTTCTAAATTGTCTGGTCGGTTAACGTAGACCCGACTTTTTAAATGTCCCCACAGAAAGAAATCAAGGGGGGTGAGATCAGGTAACCTAGGTGGGCACTCCATTGGTCCACGTCTTCCAATCCACCTTCCTTCAAACTGGTTATCCAGAAACCTTCGAACATTAAGACCATAATGTGGTGGTGCACCATCTTGTTGGAACCAAATACTGAGATCCAAGCTTTCCCTATTATTTGGATCCGGAAATGCCGCAATTAGATCCGGAAGGACTGCCATACGAAGATGTTTCAAATATCGCTCAGCTGTTAAATTCCCACGAAAGAAATAAGGACCAGTAAATTTTCCCCTGACGATTCCTACCCATACATTAATTTTTTGGGGGCGCTGGGTGTGTTTTGTCTGAATCCAGTTGGGCTTTTCCCGAGCCCAGTAGCGACAATTGTGTCGATTTATTGTACCACTTAAATAACACGTTGCCTCGTCTGAAAATACTACACTATTAAGCAAATTTACACTACACTATTCGTCACAATGCCTCATGAAGATTTCACAAAATTCCAAACGTCTGTCCGGATCATCTTCTGAGAGTTCGTGAACAAGTTGAACTTTGTATGGGTGCAGTTTTTCTTTTTTTAAAAACTTTACTACAAGCGACTGACTAACATCTTGTTGTAAGGCAATTTCTGCTGTAGTTGCGTGAGGGTTGTCTTCTAATGACAGCAAAATATCTAACTTTGCATCGTCGCTTATTACCGGTCTTCCAGATTTTGGAGCATCACTTATGCTTCCTGTTTCATTAAATTTTGCAACAATTCTGCTTACTGTGCTTCTAGCAATTGGAGGTCTTTCAAAATGTGTTTCGTTAAATAAAACACACGCTTCTTCATGATTTCGAAGTCTATCGCCGTAACCTACCATCATTAGAATTTCTATCCTTTCTCTTTCCGTTAAAGGAGCCATCATAATAAAATTGGTATGACACTAATTGTAAGACTGACACTGACAAACAGTTGTTTTATTACTAGGTAACTTTAAGTATTAATTCTTTTAATATTTAGTTTCTTTTCATAAATTCAAAAACTAGTTTATTTTGTTTTTTATTAATTCTCTCAGTTTTTTCTTATGTGACCCCCATTTCAATTATTTCTTTATAATGCAGAAAAACAAGCTTCATATTTAAAAAAAATATTGATGACGTCATAACTTTGACAAATTTGACGTTTTATTTTTTTTTGACTTATGTTAAAAGACGCGGAATAAAATAAACTGTTTGACGTCTTTTTGCATTTTTTTCAAAAATGAACATTGTACGTTTTATGAATTTTGTGCGTTACTTTATCATAACCCTGCATAACAATCAGACTATATTCTTGATACGCGTTATTCAAATTAGTGAAATTCTAATATAAAATAATAATAATAATAATTAATTTATTTAAAAGCAAATTTAATTGTCTTAATGCATCAACGAAAAGATACAATTTGTCGATAAAACAAACCCTTTAACACTTATTTAAATAGACATTCCATATTAAACGATTATCTAATGTGCACATCGACAGGTTTTTTTTCATTTATTAAGTTATTCCATCAAAGAATAAAAACAATTCTCCTCCAAATATCTCTTAACAGTTAGTTTGATCGGTTTAAGATAAGCTATAGCTTTAAATTCATGCAGCATACCATTATACAACTTTAAACCTACGAGGAAAGAATAGAACAGGAGAGATAATAAACTGGTGGGGGAATAGATATTATTTAGATGGAAGTTACCACTTTAAGGCAGGTCAGTTATGGCAATATTGACCAATCATAATTTATAAAATGAGTATTTTGAATAACTTATCATATATCCGGTATGTTTGATTATGTGTTCAGTGGCGTAACATACATATTCCAGGCATGTTTTTTTTTTATGTTTTCTTTAATACAGTTAGAATAAATGTTAATATATTAAAAAGAATAAAAGGATTGAAAAAATAATGCACTCATGATATTACTTTAATTATTATTGAACTAAGAACCTATTTTAAATGATTTTCGAAAACATAAGAAGTGTACATATACCCTATACAAAATATTTATGCGCGCCTATGCATTGCGGCGGCCATATTGAGTTACCACTTTGGACAAATATTATTATTAAGGGGACTCTCTCCTATTCTATTCTTTCCTCGTAGCTTTAAACAAACAAAAAAAGTGATTTTTAATACAAAAACATAATGTCTTTTAGATTCAACAAATCATTCTATGATTGTTCACCGCCATGCCGAAGTCATCGCAATTCTGTCTAACGTACATCACAGAGATATATAAAAAGGGGAATGGTAAAATTAAAGTTAAGCCCGGATATAAAAGGCATTCTTTTTGGTGCTATAAACAGAAATTGCCCATATTAAAGCATCGTATGATAAGCTGGAATAGACAAGTGCATAATACAGGAGATGTTCTCGATCCAAACTAGACCTAAATTGTTTATTTAAATAGTAAGAGAAATTAAGACATGAAATATATACAAACTATCCAAATGCAAAATCAATTGTTCATCTAAGGTAATCTGAAAGTTTGGAGGCAGTGATCTTTGCTTATGAAAGCTTGTGTTTTCCTTGTTCAAAATAAGTCGATTTAAAGTACATCAGTGATCCATTTGATTCAAAACTTGTAATATATATTCCTTCAATTAAGGATTACTTGCTGACACCAGCATGGATGCATCATCCGCAAATAAAACCTAAAACGTTCGGAAACTGCTGGGAAATATCGTTAATGGTCAAGAGGAATAGAAGATGACCTAAAACGGAACCCTGAGGAACTTCCAACTCAAAATAACACTCACTTGATAAATGATCACCAATTTTTATAATTAATCGTCTGGCCGACACGAAGAAAACAATCCGATCCATAAACAATTCCATAAAACACATTCGATATAACTTATTGAAAACATTGAAAAAAATTCCCGCCACTTAATTATTTTAATCCATTTCAATATAAATGAATCCCATACATCTGATCAATGCTGTTTCCCCTTAACAAAACCATATTGATTGGGACTCAATTAGTTAAACTTATATATAACACGATAGTTGTCAACAAATCTGAAAGATTAAATTTAACAATTATAATTTCTTAGCGAAATGTAGTTATGTGAAAGCTGTATTCGTCTTAAAAATGCTATAATAAATAATTTCTTTCTTTATGTTTTAGTTATCTATACAATTTGCAGTATTATGTGTTCAGAACGTGAGAAAAGTAAAAATTTCTGTAGAATTAAATGCTATAGTTCAGAAAGAATATTGGAAGCGTCAAACTGAAAGATATGAGAAGGAAAACAAGAAATGCTATTGTTTATCTTAAAGTTTTGCAACAGATCATTAATGTAAAATTATTTTCCAAGCCACTGTAAGGTAGCGAAAATAATAATACTGCCTAAGCCAGACAAAGACCCATATGAAGTAAAGTTTTATCGACTCATAAGCTTACACCTTAAAGCCAATCTTGAAAAATAAAGAGGTCATACCCAAACACCAATTTGTTTTTTGCAAGAACTACGAAACAACATAACAAGTTTTCAGTGTGGTAGAAATAATTAGCACTGCACTAGAAAAAACAGTTTTTCAGCAACCATTTTAGACATCAGCTAGGTACAGTGTTGTGCATTATCTGGATGATTTTATCTAGATAAATTAACTAGATAATAATTTTGTTATCTATCATCTTATCTAGATGACACGACAACTATTTATCTATCATCTTATCTTAGATAAAAAAAAAGCAGATTATCTGAAGGTCTTAGATAACAGATGATTTTTTCCGCCCTTGCTGATGAATACCATGATACTGATTACTACTGCGATGAAGAAACTTCTGAAGGTATACTTATTTTATGATAATAAGATTATTTTCTCAAAGAACTGATTTATTTTTGGCTGAAAGTGGAACAACGATTTTTTCCAGGAAGAGTTCATCAGTAGTAAGATTCTATTTCACCTATTTGATACTCTTTTATGGTTTCAAAGAATGCAAAAGGAATTGTGTGGTTTTTCGCTGACAGATGTATTCTTTTGAAACATATCTTTTAAACTTTATAATGTGTAATGTAATGGTTATTAAAGAAGACTTCATTAACGTTGTGGAATTATCTGGCAACTGCTTAATTTTTTCAATAATATTACTTCTATTATTTAAGATTGTAAGCAATAAATTTGGAGCACCTTCTTGCTGGGCCTGACCCTGAAACTGCAGATGATGAACTACACTGAATCATATTGCCAAGTTACATAAGGTGCGTCGTGCACACCCTCAACTTACTTGCCACTACTGATGCAAATAAGGTTTTGGAAAAATCAACCTACTACAAGAAAATTTATTGTTCTACATTTAGGATTTTCGGAATTTAACGAGCTTCAGACTTAACGTATGAAGTATGTAAATGCAAATTTCCTGTACACATCATGACTCGATGGAATTCATATTATGATGCGACAAAAAAAAAATTGCTAAATAAGAAGAAAATAGGAAAATGGTTCCCAAAGTTGAAACGTCAAAGACTAAACCACATTGAGTTCCAATTCATTGAAGAGTACTGTAGTGTGATGGAGCTACTAGCTTGTTAGATAGATTGCAAGGGGAATTAGAATATTTTCAGGGTTTTTTCGTCCAACTTTATTCATTCTCCGCATCAAGTTGATTGAGAGCTTATCTATTGTTGACTGTAGTGCTTTGAAAGTGGCCATAATCATACGGATTGAACAGAGAGATTTCAACACTTATTTGTCATGGAAACCTACCCAGCCAAAAGAAAAGCTTTCATTCTGTCAGCAATGAGTCAGCCCAAATTTAACACCAAATGGGTTCCTGAGAGGCTTGTAAATTACTGTAAAGAAATATTCACAAATAAATTTACTTTTTGGCTTCACAGTGACGATATTTTCTTTAAGTCGCTTTCTGCCAATCGACAAGGGTCCGAAAAGAAGAGACCAAGTGTGAACACTTCACAAGTTGATTGTTATTATAATTTGTAAAAAAAAGAAGCATTACCTATATCAAAAAATCTCAACCTCATCCTTCCTATATCAATCGATATCTAAACCACGTTGAATTCTAAAACAAAATTCTGAGTTCTGAGGATTTTACTATATTATCTATTGAATTATCTAGATAAATTATACTTTATCTGTCATCTTTATCTCGATAAACATTTGCAAAATCATCTTTTATCTGTATCTAGATAATAGTTTTCGAAATTCAATGAAATCAAATTTAACTCAAAGTGCCGAATATTTTTGTATGAAGAATATATATTTTACTACTGCTAAATTTAGTATTAAATTTTGTTAAAGAGCGAGTTATTAAGTTGATGTTAACTATACTACATTTTTTCGTTGATTTTATTTCTTTACTAGTACTTACCACATTTATCACTTCCTCCGCGATTGGCTGAAGAATCTCCTGACTCGCAACTTCCAGCACCTCCCTTCGGTGGTTTCTTGTTGTCATCGTCTTTTTTCTGAACAAAACATGATTTTGTCATTCTGCACTTATCGCTTTTTTCTTCAGTTTTCTGGCACGATTTCGTATTTTCAGATTTTGCTTTTGCTTTTAATTCGGAGCAAGTTAACATTTTTGCTGCCTTTTCTGCATTTTCACGACTTGTTTTACATTCGAACTTAAACTTGGGATACTTTTTCATCGGGGCGCAATCTACTTTTGCGATGTCTGCAGATGATAATTTTTCGTCTGCAAATTGATGACACTTAGCAGTTTCATCTTTATTTTCTGCACATTTTTCCTGTGCCTTAGCAGCGTCACATTCTGATTTTGCTTCGTCCGCACAGGGTAACACTTTTTTTTCATTACAGTCCTTACTAATATCATTTGGAGTTTTTGGGCATTCTTCCTTCAATGTGATAGGAGGACATTGAACTTTTATTGCACTTGCACACGGTTTAAGATCTTCAATCGAAGTTTGTGAAGGTCGTTTCTTCACTCTACACTGAAATCTTATTTCACCAACCTTGTAGTGCTTAACATTTTCTGTCTTCTTTTTATCACATTCACTTTTCACATCTTTAACCGCACAAGCTGGTTCCTTAACAGGACTTTCACACAACACTTTAGGTTCTTCTTTGCAAGTTTCCAAAGCAGATGTACTTTTTTTGCAAGGATCTTCCTTCTTTTTCTTCTGAACGCAAGGTTTCATTTCTTCTTTCTTCTTAGGTATCTCTTTGCAGGTTTCCAAAGCAGAAGTACTTTTTTTGCAAGGATCTTCCTTCCTTTTGTTCTCAACGCAAGGTTTCATTTCTTTTTTTTTCTTTGGTATGTCTTTGCAGATTTCCAGAGCAGAAGTACTTTTTTTGCAAGGATCTTCCTTCTTTTTGTTCTGAACGCAAGGTTTCATTTCTTCTTTTTTCTTAGGTATCTTTTTACAGGTTTCCAAAGGTTGAGTACTTTCTTTGCAAGGACTTTCTTTTCTTTTGTTCTTAACGCAAGGTTTGATCTCTTTCTCTTTCATTGATTTTTTTCTTTCTTGTTCTTTGCATTCTTTCATATCGTTCAAGTTCTCTTTCCTCATGTCGTGTTCTTCCATAATACGTTGACAACGTTTTTCCGGCATTTCTTTGCATAACCTATCTTCAACAAATGGACCACCCTCACTTTGAAATGGAGGTTTCTCTTTATGGTCGACTTCGACCTTTTGAGGACAAGTTATGTGGACTACTTCCTGTTCTTTTTGAACAGTTTCTTTTTTGCATTCCATTGCTTTTTCGAAGTTTATATTAGGTGGAGGTTTTTCTTCACATGTTTGAACCTTATGGGTGGATGCAACTGGACACACCTGTTTCTGTGGTGACTTGTTTTTCGAAGGTTTGCTTTTAAAGAACCCGGTGATTTTTTTTAAAAGACTAGGACATCCTCTTATTTGATGATGAGCTTTTAAGGGCCTTTTTGACACTCTTCCAGTTAGTGTAGAAAATGATCTTCTATTTGCAACTAAACCAAAATAGTTTTCTAATATATTCAGACTATCAAAGCTTCGTTTAGTAGTGGCGTATCTTCTGTAAGTAGTTGTTCTGACAGATCTTATATTTAACGGTGGATTTTCCCATATTTGTATATAATTCTCGCAAGTTTTTGGAATATGTTTCATCGAGAAGTGTCTGTCTTGGCAGAATTTATATAAATGTTCTGGTTGTTTATGTAAAATCTAAAACACATTTTGTTATTATTTTAAATTATAATTACATGTTACTTGCAAGAATGCTTACGTTAGCCTGGTTAACTAGAATTTTGTTAATATATTTGTACATTATTTATGTCTAATTTAGGATTTTACATAGCCAAAAGAGAACTGTCAAACCAAATTATCAATTTTGTAATGTCAAGAGATTATGGCTGACTATGATAGCAAATCCTGTGTTAAGTATTCACTCGAAATATAGAGTATGCATATAATATATAGCGAGACTATAATGAGTTTGTAGAAAAATGAATTGTAGCTTAGTAGGGTGAACCTTGAAAGGTTGCATACCGTTAAATGAATGAGGTAGGTTCATTTGGTGATAAAATGTAAAAATCATATAAATTCGTATAGGCATTACTTTTTAAAACGTCAACCGTCAATGGAGCCATGCATTACCATAGCGTCTTTCGAAAGTAACCAAACACCTCATCTTATTGAAAAATTAAACACTTTACCTGGCTTTAATACTAAGTATTAAAGGCACTTTCGTTACTTTTTCCTGCAACATTGTTATGGCCGTGCCAGTCTTTAAACCGCTTAAATGACAGTTCATATTGCTTCCTCGATTTAGTGGGCAACAAATCTAATGTTGCCATACTAGCGGCTTCTTCTATTTCGTTAGGAATTTCTTCACATTGATTGGAACTCATCTTATCTATTTCACTTTTGACATGCATAATGACGCATTTAAGATTGCTCTGTAAATATCAGAGTAATTACTAGGTTTTTTAGGTAAATTTTGGAAAGAATTTAAAATTCCTTCAATGGCGTCTGTAGAAAAATAGTTGATATTCATATTAAAAGAGATTTCATTTTGTTTGTGGGATTGCTCAACTCGTTTCGCTCGTTTCACAAACTTCCCCACTCTCAAAATAAAGATTTAACACTTGTATCATAAATAACTACCTCGCGATCATTTAAATTCTAAATTATAGCAGGCGGGATTTTTTTTATTAGGTTGTCCAGAATGTCAATTATTGATTAATTGAAATTTGCGGTTATGTTATACTTTGTGACATTTGTGAATCTTATGTGTAATCGATTTAAATTTAATGGAAATGAAACCGTTTCAAGATAAATTAGTTTTATTGTGAGTTACAAAAGGTGTTCAAAGTGTTCTCCCCCTGTTACAATGCAACTGTTAACCCTCCGTTTCATATTTTCAAAAGCATTTGCCAACATCTGAACGGTTATAGCGTTACATGCATTAGAAATTGCCTCTTGCGGTTCTTCAAGATTTTGTGGGTTATTTTTGTAAACTGTGTTTTTCAGATACGGATAAATGAAATAATCAAGAATCGTGAAGTCCGGACTGCGAGGCGGAAATTCAATGACTCGATTATCATAAAACTCGCGAATTCGAGCCATACTTTCCCATGTTTTGTGAGCTATTGCATTGTCCTGTTGGAAATACCCATGTAAAAGTTCGTCATCATGAAGATTTTGTAAAAACGGTTCAAGTAAATTATTTCGTTATCTCTCAGCATTTATCGTTCCTTCAAAAAACACAAGTCCAAATATACGCCTTCTAGAAACCGCTAGCCAAACACCAATTTTCTGCGGATGGAGAGGCGATTGGATAAACTCATGAGGAGTCTCCGAAGACCAAATACGCATATTTTGTTTGTTTATATAGCCGGATAGGTGAAACCATGCTTCGTCAGACAAAAAATGTTAAATCCAAAGTGTTGTTGTTATTTAAATTATTCAAAAACCACTGACAGTATTCTATTCGTACAGGAAAATCTCGAGGGAATAGCTCTAGAACGACGTTAATCTTATAGGGATAAAGATTTAAATTTTCTTTTAAAATTTTTTGACAAGTTCCATATGAAAGGTTTATTGGGCTAATCTGCGAAGAGATTTTTGGGAGACTATTCCATTCTTTCTGCAACATCTGCCACAATCTCAGGAGTCCTTTTTTTGGGCGCGCCACTACCAGCTTTCCTACCTACAGTTCCAACATTACGAAATTTCGCCACACATGTGTAAATATCTTGGACTAATTTTTGATAATCCGCAGGAAAATTAGGGAAGGCATTTTGAAAATCATCGATGCAGTGCGGTACTGAATATGTCCATTCACCATTCTCTTGTCGTTCAGCGTTTTTAAAATAACTTTCAGTAAGAAAAATCTTATGTTCTAAATCAAACATTTTGAAACGTCACTTTGACAATTCAAATTGTAAATTATATATACCAACTTAATTTAAATTCACAAACTGCACTAATTTAGAATTTAAATGATCACGCGGTATTATTAATAAGCTGTAGTTTTGAAGTCGTATTTTGCTAAGTTTATCCCTTTATGATGTTAATAATTTTCAAAATCACCATGACAATTGAAAAGATAATTTGGTTAGGCACAATATTAATGTCAAAATTCGTCGAAACTTAGCCCCGCCCAATGCTCCCGTTTTGAGAGTACAGCAAAGATGCTTTACAGCGAGCGTCTCCATAGTATTTT
Source organism: Amphimallon solstitiale (assembly GCA_963170755.1). NCBI lineage: Eukaryota > Metazoa > Arthropoda > Insecta > Coleoptera > Scarabaeidae > Amphimallon > Amphimallon solstitiale. The sequence goes on from OY720677.1 coordinate 120,923,617, forward strand.
TCCTCAATGGTATACACACTGATATGCATTGTACCTGTTCAATATTATAGGTAGTATAAGGAAGTATTGTGATGATGAAAATTTTCGACCTCGAGATTTTTGCAGATGTCCACGTTTTGAAGTCCCCTGATACCGAAAAAGTGGTTTTTAAAAAATGTCTGTGTGTCTGTCTGTGTGTGTGACCACGATAGCGGCCAAACCGCTGTAGATATCAATTCCAAATTTTGTATTTACGTGTATAATCTCCCTCTTGAGATCTGATTATTTTTTCAGTAAAATCGGTAGACCGGAAGTAGCAGTTTACTTCAGCGAAAAAATCGAATTTTGCGAATATTTCGTCAACTACTAAGTTTAAACAAATTTATAAAGAATTCATATATATTTAAAATTAAAATTGAGAATAATTTTATTTAAAAAGTTTTACGAAATTCCTACCGGAACTAGGTCTTTTACTCTTATCGAAAATCAGTTTTTTGCGAATATTTCGCAAGTCATGCTTTTTAGACAAGTACGTTACGGGTATAAAAGTATTTCAAACATAATTTTCAATATCTTTTGTATAAAAAAAATTTCAAAATTCAGACCGGAAGTACCACTTTTACTCTTATCGAATAGCGATTTTTTGCAAATATGTCGTAAGTTATGCATTCTATATATATTTATCAAGAGTACAAAAATATTTAGAACTGGATTTGCAATATTTTTTGTATATATGAAATTTCAAAATTCGAACCGGAAGTAGCACTTTTACTCTTAGCGAGGAGCACTTTTTTGATAATATCTTGCAAAGTATGCATTCTATAGCGATTTATTAAGCGAATGAAAGTACTTAGAATAGGATTTTGAATAAGTTTTGTATAAAAAAATTCTTAAAATTGTATAGTTTGAAACGCTCATACGTATAAGAAAGTCGTGTGGTGGCCACACCTCATTTTTTTTGCATTAAGATTTATGTATTCAAATATATTTAGTAAATTTCTGCAATTACTTTGGAATATTTATATTAAAATATGACAACAATATTTGCATTTCGGTCAAGGAAGTTAGTTATGTAAATGATATCTAAAAATAATACAAGTGATTTACTTAATATTTTAATAGCCTTTATGTTTACAGAGAGAACTGAAGATACCACTAAACAATAACACAAGATGTAAAGTATATTTTCTAATGTACAACAGCTTTAAAAATATTTATACGTTCCTTAATCAGTATTTAACTAAGAAAATTTCAAAATATCATTACTTGGACACACGTTTAATTATAGGAAAACTTCAAATTATGTGCATGTTTAATTTTTTATTCGCTGTTGCTATCTGTATCAGTATCACCTGCAGTTGAAATGATAAGTGGCTCCAATCTCTTCTCGTCGAGCTCTATATGATCTAATAGCTGTTAAATATCTATATCTCCAAGTACTTATCTTACTACGATCAATAAACTCTTCCTGTTTCGCTTCATGTACCTATAATATTAATAATATATTCTATATACCTATTCACCTCATAAATAAATATTTTTTACTTTAAATTGATCTTTTTCATTAGTAGGTATAATAATGGACAGCTCATTTGAGGTATATTCGAATGGTCAAAGTTGTTGATCTTATGAGGCGTATTTGCGTGGGCTAAGTATGCGCTCCTTTGGACCTATATTCCTTTATAACTTTAAAAACCTTACTTCTTGCAACAACTGGAATAATAGAATATGGGTAACTTCAGAAACATAACACATAACCTAAGAAATTCAATGTGGGCACTATTTGCGATGCTATTTCGCTTGTACTTTTTTGTATTTTCATTTCTCAGCTTCTTATAAGTATTCAGAATTATTTGCTGTTCAATAAGGGACAAGTGGCCAACGGCCACGTTTCTTCGGTGGAGAAATAGGTAGGTTTCTACTTGTACTCGGCATTGGGTCGATGATATAATATGGTGGCCACTAAATAAACGATCTCAGAGTTCTAAAAGAACTATTTTTGGTGTATAGATACAAGAAAGTAGAAAACGTAGTAGAAAAAAGCGTGGAAAATATACAAAATGCAACTGTCAAATGACTAGAAATAACTGTCAATGTGTCAATTAAATTGGGTGTAATTTGAGAACGAAATGAACCAATCCAATTGCCCACTTCTAGTGCTAAAATTTAAAGGTGGTTCGCGGAATTAAAAAACAGAGTATAGTTATTAATAATAGTAACAAATTTAATTAAATCATAATGAAGTACAGGAAGAAGACGATTAATATTATCATTTATCACAACTCTTGTTCTTTTTATCTTTTATCCATTTCTTTTCCCAGCTTGCTTTTTTCTTCATCCAATATATTCTCTCTCTATCGCATTTTTTCTTTTCCCTGGGCGGTAGTTTGCAGCATACTGCGCACGGATCTTCTTCTTTTTTGCTACAATCTGATGCTGATTTCTTACAAGATTGTTTCTTCGGTTTTTGGCATTTGCTTCTTGATCTTTTCGATGATTTTCCACACGAATCTTTCCCTTCGTCTGATGCCGATTTGCACACATCTTTGTTATCACCGCATTGATCAGATTCCTTAGCGGGACATGATGGCTTCTTGTCACCACCACCACAACCACCCTTCTTCTTTGCACACGGTTTACTGGCGCATTTTTTACTCTTGCCACCATCGCCACAAGATGATTTCTCACTGCTGCATGCATCTTTCTTTGTAGCGCATGCATCACTGGAAGATGCTCTTTTGCTCTTACATGTATCCTTCTTCTCAGAACATGAATCGTTTTCCTCGGCACATGAGTCATCTTGGGCGGCGGCTTTAGCACATGGTTCACTGGAAGATGATTTTGCACTCTTGCATGTATCCTTCTTATTAGAACATGCAGCCTTTTCCTCGCCAAATGGATCATCTTGTTTTTGGGAGGCGGCTCTAGAACATTTATCACTGGAAGATGATCTTTTACTCTGACATGTGTCCTTCTTATTAGAACATGAATCCTTTTTCTCGGCACATGAATCGTCTTGCTTTTGGGAGGCGGCTTTAGAACATTTATCACTGGAAGATGATCGTTTACTCTTACATGTGTCCTTCTTCTCAGAACATGAATCCTTTTCCTCGCCGCATGGATCGTCTTGTTTTTGGGAGGCAGCTTTAGAACATTTATCACTGGAAGATGATCTTTTACTTTTACATGTGTCCTTCTTATCAGAACATGAATCCTTTTTCTTGGCACATGAATCGTCTTGTTTTTGGGCGGCGGCTTTAGAACATTTATCACTGGAAGATGATCTTTTACTCTTACATGTGTCCTTCTTATCAGAACATGAATCCTTTTTCTCGGCACATGGATCGTCTTGTTTTTGGGCTGCGCCTTTAGAACATTTATCACTGGAAGATGATCTTTTGCTCTTACACGTGTCCTTCTTAGCGGAACATGAATCCTTTTTCTTCGCACATGGATCGTCTTGTTTTTGGGCTGCGCCTTTAGAACATTTATCACTGGAAGATGATCTTTTGCTCTTACACGTGTCCTTCTTAGCGGAACATGAATCCTTTTTCTTCGCACATGGATCGTCTTGTTTTTGGGCGGCGCCTTTAGAACATTTATCACTGGAAGATGATCTTTTACTTTTACATGTGTCCTTTTTATCAGAACATGAATCCTTCTTCGTTCCACATGAATCTTCTTTTTTTTGAGCAGAGGAATTTGCTCGTTTATCACCGCAAGACGATTTTTTATCTTTCTTTTTTGCACATGCCTCTTTTTTTTTGGCACATGGATCCTCATCTTTCTGAGATGAGGAACACTTTGATTTTTTATCACCAGACTTTTTTTTCTTCGACGCAAGTCTTTCTGCGCATGATTTTTCGTCTCCCTTCTTTTTAGCTCCGTCTTTTGCTGAACTATCTTTCTTTTTACACGCAACGGCTTTTCTACAGCGGCCCTTTTTATCTTTCTCTTTCCCACATTTACTTGGTTTCTTACAAACACCTGTTTTACCTCTATTTAAGCATTCCTCTTTTATATACGGACAACGACCACCTAATTCCTTTTTGGCATTCTTTCTTTGCTTTTTCGCAGCGTTAGGATTAACCTTCTCATTACTTTCTTTGCATATTTTGTTTGGCTGTGATTTCTTTTTATCTTTACAAGAATCCTTGTCTTTGCCGTTTTTGCAATTACCGCTGAGGACTGTGTCAGTCCTGAAATAAGCCCGTTGAAAGTCTCCGATGAATTTCCTAAACCTTCCAGCTGTATTGAAATTGAATTTTAATTTATTTACTTTCGAGTTGTCGGGTGATGTAGCGAACACTTGCAAATATTTGTTTAGAGTTTTAAATATGGGACTTTCAGTCGATGGTTCCTTTTCAGAGTTATATACTAATAAATGGTTTGTAATCTTTCCATCACAGATAGCGTTATCTAAGTTAATATATTGAGCGGGTAAATTGGCGGGATCCCCAAACGCAGGCCGCCATGCTTGGACGAGGCTTTTTCTTAAAATAGCGGGAAATACGCCATGGGAGCGTAGTCCGTGACAGACATTTCTGCTGCATATTTCATTGAGTTTCTAAGAAAAAGCAATAACGTGACAGATTTATAAATTCATTTTACGAAAATGTCGATGGCTTACCCAATATTTTTCCACTGAAAATTTTGAGAAGTTTCTAAACATTATCAAATACTTACGATTTTACATGTGGATGTTAGTTATTCCAAAAATATGTCAAATTTTGAAGTTCTACATTAACCATGGATACCGAGATGTATTAATTTCAAAAGCGTACTTCCAAAGTCAGTACATGTTCCAGTACTTTCATAGCGCACGTTTAATAGATACTTATGTAGTCGAGTCGTTTGGGCTACCGACACGGTCAAACTACGAACTAAAGACGACGCGCGACGATTCAATACTCTACAAATTTCGATCGACCGGAACAATTTCAAAACAATAAAATTATACTAATTAATATTTTATGATATATGCCTTCCCATACTAAAATACTATTACATGAAAGCCAATTACAAATTAAATATCACAAATAAACTTTTAAATATTACTTTTTCTACACCTATATTTTATATAACAATTGACTATACTATACTGTTTAGGAGGCAAGCATTGTTGATAAATTTCAAATGTTCAGATGGCAATTATAACAAACGTCAAATTATAATTATGACAAATGTCAAAAAGTGTATGAATACTTATTATAAATAAATTCCTGAAATTGCTTTTGTAGGTTATATTATTTGACAGGTATAATTTTGCATCATTTTTGACGCCATTTTAATTTAGTGGTGCATGTCAGTTGCGAGAGCGAGTCAACTATACAGAGATATCAACAATTCCTGTAGACCACGTGACTACCAAATTAGGTAACCCAATTAACAGCAGTTGGTAGTATTGAATGTTTTATGTAAAATATTCTAGATAGTGGCACACCATACATACATATTCCTTTTCCCGTAATGCAGCTATATTTTTGTAAATGTCAGACATTCGACTTTGAACAATCTACTCTTATCTTAAAATATATGCTACGAATAATGTTATTATTAATATTAATATAATTATTAGTATACACGTCATTATCAGAAATACGTTAACTAATTAAATTAATACGATTTAAATTCAATGACCTTAATATGTGAAATTACAATAAATGTTCGAAATGTGCACCGTCTTCATCAATACATAACTGTATCCTCCTTTTTAAATTGTCAAATACTTTTCTCAAATCGTCTATAGTTATTTCTTAAATTGCATGCCGTATATTATATAATCGTTGCCTGTACACTTTGTTTTTCAAATAACCAAAGAGGTAAAAATCTAGTGGTGTTAAATCAGGTGATCTTGCAGGCCACCTTCCATAACTAATAATACGATCATAATAAAATTGTTGTAAGTATTCCAATGTATGATATGCAGTATGAGCTGTAGCTTCATCTTGCTGAAAATATCCTTGCATCAATTCATCATCGTGCAACTGTTCGATGAACGGATGCAAAATATTGTTACTATATCTTTCTGCAGTTACTGTTTCATTAAAAAAGATAGGCGACCCATACACCAATTTTAATAGGCTTTCAATAAGAGTATGTGGATTTTCAGTTCCCCAAGTTCTATAATTTTGGCTATTAATGTATCCTGATAAATGGAACCATGCCTCATCTGACATGAATGTTTTATCCAGTACATCATCATTGTTTAAATTTTGATTGAACCACTGACAAAATTGGATACGTCATTGGTGGTCTCGTGGATATAATTGTTGTACCAATGAAACTTTGTAAGGGTGCATGTGCAAACACTTTTTTAAAGCTTTTTGACAGCTACAGTAAGAGATACCTACTAAATAAGGAAATATTGATTTTTTTACAATCATTAATGAATTATGTTGTCATACCTGTCTGAGCAGATAACTTCGGTGTAGATTTTGTAGGACTTTGCTCCATTCGATGTCTGATATCATCAACAACATCTACGTTTCATACAGTTGGCCTACCGGTTAATTTCCCTTTGCATATGCAATTTTATTTTGAAAGCGTTGAACAAGTCTCTTCTTATGTTGAGCAAATGTTTCATATAGTCGGATCGTTTTTGCAACCGACACGGCAAAAGTACGAACCAAAAACGCTGATTCAATACCACTACAAATTCCAATCAACCGGAAAAATTTTAGAACAATAAAATTCAACCAACCAATTAATATTTTAGGATAAATAGCTACGGCTAGTAAACTACTATTACATGAAAGTCAGTTAGAAATTAAATATTATAGATAAAATTATTAAATATTACTTTTCTATATCAATATTTTATTTAATATATGGCCATTGCATTGTTGTTAGATTTTTATTTTCACGGAGCGGATGACACTTGACAAGCGTAACGTATGACAAGCGGGCGACTAGTATCAAGTATTCAGTATAGCGCACAGGTATAGCGTTTTTCGAACAATTACACATGAGGCTTGAACTACCATCACTCATATTGAACAAGAAATAAAGACGTGGTGGGATAGAGAAATAGAAATTGATAAAAACGATATTCATCCAGTAATATTTTGTATTAATGATAGCGGTAGTAGCGATTGTGAAAGTTATTATTAATTCGTGTAGATAAAATTCTTGGTATTTAGGCCTTTTTGGAACGAAATACAATAAAATACTAGGTTAACGTTTCGACATATTTAATATAAATGTCTTCATCAGAATAGTTAAAACTAGGTATAACAGCTAAAATTGTATAAATAAAATGCTTTTTTTAAAATTTTGTCAAAAGACTTCACACATCAAAATATAATTATAAATTATAATTATATTTTGATGTAAGCAAATGCAAAGAGGCCTTACCCCGAGTACTGTGACCATGTTCAAGTTCGTATTTCTTAAAGAGTTCTTCGTAATGATTTTTAACAAAAGTAACAGACTCCAATATGTACAGCGAAGGGAGAGTAACTATATTATAGTCCTTGAACACTAATTTACATGAGTCTCTAGATCTTAATTGGAAATCAGCTCTCACACAGGCCTTTTGTAGTTTAAAGATTCTTTCCACATCCAGTGAATTTCCCCAAAAGATAACACCATACCGTAGTCTTGACTGTACGCATGCATAGTATACACTTAAGGAGGTTTCAGCATCAACACTTCGAGCCACAACCCTCAAACTGTAGCAATAGCCACTCAATGTCTTCGCGAGACCATCAATATGAGGTGTCCAAGACAGCCGAGAGTCCACCACCACGCCCAAAAAACGCGCACTATCGACACATGGAAGTGACTCATCCTTGTGCTCAATGACCAGATCTTCCGGATGTACATTAAAAGTTAGAATATTCGTTTTTCCAGAGTTAAGTTTTAGGTTATTCATCTCAAACCACTCATCCATTAACCGGAAGTTTTGTTCCATACTGAGTTTGACCCTCTCACAAGTTTGTGCGCGCACAATACACGAGGTGTCATCCGCATATAGTACCGTCAGGCCCTCCATGATTTCAGGTAGATCGTTCACATATAGTAAAAACAGAAGTGGTCCAAGGATGGGACCCTGCGGGACTCCATACATGATAGAACGATAAGACGAGACAATCTGTCTCCCAGACGCCGTACGGGCAGCCACACACTGCCTCCTACCAGTGAGGTAAGATCTCAATAGGTCCAAAGTCACACCCCTAAAGCCCATGCATTCAAGCTTCTGCAAAAGTATATGATGGTGCACACTATCAAAAGCCTTGGTCAAATCCACCAAAGCATAAGCTGTTACTTCTTTGTTATTTAATCCTGCCAGAATTTCTTCCATCAACTGAAATGTAGCACGAGTTGTAGACCTTGTCTTTAAAAACCCATTCTGATTGCTACAGAAAGTATTATGCTTCATCAAGAACTGAACCATTCTGTTATATAAGAGAGACTCTATGTTTTTAGATATATTGCTTGTAAGCGCAATGGGTCTGTAGCTGTTAAAGTCAGTTTTATCTCCTTTTTTGTAAATAGGTCTTACTATTGTGGATTTCAGACGCTCAAGAAAACCCCCAAATCCAAAGCTGATGTTTATAATACGTGTGATCGGAACCGCCAGACATTCCCCACAGTGCTTCAGCAGAGAGACCGGAACCCCATCCACACCAGTCGCCCTTGTATCCTTCAATTTGTATATAGCACTAATTACCTCTTCTCGATCAGTCAAGTATAATACAAAGGATTCCGGAACATGCTTCACATGGCTTAATAAACTTTCGTCATCTTTTTTGACGTTTCTTGGGAAATCTATAAAATAGTTATTAATTGATGTTAGTATATCCTTTTCATTTTCATAGTTCTCAATGAAATCATCTAAATTGAAAGATTTCTTATTTGATCGTCCCTGGAGTTGATTGATGACCTCCCATGTTGCTTTAGATTTATTGGTGGAATTATTAATATACGCTGAAAACATCTGCCTTTTGGACTGGTCGATTACTCCTTTCAAATTTTTGCAGTAGGCTTTATAAACCCCATTGTCAACACGCCCACTTAATACACCTTCATACAATTGTCTCTTTATAGCGCTCATATTTCTAATTTCATTAGTGAGCCATTTCTTATTAGTCTTATTTGAAACATTTATTATTATTTTAGTTATGAATTTGTCCATGATATTTTCCAGGATCCCTGCAAACGAATCATAGCACTCATTGATATCAATTTTACTCACAATTGGGGTCCAGTCTATCCCCTGTAGTTCCTGCTTAATTAATTTGAGCATATGGTGTGTCAGTTGTTGTTTCTCCAGTTTTATACTCTCCTCATTTACATCACCCTGTGTCTCGAAGGAAACTCTTACTGCACGATGGTCGGACAGCCCAGAAACAATTATATCACTGTTGTAGTCCACAAGGTTTGTAAATATATTATCAATAAGTGTCTGCGACGTCTCGGTTATTCTCGTGGGACCATGTATTGTTTGATTCAAACCGTAAGTTCTCAGCTTGTCCAAAAAAATTTCCGAGACAGCGTCTCGCCTATTCAAATCTATATTAAAATCACCACTCAGCAATATAGAGCATTTAATTTCAGAACAAGCTTCCTGTAGAATATCGTCCAATATTTGCATAAATCCTCCATGCTGCCAGAGGGAGGCCGATAAATGTTAATAATTATAATTTTTAGATCAGTCATTCTAATAGCAGTGCATTCCACTACTAATTCCTTGCTTCTGCTTTTCAGAGACTCAAGTGTTTGTTTGGATTTTGAAAATGACCTTTTGGATTTTAAAAAATGTTGCGGAACTAACGCAATCGAAGCTTCTTCTGTATTGGAATATTTTAAAGTTTTTCACTCTGGCATCGGTAGCATTATTTATACTTCTTTTTAACGTAACATGTGCGTAAATTTTTTTTTTCAAAATCGGCACTAAATGATCGTGTAAAGACAAAATAACTTTGTTGTGCAGTACTCTCAAATATTACAATAAACTGATATACATGCATGTACACTTATTACAAGAAATATAGAATATTTACAAATAACACTGGTTAAAATGTTATATATTATAGAAACTTATTTTTTCTGTGTTATTGGGTACATATTTAATGTACTTGTTTCCACTTTGACGCTATTAATATTTGCTAATTTAGTTAGTTACAGTAACGCAATCTTTGGTGCTGCCTGTATCAAATCTATTGCATTTCTATCCTCACATTTTAAGACAAGACAAAGTTTGCTTTCTTCTTGGCACTTTTCAACTTTACAATGATAACAAGGTGCACTATTGAACGTCTACCAAAACTGCCTCACTTTAGCCCGGCAATTTTTCCTTTAAAATTGCAAAAGAATTTAGCTAAAAAAAAATCCAAAAAAATTGGCTATTTACCAAAAATTTTCCTTATACTAAATTTCGGATATTCAATTCTCATTTTCCGAAGGAGTCTGAGAATTACTTGCCTTTTAGCACAAATTATTTTGGTAAGAATTAAATGAACTACAAGAGCCACGTTTTTTTCCGTGGAAAAACTAGATATAGTTTCTATTGGTAGAATTTACTAAAATGCAAATAGCCGACCTGTAATCAATCAACGGATTTTCTAATTGTTCCTAGGCCAGAAGCATTTATGACCAACAAAAGTATTCACAGATCTTGTGGCTGCTGTCAGAACAAAAGTTTTTGTAGACAAGGACAACATTACAGGATGTTTCCATTGTTAAAAATTAAATGGTCTCTTTCATGTAAACAAAAGCTCGTATGCTTGTCCTTGAAACGTTACACGCTTCCAAAAAAGAGATAAAAAATTGTTTTTCCCCCTTAAAACTGCTGAAGGGTTAGAGAAATGGCATTTTGTTAGCGTCTTCTACCAATAAAAAGGCTATCTATGAATATTCTTTTAATTTTATTGTGATGTTTTAGAGGGGTGAAACATGCAACCCCTATTCCTTTTTTACCAGACCTTCTTAACAAAATAAAATTTCTTGTTTTAAAAATATCCGTTGAAAAGTTTAGCACTGAATTATTCTTTTCAACGGGTATTTTTAAATCAAGAAATTTTATTTTGTTAAAAAGGTCTGGTAAAAAAAGGAACAGGGGTTGCATATTTCACCCCTCTAAACGATCACAACAAAATTAAAAAAATATCCATAGGTAGCCTTTTTATTGGTAGAACACGCCTACAAAATGCCATTTCTTTAACTCGTCAACAAGAAACAAAAAAGTTTTTTATCTGATTTTTGGAAGCATGTAACTTTTCAAGGACAAGCCTAAGAGCTTTTGTTTACATGAGAGACCCCATTTAATTTTTGACCAGGAATCACCGTCTGAAACCCTTCGCACTTATTTGGAAACATTCTGTACATGGTTAAGTAAATTTAATATATTTTTTATTGCCCCAATTTGAATAGATTGTATAGCATATTTTAGCATGTCAAAAGAATAATTATTAGTTTTGAGTCAATACCAGTTTAAATTCCTAATGTGTGTGTTTTACATAAAATAAATTATTTGTCTTCCAGTAAGTTTCTCTTCCTGTATGCCTTCGCTTTGACATTCTAATTTATTTATTTATTTTGTGTTTCTCAACGAAAGATATTCTATGATCCCTATGACTATTGAATTCAATATTTTGTTTATGTTTTCGATTTAATATCTTCTTTTTTGGGATGTGCCCTTATTTTAAGTAATTTGTAATAGTGTAATACTTTTTATTACTTTAATTTGTTCATACATTGTTACATAGTATTCGCCCCCCTGATAAGGAGTTAATCATTTATTTATTTTTAATAACATTAGCCCAGCAGATTTTCTAGGCATAAAATAGCTTTATCATTTAGCATATTACATTGATGATAATCCATTTGTGATAAAGAAATTAATCAAATAGCAATTTATATCTTAAAAGTGTCCGTAATGATTCAAGATTTCCAAGATTGTTACGAGTCATTAGAAAACAACCGTGTTAGTGTTCTTTCAGCTCTATCAATTAAACATATGTGAAATTATATCTATGTACTTTGGAATTTTAACCAATGTCACTTGTTTTATTGTACCCTACAATCAACATCTTTCTGTTATAAAAAAAAAACTGGTTTGTCCAGTTAGATACAGAAATTTGAAATAAATGTAAGTAAAAATTAGCTAAAAATTTCCTTATTGCAATATTTCTTTGTTATGGTTCAAATATGAAAATATAATAGCACGAAGTATGATCAGTTAGAGGACGTAATTGCAATTATAAAAATTCACCTTAATTGCTATCTATTAAAAGTATAAACACTCAATTACCATATAATTATGCTTTATGGAGAACAAATGTATGACTTACAAAGCCAGCAACGCAGAAAATGCAGATTATTTAAATGAGACGATTAGCGACGAATAAAGCTTAACAATTACAATATTATTATACCTATTAAAAATAAGATATGATCCTATACGTTTACTGGGTAAATATGCATTTTAAGGAAGCAAACGGCTATAGATATCAATTTCAAATTTTGTATTTACGACTCTACTCTCTCTCTTGAAATCTGCTTAGTTTTTCAGTTAAATCGGTAGAGCTGAAGTAGTAGTTTACTTCAGTGAAAAAATCGAATTTTGCCAATATTTCGTCAACTACTAAGTTTAAATAAATTTATAGAGAATTCATATGTACTCAAAATTAAATTTGAGAAAAGTTTTATCATAATAGTTTTTTGAAATTCCTACCAGAGTCTTTTACTCTTATAGAAAATCAGTTTTTTGCAAATATTTCGCAAGTCATGCTTTCAAAACAGGTACATTACGAGTATAAAAGTATTTAGAACTTAATTTTCAATATCTTGTGTATAAAGAAAGGAAGTAACAGTTTTACTCTTATCGAATAGCGATTTTTGCAAATATCTCGTAAATTATGCATTCAATATATATTTAACAAGAGTACAAATGTATTTAGAGCCACAATTGGAATAATTTTTGTATAGAAGAAATTTCAAAATTTGGACCGGAAGTAACACTTTTACTCTTAGCGAGTAACACTTTCTTTCGAATATCTCACCAAGTATGCGTTCCATAGAGATTTATTAAGAGAATAGAAGTACTACAGTAGGATTTTGTTTATTTTTTCATAAGATAAAAGCATTTAAATCTTAGTTTAGAACAACTTTTGTATAATTTGAAACGCATACACGTATAAGAAAGTCGTGTCGTGGCCACACCTCATTTTTTTATGATGAAATGGCAGCAAATGGTCGTATTATTTGTATTGAAAAAACTAACTAGCTTCTTGGCTGTAGCGGCAATAATAACAATATGACAATTGGCTGTCATTACAATGATAAATATAGAATTTAAAATTAATCTTGTATGAATGAAAATGTAATCAAATAAACATAGCATAGCCAGTATTACTTATGCACTCCCACCAAAAGGTTTAAGTCTACCATAAACATGCATTAAATGCATGTTTATGGTAGACTGCACAAGTAATACTGTCTTATGCCTTATGACTCGTTGGTGATCGTCAGTACGGTGTAGCCTAGAAATAAGGTGGGATATCCTTTAACAAAAGCTGCAGTTGGTAGTCTTTCTTGCCGATAGTCTTCCTCTTGTTCCCATCTCCAAAGATATCCCACCATATTCGGTGGCTACACCGTACTGGCAATGATCAACGGGTCTGAAACACGTGTCTGCGGTTGCACTACAGCGGGTTTTGCCCCGCGTGGGAGTGCTTGTGTCTTGAAAAGGATCGGAGCTACGTTTCGGTAAAATCTCATTTCGCATTTTCAACCGATTGTGTCTCTCGCACGATCTTTGTCTGACTGTGTGTAGCCCGTCGTTCGGCTTGTATTTGTACTATGTCATTACGAGCCGGGCGCTCTAGGCTTCCTGGGCCTGACTGTGTCGCACGCCTATTGGCCAGTCGATTTGATGTGGATGCGGCGTCCTCACTTGTTCGCTCTAGTGCCCTAGATTTTTTTGGGCTATTATACTGAATGCATCGTACCGTTAGAGCTGTCTTCCAAATCTCCGGTGGATGTCTTGAATCATCTCTTCTGTTTAAACTGTCCGTGCGTTTTCCGATTTTAATTGCTTCGCGTATTATTCGCTTATTAAGATGTGCAACCCTGCCTAGCATTTTTGTTTCGTCGAAATCGATGCTATGTCCCGCGGCTTCTTAATGTTGGTATAGCATAGATGTTTTTTCTTTCAAACTTTTCATAGAATAAATACATATTCGTTTTTTAAGAGCAATACGTATACAGAGCATTATCACTTTATCTTAATTTGTCTCAAAAATCTTATGATCATTTCACTACACATCTAATATACTTATAGCAACTAAAACCTAATATTAGTATTAAATCTTGCATGCTATCATCAGTTTATTCAGAATTATAAATAAAGTAGTTTGTTTAAATGTTAACATATAATAATAATAATAATTACCGTAAATAAATATTAAATATTGAATAACTAATTTTCGAAAATACAAAAAAAATAGGACATAATTGATATGCAAATTATAGCAGTTAAATTATAGTAGATAACAGCTTTGGAATAAAATTAATTTTTGAAAGTATAAGTTGAGAAACTGTATTTATGTATGTGTTAAAAATTTGAATACTACAGAAATATAATATAAAGCAAGCGTATATACAGGGGGAGTCATAATTAGCCGCTTCTTTGATTGCTCTTTTTAGAGTTTTAAATAAAAGAAAAAACAATTGGTGGAAGATACATGGTAGCTTGTGGCGCATATTGTAAAAATACTTTAAGCTCTGAGGCACTTCCGGTTTCACCGGAAATGCACGGAACTTAATTTTTTTAAGTAACCCAACCTATATATTTTTAGATTTTCTTGTACTGCTTTAAATTGTCTATTCAACCGTTTTTTCTTTTTCATTATTGAGCCAATAGTTTTTGAGTTATTAATTTTTTTTTGAAAATATTTGACCAAAACACGTGTTCAGAAAAAAATCATTTTCACATTGTTTTTAAAAGTAAAAACATTAACTTTGGTGGTGCTTGTAGCCAAGAAAATTCTGTATCATTTGCTAAAGTTGTACTCGACAATACCTCAAAAAAATTTTTTTTTCAAAGCCTGCTTCCTGAAATTTTCACATACCGAAAACATATTTTTTTTAAATGTAACACCCAGTATTTTATTGAGTCATGTTGTTATTTTTTTTATTCTCTTTCATTTTTGTTAACAATGTCCTATACTTATCTTTTGTAATTTTTGAGATAATCACTATAGAACCAATTAGCGCTCAATTAAAGAACTACGGGCGCTGTTCTAAGCACCCAAATATTTGTCCAATAACGGCTGGAATGCGGCTGACTACCTGAGTCAACTGTTAAAGAAAGTCGGTATACATTTATGTCAAACTTATAAAAGCATCGCTATTAGTTATCATCCAAATGAATTATTCTTATGAAGAGTTAATCGATATGATTGACGTTTTGGGTGAATCTGAAAGAAACTCTTTGCTAGCATTCAGACTTTATATACAGCAATCCCTGGTAGAAGTCAATCGAAGCCAGAAACCTTCGAAAGTATAAAGGAACGATTTGAGTGAACAGAAAGTATTGAATATGAAAGAAAGAGCGGAAAAATCAATAACTGGTGAGGATAAGACGTTTATGGTACTTTCGAGTGTAGTCGAACACCCCCATACTAGTAGGGTAGAGACACCATTTCTGACCATTACACCATTTCTGGCCACTTTACTTATAAATACGTATTTAATAAGGTTTGTGCAATTTAGAAAACAAGGATTGTTCCTGATTGGTGCATTTAAATACCCCCCCCCCAAAACATTTCATCATTTTATATACCTTTCTCTCTTACACACTTAAAATGACAGTTGCTTTAATTCCCGCTAAATTGCAAGTTATACTGTGCTTAGTGATTTTCTTAAGGAACAAGGTAGGACTGATTAAGGTTTAATTACTATACAACGCTTAATAACATTTCTATATACGATTTTCTATTCATTATAATGGTTGTGGATTATATTTCTTTACTTAAATCAATGTTATTCTTCCGAGATTGCTTTTTAAATTCGGTGGCCAGAAATGGAACCAAAATTAACCTCATTTTCCTATTTCTCGCCACCAAGTGGTCACTAACGGGAACAATATGTTCCATTTCTGGCCACTGTGGCTACTAATGAACGCATATATGTTCCATTTCTGGTCATGTTAGAGTTGTTTATTTAGTATTTTTCAGACAATGGCGCCAACACGGAAAGGTGTAAAGAAAAGAGAAAGGAAAGTCCAATCAAAAGAGGAAATTAATTCAATACGAACCTTCGCAAATTGCCAATGCTTTGACTGCAGTTAGAACCAATGGTATGAAAGTGGCAACCGCCTGTAAATTGTATGGAGTTCCCCGATCTACAATTAGACATAAATTAAGTGGACAGGTTCCTGATACTACTGGAAGGGTAGGAAGAAGTCCAGTTTTAGGCAGGGACGTAGAAGAAAAATTGGTAGAATGGATTAAAAATATTTCTAAAATGGGTTTTCCCATAGGAAAGGAGAGGCTGATTTATTCTGTTAAAAACTTAGTAGAGAAAGCAAATATACAAACACCTTTTACTGAAAATACTCCTGGACGCAAGTGGTTTACTTTATTTATGACACGCCATCATGAAATATCTCAAAAACAGTCAGAGTATATAAATCAGGCACGATCGCTGATAACTGAGAAGCATATTAGAGGATGGTTCAAGGAAACTGTAGAGTTGCTAACAGAAGAAAATATGGCTATTTTAGATGATCCAGTCCGTGTTTGGAACATGGATGAAACGTCGATATATTTGTGTCCCAAGGGCAGTCTCGTTTTAGCCGAAAAGGGACTACCAGTGTACGACACGTCCTCCAACTCGGATAAAGAAAAAAACATCACGACATTATTTGCAGTTAACGCTATCGGTCAATTTGCGAACCCGTTAACTGTGTATAAATATGACAGGTTACCGGAAAAAATTGCAAAATCTGCTCCACCAAACTGGGGCATCGGAAAATCTGCTAAAGGATGGATGAATTCGGCTTGTTTTTTCGAATATTTCGCAAACGTATTCATACCCTTTCTCAAAGAAATTAAGGCCACGCTTCCTGTAATTGTCTGTTTAGATGGATACTCATCTCATCTGAGTCTGCCATTAAGCAAACTGTGCCTGGAAAACGGAATCATATTAGTATGTTTGTATCCGAACACGACACACATACTACAACCTTTAGATGTGGGTTTCTTTTTTCCGTTAAAGGCAAAGTGGGAGTCAGCTGTTAGAATGTTTAAAATTGAACATGGGCGTGACATAAAAAAGTTTGATATTCCAAATGTTCTAAAAAATTTAATCGATACTGTCGATTTCAAGATGGCAATCGTAAATGGTTTTCGGAAATGCGGATTATATCCCTTTTCTCCAGATAATGTGGATTATTCGAAGTGTACAATGAAAACAGAACGACCAAAACAATATCAGCAAAACAATGAACACCTATATACTACAAATAGAGAATCACTTAACCACTTAGAATATTTGGAATCAAAATTGGATTCCAAAACGTTAACTGATTTCAAAAGTTCACGATTTACTGAAGCAACGAAATCCTTATTTGATATTTGGATTGAATTCAAACGGGACTATGGTACCACAAATGCAAATTTACATTCTCTAATCACTGAAGATATGAACAAAAACCACGTTGATGATTACTACTTCGAAGTAATTGAAGCTCTTGATGAATCAGTTAACAACAACATGACCGTAAAAACGGGAGAAATCCCTATAGATAATGAATCTATTGAATTTGAATTTCCGAAATTCGACATTGTTGAAAGTACAGTAAACGTGGATAATTTATCAAATTTTTCGGATGTTGTTGGAGAATCTAACGATATTCACACAGAATTGCCATCTCCACTACCTGAAACCATTAGCAATCAAAATAATAGTACCAGTTCACTGGAACAAGACATTCCCCCGGAAACTACAAAGTGTAGTCGTTATAAAGAATCTGAAGCAGAATCGTTAATGATTGAATGTGCACCTACTTCAGATAATTCACTTCCACGAAATGCTCCTGAAATCGAAATACAACGTGAGGTAGATGTTAATTATAATGATCCAAATTATGCGTCCAGGGTTGCTACGGATAGTTCACAGAATAATCAATCAGCAACCAATGATGATACCTGCACCCTGCGATTATCGTTTCCAGTAATGTAGCACCGAAACGGAAAGTAGTGGATATATTGAGTGACATAATATTTTATCCTACGTGTTCAACAGATGTAAAGAATAAGAAAAATCGAGAGCATTTACCAAGTGTTATAACTTCGTCAAAGTGGATTGAAAAAATATGCAAAAGATAAGGAAAATGAAGAAAAGTTGGAAAGACAACAAAAGAAGCTAAACAAGAAGAAAGAGTTAGAGACAAATAAAAATCTCAAGAAAATGAGAAAGAAAAGTACACCAGCTGAGAAAAAATGCCAGACAAACGAAAATCACACAATTGAAGATTCCGACATGGTTTCCCAAGAATTTCACGAGCAAGAACAAAGTAACGAAAAGGATCTACTTGTCTATAAAAGAGAAGAAACAAATGGATGTACAGATGTAAATGGATACGAGAATAACAGCGTAGTTATGGAATGTTCAGAGGAGAAACAGGTGCTAAGAATAGCTACTACTAACAAATACGTTGTTGTTCAGTATGCAGGCTGTTACTATCTAGGAAAAATTACCGAAGAAAAGTCTAATTCTGCATTGGTTAGTACAATGGAAAAAAGTGGGAGTGACTGGAAATGGCCTAACCAAAGAGATGAAATTTGGTATGACAAAATCGAAATAGTGGAAACCATTGCTTCACCTATGAAAAAAAATTCTCGTGGAGTTTACGCTGTGAAAGAAATGGACAAATACACGGATTATTTGTGATGTCAAAATATTTTGTAATAAATAGAATCGTTTTGAAAATTTTGCTTTTTCCATTTTCAGTGAATATAATTATTGCTCTGAGAGTGTACTTACCTAATTATATTACGTATTTTTAATTTATTTACCTACTCTAATGTCAGCATTATAATTATTTTTTCCTACAAGGGGTAACTAAAGTGAACTTTAAAGTACCCACATAATATTGAACCTACTTTGTTTTGATTCAATTGTACCTGTTACTGGTCATATTGCTTGATTTAATCTGCTAAAAACTCAATGGCCAGAAATGGTACCTACTATGGTATAATTAGGAACTTGATGGCTACAAATGGGTTTAAAAAGGGCCAATTTAGGAACAAAATGGCCACAAATGGTGAAATTGCACATATCGCCAAAATAATTAAATTACGAAAATGTACACAAGTTCAGCTTGAAAATTATAGTATAACCGAAAAATACAAGGAACTCGTTCAAGACATAAATACATTAAAGCAGCCTATAGCTAGTTTAATGCATTTTCACAATTTCTTTAACCGCAAAATTGCTTAAAGTGGCCACAAATGGTGACTCTACCCTACTACGAAAATTAGTCGTCAGTTAGCTGTAAGTCAAATTTGAAAATCCAGAATAATTAGGAAATATGAAATTCACATATTCATACACAGGGTTAGATGAAAGAAATTTTCAGAATCGCTTACATTTTTGTCAAATGGCAGCAGATAAATTATCCTGGCTTGCTCAATTTTTTGTTGTTTACCAACGAAGCCACCTTCTATTAAAGTGAATACTTTCATCGTCACAATTTCCGTTATTATAACACATAAAACCCCCACTTTATCACACCTATAAACTTTCAAAATCGTTGGTCATTAACACTGTGGGGAGGAATAGTGGGTAGTTACATAATTGGACCTTATTTCTTTAATGAAAATGTTAATGGAGGAGAGTATCTTCGCTATCTACGGACGGATTTTCAAAACTTTGGAGACATCTTCAAATATGTCAGTAAACATAACCTTTATTTTATTTCGATGTTAAACAACAATGTCAAAAATGAAATACTGCAACTGGACATTGCCGGAATTAAAAAATTGAAATGCGACGTTCTTCATTATGTAAAATTATTACTTTTGGGATAGTTGGATTTATGGATTTAGCATTTACTTTATTTGACAGTTGACTAAGGAAGTCGGGCGCCATTCCTGCCTTCCATTGGTTGAACGAATATGTTGGTGCATAGAACAACAGCGCTCGTAGTTCTTTAATTGACTGCTAATTGATCCTATAGTGATTATATCAGAAATTACAAAAGATAGGTATAGGACATTGTTAACAAAAATGAAAGAGAATAAAAAAGGAACAAAATGCCTCAATAAAATACTGGGTGTTCTATTTAAAAAAAATAGGATTTTGGTATTTGAAAATTTCAGGAAGTAAGCTTTGGAGAAACAAAGTTTTTTGAGTATTGTCGAGTGCAACTTTACCAAATGATGCAGAATTTTCTTGGCTACAACCACCACCAAAGTTAATGTTCTTACTTTTAAAAACAATGTGAAAATGATTTTTTTCTGAACACGTGTTTTGGTCACATATTTTCAAAAAAAATTAATAACTCAAAAACTATTGGCTCAATTTTGAAAAAGAAAAAACAGTTGAACAGACAATTTAAAGCAGTACAAGAAAATATAAAAATATATAGGGTGAGTCATTTAAAAAAATTAAGTTCCGTGGATTTCGGGCGAAACCGGAAGTGCGTCAGATCTTAAAGTATTTTTACACTATACGCCACAAGCAACCATGGATCTTCCACTAATTGTTTTTTCTTTTGTTTAAAACACAAAAGAGCAATCGAAGAAGCGGCTACTAATGACTCACCCTGTATACAAGAGTGGCTCTCACATTCTCCATGCATTTTCTGGTGACATTAAATATTTTATCGGATTATGATTTAATTCTATCATGTAAGTTTACTTGTATGCCAGTATTTATATCAAGTTCTTTCTTTCCAGAAACTTAGTTCGTTTGCCAAAATCCACGCCTGAAGGTTACAAAGTCTTAATGTACACTGTTAAACATTCCGACTACACGAAATTTGTATTCGCCGACGCTGTGAAAGCCTTTTGTATGTATAATGATGTTGTATTGTCCGAGGATGGTTTGACTGAAGGGTAAGTACGTTTCCGAGAAATTGTTATTACCAACGACATACAGCGAATATACCTTGTTATCCATAGTAAGCGTCAAATAATGTCATCCCAATTGCAACTTATAATGTAGTAAAATAAAAATCTCTCTCAGAATTATAATGAGTGCAAGAACTTATCAAAATATCTTTCCCACCATACGGGAGACTTATTCAAAAATATTGTCGAATTGTATGTTATTGTATTTGAATTTATACAGGGTGGGTCATTAGTAGCCGCTTCTCCGACTGGTCTTTTGTGTTTTAAATAAGCTTGGGGCGCATATTCTAAATATACTATATATAACTTTTGTTGGAAATTTTGGAGCAAAACACGTTTTCAGAAACAAAATCATATTTGCATTATTTTTAAAAGTAAACACATTAATTTTGGTGGTGCATCTAGCCAAGAAAATTTTGCATCATTTGGTAAAAATTGCACTTGATGATACCTCAAAAGCTTTGCTTTTTCTAAGCCTACTTTACATACCAAAAATTTGACCGCTGATTGCTACTATAGTGAGTATCTCAGAATTTACAAGGACATTGTAAACAAAAAAGAAAGAGAATAAAAAAGAAAAATGCCACAATAAAATACAGGCCGTTCTATTTAAAAAAAAGTTTTTAGTATGCGAAAATTTCGGGAAATAGTCTTTGAAAAAGCAAACTTATACCAAATGATGCAGAATTTTCTTGGTTACCTCACCACCAAAATTAATATTTTACTTTTAAAAACAATGCGAAAATGATTTTGAAGTGAAAATTTCTATGGGTGCGTTGATGCGTTGATTGTTGGGCACTGAACCAGACTGAGCCGTCACGCTCGGCTATGTAACGCTCGTTCGGGTAAAGTCAGCTCGAGTCGAGTCGACTAAGGGAGCAAGAGAGATACAGTTAACGCGCCTCTGCCGGTCTCTGCTATAATCGCTCGGAAACCGTTTCACGCTCGGCTAGTATTATAACGCTAACTAGCGGTACTTAATTTCAATTAAATTAGGACAAATACGCGAAATATTGTATTTTTATTTTCAGAAAAATTCTTGTCCGCGTGCAGATGCGATCCCGAGCCGCCCGGGTGTGAGGCCGGCACGTTACCGTTAGACCAGCGCGGGTACTCGTATGAGAATTATCATATCGTCTATTTGTATATGCAGGCTGTCCAGACCATGCGAGGATGGAATATTACGGCTTTATTATTAAAGTTAAAGAAAAGTGTAGCCACCTATAAAATACACATTCTAAAATTATTTTCAACAATACAGAGTGTTGCGTAAGTGAGTGACGATGCAAACTTGTGTTTTTTTAAATGGAACACCCCATATATTTTGACATATTTAGATGCTATTCTTAAAAAGAAGGACATGGATATAAACACGTGTAGGGGTTACTCTTACCGTTGTAGCTATATTCGCAATTTTGTGTCTCAACATGTCCAACTTTGTGGAGACTCCGAGACGAAACCAGAAAGAATTTTTGATATCTGTATAGGCAAAAAGTTTTCCACTTTCGTCAAGTTTAATAATCTATAATCAATTTATTTATTTTTAAATAAATGAATTTGCAGGAATAACAAACGCAAAATTAACATTTGCGCTTTTTTTTTAAGTGGAACACCCTGTATATTTTTCTTCTAAAGTACAGTATTTTTTATAAGCTTTTTAATGATACCATGTTTTCCCTATCCACACTTGGCATTTTATAACTTAATAACTCTTATTATTAATAGATTCTAAATTTAAACGAAAAAAATCGTAGTCACCTGTGAATTTTCAATTAAAATAATATCTGAATTTTATATCTGTCATTAGTTACGTTGTATTTACAAAATAACGCTGATAATTGTATTTACTTTTACGATGAATTTCTCGAAAGATGAAATGGTAAATATGATTTACGCATTGGGTGAGAGCGAAAGAAACCGTTTATTAGCCAATAGGATTTACTGTCAACGTTATCCAAATGCAAGACCTCCTAGAATCGAAGCATTTCAAAAATTAAAAGAACGTTTTGAAGCATCTGGAAATATTGGTTATTCCAAAAAGGAGATTAAAAATCGAAGGGTTACTAATGAGGCAAATGAATTAAATATTTTATACTGGAATAAGCAGGAGTACTATCAATTGCATCATAAAGAAAAATAAGTACCATCCCTACCATATGTCATTACATCAGGACCTTCGTGGAAATGATTTTGTAAATCGTTTAAGTTTTTGCAACATTATGTTAAACAAAATGAATTTTGACCCGAATTTTCAATCTTCGATTTTATTTAGTGACAAAGCTACTTTCAAAAGTACCGGTTTAGTTAATAGACATAATATGCATTATTATGCAACAGAAAATCCCCATTGGGTCAGACAAATTGACTTTCAACATCAATGGTCAATTAATGTATGGGGTGGCATAATTAATTTACAAGTTGTTGGTCCTTATTTCTTTGAAGGAACGGTAACAGGAACCATATACGAAAAATTTTTAAGACATCAGTTACCTAATTTATTGGAAAATGTCGATCTCCATACACGAAGAATAATGTGGTATCAGCATGATGGAGCTCCACCACATTTTCATAGAAGTGTAAAATTTGTTTTAAATAACTGATGTGAAGAACGATTGGTCGGGAGGGTCCTATAGCTTGGCCTTCAAGGTCTCCTGATTTAACCCCTATTGATTTTTTTCTTTGGGGACATGTTAAAGAACAGGTTTATCGAAACATTCCAACCACACCTAATGACATGAAACAACGTATAATGGCCATTTTTGAAAACATTGGACAGCAAACGCTTACTGATGTTAAAAACAATTTTCGCCGCCGCCTCGAATTGTGCATTCAACAAGACGGTGGAATTTTTGAGCATCTGCTATAAATATGTAATACTTTTGCATTTTATTTATTTATTTAAGATTTTGCATTAATCTAATAAATATTATTTTTTGTTTTTCAATATGTTGTAGTAATTTGTTGTTATTAATAATTAAAGCTGACAGCAACTTATATTCTTTTTTTTTTCGTTTAAATTTAGAATCTATTAACAGTAAGAGTTAAGAAGTTATAAAATACTAAGTGTGAATAGGGAAAATATGGTATCATTAAAAAGCTTATAAAAAATACTGTACTCTAGAAGAAAAATATACAGGGTGTTCTATTTTAAAAAAATGCGTAAATGTTAATTTTGCGTTTGTTATTCCTGCAAATTCATTTATTTAAATATAAATAAATTGATTATAGATTATTAAACTTGACGAAAGTGGAAAACTTCTTGCCTATACAGATCTCAAAAATTCTTTTAGGTTTCGTCTTGAAGTCTCCACAAAGTTGGACATGTTGAGACACAAAATTGCGAATATAGCTGCAACGGTAAGAGATACCCCGAGTAGCATCTAAATATGCCAAAATATCTGGGGTGTTCCATTTAAAAAAACAAAAGTTTGTATCGTCACTCACTTACGCAACACTCTATATAGTTGAAAATAATTTTAGAATGTGTATCTTAGGAGTGGCTACAACTTTTGTCTAAAACACTTTTCTTTAACTTTAATAATAAAGCCATAATCTTCCGTCCTCGCATGATCTGGACACCCTGTATACATGCGTACGTATGAATTTTTGTAGTGAAAACTTGATCAGACCGAGCGAAATGTACTAGAATAATGTATACACAATAATAATAAATATATATTTTTTAAATAATTGATTGAAGACATACGTGTTGAAACTCCATAATTTACAAGTAAAAATTGAAATAAATTCAAATTGAGTTCAAAATAGTTTTATTCAATTTACTACAATTGTTTCACCCTACTAGGGCTTCATCAGGTGATGAATATTATAATACAAAATATTTGTAGACGTTCTTATTTATGTCTTTTCCTAAATGAAGAGGGGGGCGGGGAGTTTGTGACATTAGGTTAAGAGCGGGAGTAACTTATATATTTAATGTAATATTTAATATATGTATACATAACAATATGATTAAGAATATTAAAAATTTTTTGAAAACTGATTGTTACCTGTTATTATAAAATTAAACAATTTTTAAATATATAAGTATATAACTATAAGAATTATTAAGTTGATTTTAAATATTTAAATTTAACAACGGTGAAATGACCAACTAGAAGTGAATAATTCACCGTTGTTAAATTTAAATATTTAAAATCAACTTAATAATTCTTATAGTTATATATATATTTAAAAATTGTTTAATTTTATAATAACAGGTAACAATCAGTTTTCAAAAAATTTTTAATATTCTTAATCATATTGTTATGTATATATATATTAAATATTACATTAAATATATAAGTTACTCCCGCTCTTAACCTAATGTCACAAACTCCCCCCCTCTTCATTTAGGAAAAGACATAAATAAGAACGTCTACAAATATTTTGTATTATAATATTCATCACCTGATGAAGACCTAGTAGGGTGAAACAATTGTAGTAAATTAAATAAAACTGTTTTGAACTCAATTTGAATTTTTACTTTTAATATATTTTTTAAATGTAATATAGAACAAAAATGGAAAATGTAAATGTAAATGAATATAGAACGAAAAAAAAGTTGTATTTCGTATTACTTACCTCGCCTTGATGAAGTTTTCACTTCTGCCGTGTGGTCTTAAGCACACCCATTTTTTTTTCTGAACACGTGTATTGTTGAAAAATTTACAAAAAAATTAATAACTCAAAAACTATTGGCTCGGTTTTGAAAAGAAGAAATCAATTCAACATACAATTTAAAAACTGTACTAAAAAATTGAAAAATATATGGAGCGAGTCATTTAAAAAAATAATCTTAATGCATTTCCGTTGAAACTGGAAGTGCGTCAGAGCTTAAAATATTTTTGGAAGATACGCCTCAAGAATGTTTTTAAATTAATTTAACGGCAAAAGTCGTAAGTCAAAAAATCACTTTATCCACAGATAAATTAGTACTTTGTGATTTGTACATGTCTGTAGAAGAGAATTGAAAATAGATCGACATGTGCGTAATTAAGTATTTTTCGAATTTACGGAATATCTCATACACACAAACATACCACCAAATGAAGAAGAATATGCGATTTTTGGAGAACCAACAATATCGCAAGGGGTCGCAACACACAGATTGAGATGGGACACTCGGTATATATAATAATATGTTTCAAGCAACCTAATAGTTTACATTTACACGCTTTATTTGCACTATTCCGTAATTTTCCTGTTATTTGTTTACTTTTTGCAAAAACAGTATTAACGTGACACTGTAAATATGTACTTCCCCAAATTAATTATCAATAACAATGACTTTTATAGTCTTTACTCGTGAAAATAAACATTTAACTAGAACGATTATGTACATACACAATATAATGACTGTGTTTT
The DNA here is from genome assembly GCA_963170755.1 of Amphimallon solstitiale. NCBI lineage: Eukaryota > Metazoa > Arthropoda > Insecta > Coleoptera > Scarabaeidae > Amphimallon > Amphimallon solstitiale. Next base: position 120,950,049 of record OY720677.1, read on the forward strand.
ATGTCCTGCGGGTATAAAATATTTCAAAATCATCATTTACTTTTACAAACATTTTTATTATCTAAATTACCTTTTAGTCATATTTTATATGCAATATTAGTGCAGAAATAATAGAAGAACTATTTTCAGGTACATAGTCCTCTTTGATATGAAGGGAGTGTGTCTTGGCCATTTGGCAAGAGTTAGTCTACCAGCTTTAAGGGCCTTCATGATTTATATTCAAGTAAGTGCACGTTGATCCCATCGACTTAGTCATTTGAATGTATGAATATCATTTTTAGGAAGCACATCCAGCTCGTTTAAAAGCAGTTCATGTACTGAATACAGCGAACTTTATAAACCACATAATGAGGTTATTATGTCCGATGATTAAATCAGAAATCCTTAGTATCTTACATTTTCACAGTGGTAAGTGAAATCATATTTTATTTATAGTAGGTGTTATAATGTGTTTTATTCTGTATACAGGTGTGCATCCGGATAGTATTCCTCTAGACATTTTACCGAAAGATTATGGCGGCGACGCGCCCACAATAGCCGAATTAGATGCAGAAACACAAGAGCTCACCGAACAATACGTACAGTGGTTAAAAGATACGGAAAGCTTCAAAGTTGATGATTCGAAAAGGCCGAAGAAACAATCTTGGTGGAATTACTTTACTGGTTCCTCTTCGGCGCCAACTTTAACAGTGGAACAACAAAAAGAGGAATTCTTAAATAATCTTAAAATGGATTAATGATTAGTTGTGACTTTTTTAATATTTTTTTAAACTGCTCAAACTTAAATAATAGAAATTGTGAGGATAACCTATTGCAATACGTAATAACAAATAGATATTTTTATAGTTGAATGTATTTAAATCTATTTAAAAAATTACTTTGAGGTTATGTACAAATTTATCATTTTTTAAAATGATACTATTGGTAAATTTAAATTTTATTCCATGTATTGTCCCCAATTTGGTATAATAATAAAGGAGGGAATTGACTACTTGCACATAGGTGATATGTTGTATGCATGCTACTTGGTGTAGAGGCACTATAAAATGACAATTTGACAGAAAACTGTCATCTAAAAAGTTTCAATAACTAACAAGGTGTAATGCAAAAAATATGAAATGTATAAAAGCAAAAAGGTAAACAGTTAAACATAGAACCATCGCTTTTATCCATGTAGTACCATCAAATGGTATTAATTTATCAAATACGGGCATTCAGTAACACCACACAAATAATATCGACGCAAATTCCACAATTAAAAGAATAGGTAATATAGAAATAAAAATAGGGTATCGTGTACCAATCATGTTAAGGCTGTATTACACTTACCAAGTTCTTGACCAAGTTATTGGCCAAGAACTTGGTGGCTTAGAACATGTTCTATTTTTCTTCTCAACTTGATCAAGTTTTTAGTGATTTTTAGTAATATTCATGTTATAAAGATTTTTGCCAACTGTCTAAAATGTTAACACAAATTCCATTTTAGAATATCGTTAAAAATGACATGTTAATTTGATACTTCTTGAAAGAATTGTATGCGTAAATTATTTATTTTCTTTTGTATCTCTTGTGCAGTTATTTTTACATTCAATATCAAACACAAATCTTCGGTAACTTTATTATTTTTTCTATTTCGTACTTTTGCACTATTGGTACTGCTAATTCACCTAAAAACTTGGTCAAGAAATTGATAAGTGTAATACAGCCTTTAGTCACTGAATTTTTTTAGATGACAGCTTGCTGTCAAATTGTCATTTTATAGTGCCTCTATACCAAGATAAATATTCAATTTTAATACATTTCTTGTGTATATATATTATTTTTTCGTAACGTATTTTACATTTCTCCAAGATATCTACTCAAACCCGAATATAGGCGATACATATTCCAAAGGAAGGTTAACTTAATAAAATATTATTTTGTTGAGTAACAGTTCGTTGTATTCATAGAAAAATAACAGTTTTCTCATATGCACTTTGTGACGCTCACAGACAACATTACAAAAGTTTAAAACAAATTTTTAAAAATCAATTTACCATAAGATTTAATCTTATTTTATTTGCAAATATGATTGCAAAAGTACTATCAATGTGAACCTATAAACAACTTAAATATTGTGAGAAGGACCTATATTTTCATTATTTGAAATAAAATTTAGTGTTTACTCATGGTACAAATATATAAGAAGTGTCTTTTTAATTGATGTAGCAAACGGTCCTTGGTAAAACATTGTGTATATACTTACACACTTGTTTTGTGTTCCTGTCTCAGTATAACAAGAAGCCATTTAAATATCTAGCCAAAGCTCGGAATATATAGCTAAAAATATAATAAACAATTTGACATGACATCTGAACAGTTAAGAAAGTTGTAATTTGTCAGCAATTTTAAATGTTATTATTTTTTCTAATAAGTGTAAAGAATTTAATAGTAAAATCTACTCAAAATGTTTGATATAACATATTCTAGTAAACTCTAAACTCGACCATATAAATATTTTATAAAATTTTCTTTTAAATAGCGAAGTAAAATGTCAACTACATTTCAAAATTTTTTATGAAAGTATCTCAAAAATGTAATTTCAAAGTTTACATAAATTAGAAATTAGTATAATTCACTATCACTATTTCCAACACAAATAACAAGTGGTTCTAGTATGTATATCATCCATTAATCTTATATTCCTTTCTATTCTATGTGATTTTCTGATAATTCATCTAATACTTGTCCAAACCATTCTTCAAAATAATTAAATTAATTTCATCCTGGCAATCAGCTGTTTCTATAGCTTGGAAAAGGTTCAATGTAAAAATGAACACTATCTACCATATAGTATTTTTGACATATTCATGAAATTATGATATTTTAAATGCCTGTCCACTCTTTGTTTGGAGATCTCTTTATAATATATTGTAAATGAGTACGTGTCTCGTATAATTACTCTTGTTTCTATTTTATACATATTTAAAACTGTTTTTGGTCGTATTAAGTGTACCAATCGTTGATGCTGCTTCGGTGGTAAATTAAAGGGTTTGCTTAAACCTGCCTAATCACTAATGTTTGTGACGTACATAAACGTACAAATTGTAGACAAACTTGCTGATAAAGATATTGTACGAGTATTCGGAGTTGGCGTAGTTATTGGAGTTTCCTCTTTTAACCCCCTGCACAGTATTATATATATATGCCTATTATTATTTATATGACATAACCAAACGATCAAATTATGCACTGTCACCAACCATTAAAAAACAGCATGGCCGTCTCTAGTGAGGAAAGTATTTGAAGGCACGGTATACTCTACCATATTCGTGTTGATGCGTGTCTCAAAGCCCTTCAGTCTCTTTCTTGGGTTGATGACACACCACTATAACAACCGTTATGTGCGTGGTTCGTTAGTCTTCACTTGTTCTGTTATTTCTCTCCATATTTGACTATATTTAGTTTTCTATTTCTATCTGACTAGTCCCACGCATGTTATATCCTCATCAAGTGTCTACTTCTTGGTCTATCTCGTCCTCTTCTTTACTCAGCCGCCATCTGTTATTGCTCTCCTAATACTCCCCTATCCTGTATTCCATACATTTCCAAGCCACCTTATCATCGTGGGCTTAATATAGTTAACATTATCAGTGTCTTCTAGTTCTTCTTTTCATTGTATTTTTTCTTGTTTTAACTACACCAATTACCCATCTCAATATTTGCTTATTTGTACATTTTTAATTAATGCTGATGAATGCTATATCAGTGCTGATGCTAATTGCCTTACTTTGCAGCACATTTAGTTAGCGTATAGTCTTTATTTGCTGTTTGTATTTCTTTCTGTATTTCTTCTTTTTCTTCTAAGTTGTTTGTTATAGTAACACTGAAATAGTTGAAATTATTTTTCCTCTTCAAATCATAATTTCCGATTCTTACCTTTCCAGATATTTCGCTATTTATTATCAGGCATATTTTTTCTATCTCCTTTTTTCAATTCTTCTCAAGATCTTCTCCATAATCTTTCTTTGTTTGGTAACTATTAGTAGATGATCTACATATGCAACAAGTTGACTTCATGTAGTTCTCAGTGTGCTTCTTATAACTATTTTCTTTAGTACGAGCTCCAAAGCTATTATAAGGAGTGCAGCGTACTATGAAAATCACCTTGCCTTATGCGTTTGTTCATGTGACATCCTTTTGTTTCCTCGTGTTTAGTTTGGACGACCGGTTTTACGTCTTCAAGATCTTTTCCATTATCCTTCTTTGTTTGGTAATTATTAGTAGATGATCTACATATTCAACGAGTTGACTTCATGTAGTTCTCAGTCTGCTTCTTATAAGTGTAGCGTACAATGAATCACCTTGCTTTATGCCTATGTTCATGTGACATCCCTTTGCTTCCCGGTCTGCCGTTTGCACGACTGGTTTTGTGTTGTTTAACGTCATTTGTATTAATCTTCTCAGCTTTGGTGGCATTTTTAATTTCTTTAGACCCTTTAAATGATTTCGAAAGCTTGCTTGTAGTATATGAATAACTCTTGTATGTTAATTCTATATTCGTATGTTTTTTCTACTATTTGTGTTGCGACCTAATGGTCTTTAACGGTTCCACAATGCTTTAGTGATAGTTCGTTTCTTATTATAGCTGCTGAAGGACTAGTATACTGTGGGTATACACCATGTTTTTCTTGGAGTTAGGAACACTCCCATAAACACTTCCTTGTTGTTAAATTAATACCTTTATTTAAATTGTAGAGATAAATTTGAATTGAATTGATAACTTATGATTAACAAAAATATAAAGCACTCTCGCGATTGTAGGTACTATTTGTTGCTACCGAGTAATGTAGATACTTCGTGAACTCAATATGCCTTCCAATGCTATCGACTGTCTTGTGTGAATTTCAAATTGGTAATGTTTACTGTTCAACGGACTAAATCGTTCTTTTCCTAAAATTAAAATATTCTCCCTCTAAAAAGTTTGAGAGACAATAAATGACGTATTATTTCTGTATCACAATACGATTGGTTTTTCCTACATTCTCTTATCACAAGTGAGAGAGTCTAATTGCATATTAAACGAATAAAACACTTGGTTATATTGTTTCACTTTATTGTACTCTGACACGTGTTTCGACCTCTCGGTCATTAACGAAGAGTTTACAGACTTAAACTAAACTAAGAAAGTTACCAATACCTATTTATATGTGTGGGCTAGTGTCTTAAGTACAGTGTCAATAATGGGAGTGTTTATGAAGTCCAGTTGTGTGTTTGTGACATGTTTATTTGCTGTTGTAGCTTTTTTAATTTCTAGAATTTCTAATAAATCTAATTTCCTTCCTTTATAACTATTATGTAATAATGTATAATTATTGGTATCAAATACATGTACAAGGTCTATGCAATGTTCAGCAAAGCCTGTATTTTTATTATTGTTTAAAATTGATTTTTTATGTTCATTAATGCGATCTTGTACGGGTCTGCCTGTTTGGCCAATGTAGATTGCGTCACAATCACTGCAACCTACCTCATAAACACCTGATTTGTCACACAATTTTGCTGTTTCTTTGTTATTGACTAAGATTTTTCCTAAATTTACTTTGTTCACTTGGATAATATTTAAACCTAACTTTTTTAATTCGTTAGAAACTCTGCTGCTAAGACCTGGAATATAGTTAAGAGAATGATACCGCTTGTTGTTTGTATGTTGAGTTTGTTCAATGTAAAAATTTTTTATAAGGATCTTTTTTTGTTTTATAAAAAAATTTTACATTGAACAAACTCAACATACAAACAACAAGCGGTATCATTCTCTTAACTATATTCCAGGTCTTAGCAGCAGAGTTTCTAACGAATTAAAAAAGTTAGGTTTAAATATTATCCAAGTGAACAAAGTAAATTTAGGAAAAATCTTAGTCAATAACAAAGAAAAAGCAAAATTGTGTGACAAATCAGGTGTTTATGAGGTAGGTTGCAGTGATTGTGACGCAATCTACATTGACCAAACAGGCAGACCCGTACAAGATCGCATTAATGAACATAAAAAATCAATTTTAAACAATAATAAAAATACAGGCTTTGCTGAACATTGCATAGACCTTGTACATGTATTTGATACCAATAATTATTAATTACATAATAGTTATAAAGGAAGGAAATTAGATTTATTAGAAATTCTAGAAATTAAAAAAGCTACAACAGCAAATAAACATGTCACAAACACACAACTGGACTTCATAAACACCCCCATTATTGACACTGTACTTAAGACTCTAGCCCACACATATAAATAGGTCTTGGTAACTTTCTTAGTTTAGTTTAAGTCTGTAAACTCTTCGTTAATGACCGAGAGGTCGAAACACGTGTCAGAGTACAATAAATCTGTCCTTAAGTGAAACAATATAACCAAGTGTTTTATTCGTTTAATATTCATAATGTTTCACCAAGAACCAACCGTAGATTCTATTAAGTCTAATTGCATGTTGATGGTAATAAAATAGTCCTTTCAATATCTATTCAGATATGAAGGTACAAATTGTTTTATTGTGGGGAAGTCCAGCTGTAGAACTACTAAATATCTATTTGAAAGCATGACTATGAATAAATTATAAAATAAACAGATGCAGATTTAGTAGAATGCAATATAATTTGCATTTTACTAAATTAATAAACCTTATGAAAAATAATTATTCTTAAATTTGGCTTGGCCTAAACAATTTATTTGACTACATATATCACATTCTTCCTTATTTGTGCTTACTCTTTTTTGAATTATCTATTCCATGATTTTACAAGCAGTATTTAACAGTGTGATTCCTCAATAGTTTAAGTATAATGGTTGATCCTCATTTTTGTATATATTGATATGATTATGCCTTTGATCCACTCCATCCGCATTTTTTCGATATTCCATATTTCTTTAATGACTTTATAAAGTTCTTTCTGAAATCTTCTCCCTGCAAATTTTCTCATTTCCATGTCTATGATATATCTCCGGGTGTTTTTCCATTTTTACTATTCCTTGTATGTTCTTGATACGTATAGTCTTCCAAATAATCTTCGCTGCTTCTCATTTATATTATTTATGGAAATATAATTTTGATTTTAATTTTGATATAACCATATCTACTATTATTCATTGACTTTTCTTGTAACTTATTCTTTAACACCTTCAACTTCCTTGCATTATTTTCCGAATTTTCTCTAATGTTTCTTTTAAATCAAAGCTATATCTTTTATTTAGACTTTATAGAATTTTTAATAACAGTAAACAAGGCAGTAGAATTTAAACTGACAATAGTTTATGGTATTATTAGTTATAATTTGGCAGTCCCGAGTTTTGCATTTGACAACATTGATTAACATGAATTTTATAAGCCTGCTTATCTAATTTGCTCTTTGTATGGATGTTTATTTAAAACACAACCAAGACGTTTAATAAAAATTAAAATCGAATTTACAATTTGTTCCAAACATAAATGGCTTGGAAAGCATTGATAAGAAAGCTTATATTTTAAAAATTTATAAAGTACCCCCAAATGTCTTCTTCGTCTAAAATGGACTTTGAAAATGTGTTTTAGTAAACATTTCTTATTAGATACATTGCGAAAATATATTTGTTTCAAAAAGAAGAATACACTTAAATGAATAGTATTATGTAGAAGTAGTTTAAAATCATTTATTAGTTAATTTTTTGAATGTACTAGTCTGTGGTGTTGTATAAAATACTAAAATACGTACTTTATTGTCCCTTTTGTAAAGGTAATTGTTACAATATTCTTTTAGAATATATATATTAAATAAAAATAAATGTGTCTCTTTTATTTATATATTTTTCACTGTGTACCTCTCTAAAAAAATTGGATTCAGTCATGGAACGTCAACAATAGATCCAATTTTATCGGTTCTAATTTTGGTATGGGACGCTATAGAGATAGAGGATGAAGAAGATTGCATTGCAATTATATGTGACTAGACAAAAGCATTCCACTGTGTCTGTCAGGATATTTTGTTGAAGAAAACGGAACGCCTTGGCATCAGAGGAAATGTCCCACAAATATTAACATTATACTTTGACAGCAGAAAACAAGCAGTATAGTAGTACCCCCATATCCGCGGGGGTTTGGTTCTGTGGTTTTCCGCGGATACTGAAAACCGCGGATAGTAGCGAACGCTTTATTTTCGAGTACAATATGAAAAAATGAGGTGTGGCCACCACACGACTTTCTTATACGTATGAGCGTTTCAAACTATACAATTTTAAGAATTTTTTATACAAAACTTATTCAAAATCCTATTCTAAGTACTTTCATTCTCTTAATAAATCTCTATAGAATGCATACTTTGCAAGATATTCGAAAAAAAGTGCTACTCGCTAAGAATAAAAGTGCTACTTCCAGTCCGAATTTTGAAATTTCATGTATACAAAAAATATTGCAAATCTAACTATAAATACTTTTGTACTCTTAATAAATATATATAGAATGAATAATTTACGACATATTTGCAAAAAATCGCTATTCGGTAAGAGTAAAACTGTTACTTCCGGTCCGAATTTTGAAATTTTTTTTATACAAAAGATATTGAAAACTATGTTTTAAATACTTTTACACCCGTAACGTACCTGTCTAAAAAGCTTGACTTGCGAAATATTCGCGATTTTTGATAAGAGTAAAAGACCTACTTCCGGTAGGAATTTCGAAAAACTTTTTAAATAAAATTGTTCTCAATTTTAATTTTAAGTACATATGGATTCTTTATAAATTTGTGTAAACTTAGTATTTGACGAAATATTGGCAAATTTCGATTCTTTCACTGAAGTAAACTGCTACTTCCGGTCTACCGATTTTACTGAAAAACTAATCAGATCTCAAGAGGGAGATTATACACGTAAATACAAAATTTGGAATTGATATCTACAGCGGTTTGACCGCTATCGTGGTCACACACACAGGCACACACACACACACACACACACAGGCAGACAGACACACAGACATTTTTCAAAAACCACTTTTTCGGTATCAGGGGACTTCAAAACGTGGACATCTGCAAAAATCTCGAGGTCGAAAATTTTCGTCATCACAATCTTCCTTATACTACGTATAAGAAAGTAAAACAAGAAAAAATAAGTTATATAATATTTATTTGAAATAAATAAACAATAAATATTCTTGTGCTGTGGCACAAATAGAATTTAAGTTTAATAAATATATAAGTTCATACATATTGCCGTGGTATCTCGCAAGTTTATAAAATAAGAATAGCTTTAAGAATTAGTTTAAGTTTTGAAATGAAATAAAAATGACAAAAATCGTACTTGGATATGAAAGAGTTTAAAATTTGCAACAAATTACATGGATGTATATAAAGTTGCATACACATGGTCAATATACAAGCAAATAATTTAAAAGTCATTATTATTCAAGTGAATAGTGAGTAAATGTAAAATAAAAATAAATAAATATGAAATAAAAGACAAAATAAATATAAGCAATATATTTCTTTTGTAAAAAGGTACACAAGATGTATGGTTTACATATCATGAAAAAGATCAAATACGATATGCAAGAAAGATAAATATGGCTGAATAAATTATTATGATTTACATGCATAAAGTAATAAAACTTTATGAAAGAGTTTAAAAACTAAATTATATTAAAAGATAAAAATTACCTTAGCTTATAACTAGAGACTAGAAAAGGATATAAAAATATATAAAACGTAAACCCGATAAGCAATAACATTTTGTATAAAAAGGTAGCTGATAGCATAAATAAAAAGTGTATGTGTTTATGATTTGTTTGTAACACAATGCTTCAGAGACTGGAAACAGACGTGTACAGTTTCATGACCTACAAAAGATAACAAAATATAAAACTTGTGTAAAGTTTATTGCAGATAGACATATTACCGAAGAACAGAGATGCAATGGAGAAACAAACGTATTTTCCAGGTGCAGGCAGTGTTGGAAGAAAAATATGCGTTCTTTTCAACGTGTTTCCGATCCTACCGAGTCACAATCCAGCTACAAGAAAAGTGAAGATAACATTAATAAATGGAAAAGAAAATATGTATTGAACAATGAACAAGGCAATAGGTTCATTAATGAATACAAAGAAGGATGGTATTAACAACAAGAATAAACCTACCGTCGGAAAGGCAGTACGAGGCTGTGAAAAAGATTCTTGGATGGGAAAACAATTTGCGATGTGTTGACGTTTGGTGAATAAGAACTGTCAGAACAATATGTGCGTGTGTGTATCACGGCGGCAACATGTGGGCAGCGATTTCACTAAAACGTATAATCCAATGCCAACCTAAAAGATGGACTAGAGGGCGCACTAGTCAACGTTACATTTCTTTGTCGGTATAAATTCGAAAACAAGATCCGACAAGAAGGACTTCTTATTACGACTTCGGAAGAATAAGACGCTTTCAAAATAATTGCGATTGAGATTTTGTTAATTGTTATATAGTAGAATAGTAATTTCTTTATTTTCTTATCACGTTCATTTATAATAGTTTTTATTTTATTAATACATTTAAATTCATTTTTTTGAAGAGTTCAAGATGGACATTCAAAATAAACAATTTGATGAAATGTTTGTAGATAGCAAGTAAGTTTTGTTCGAAAAGAGTTATCTAAACTGTTAAACAGATATTGGTTTTGCGTGCAAATGATTACTAAATATACCGTTGAACAGTATAGATACGCAAATATTATCCTGTAAGGTTTTTTTTTAATTCATTAAGTAATTACAAAAAGATATAGGACTAATGGTGTTGGGTAGTTGGAGAAATGCTGCGTGCGAATGAGTACTTTCTTCAATAATTTAGCCAGGCATTATTAATCTTTTTCAAGTCATATTAATACACAATTAAACATTTTACACGGCAAAGATTAGAAGCTAGAAACAACGCGTGCAAATGGTTGTCTAATGCAATTAATTGAAGCCAATATCAAAACAATTACGTTGATAAATAAAATTATCAATGAACAATAAAAGTTTACATTTATTTATTTACAGGATAAATATTTATTTTTTTTTGTTTAGCATCATGAATAAATAAATAAAAGATTTACATACATTACAACCGGCATCTGGTATAAATGATATATATATTTTCAATTATGTATTTGTTTAGAGCATTAAGGTGTATAAAGATATTTGAATTTACAAATTGTTAAATAAAAAGTGTATGATCATGTTATATAGACATTCCGTTTTCTTCTTTAAACAAAACTATTACCTTGTCCCTATTATAAGTAAGAGAAAGGCCACCAGTGAAGGAGAAGGAACCACATACATTGCCAGAACCCACAATAGTTATTAGGTACATGCTATCACAATATAAATTAAATACAAAACCAATTATAAGCTTTTGGTGTAAAAAGAATAAATTTTAAAGCACAGCATATACAGATGACTATACCCACAAATATATGCTATCATAGCAATATGTACATACAAGTAAAAGCGAGTGGAATCTTAAGCACGTTCCAACATGTTTAACTTATCATAAGAGACCGCCGAATTCAGGGGATGACTCATATATACGACGATATATCGACAAATGCTCCTATAACTTTTATATTTATTGATATAACGTGTTTTCTGCTCATCATAGGTAAATCGCGGATGAGTGAAACCGCGGATACGGAGTCAGCGGATAACGGGGTACTACTGTATGTATAAAGGGAAGTCCGAGTGAAGTAATAATAACCAAATACGGAATAGCGCAGGGATTACTTTTAGGTCCTCTGTTCTTCTACATACCGTAGTCGTCAAATTTTAATTTCAGTTTATACTTCTATACCATGCAGAAGATGACCTAATAATATGCAGCGATGCCTGCTTGCTAACAGGAGTGGGAGAGCAACGCAGTGTCGGGGGACACTCACGCCTTACATTTCATAGGAAACGTTTGTCGAGTGTACTGTCTTGGCAGCTTCGCTTATGTTTATCTTTAGTTTATTTCGTCGCGCTCTTTTCCTCTTTCTACTTTCGTATCAGAAATTAAAATACGTCGACTACGGTATACATAAATGACCTTCCGCACTACATTTTGAATCAAACAGTACTTTACGCGGATGATGCAAGGTCAGGCAAATGTGAAGAACAACAGAAGCAAAAAATAAATGAAACTCTAAATAAAGCTCCGGCTTGTTTTTTTTTTCAAATTGTCTATTGTTCAATAAAGACAAGATAATTCAATTATCATTCACATCCAAACGCAGTATAACTCCAGAAAACACAGCATTCGCAAAACTGTTGGGCATATGTTTGGATACGAGGTTGATTTGGAGAGCCAATATTGATAGTCTTACATGTAAACTATAGCACTATATGCTATCAGAAGAATACCTATCGTTATAATTAAAAAATCTTCCTGAATAACCTACAATGCATCTTCCATTCAAGAATGAGCTATGTGGCGTGAATCAAAACATGCTAATGATATTTATATCGTCCTGAAGAAGGCTCTAAGAATAATAAATCGCGTTCACATGTTGTAAACAACTATTTATAAATAACAAGATCATGTCATTACCATTAACATATATTTATAAACAACTACTTATAGTCGAGTCGTTTTGGCAGCCGACACGACAAAAATACGAACCAAAGACGACGATTCCATAATACTCCAAATTCCAATCGACGGGAACAATTTGAGAACAATAAAATTCAACTACCTAATTAATATTTCTGGATAAACAGTTTCTGCTATAGTCCGTTTCAACCCCATTATGCAGTACAGGTCGTATGGCAATTAATTTCATGGTTGACAAATCATCTATAATCGTGTATAATGTCGTTACAGTTCCGGTTCAATATCTGACATTTTTTGTAATCAAAACATAACCTATACGACTATTTGTCATTCAATTGATGCATACAAAAAATTAATAGTAATATGAAACACTAAAAGGGGAGAATATATGAGAAGATGGATTAGTTAAAATATTTGTAATAATATAATCCGTTGGGATTGTTCTGTAGAAAATTATTTAAAATCTAACTGAATATAGTAAGCCAGAGTAAATAAATTAATATTTCAAAGAAATACTTAAGGTAGGTATACAATTTTCTTCGTCACTGAATATTGACATCTTAATCTACTATCCACTATAAATTCAGACAAAGACAAAGTTAATCACAAATTTATTTTTCATAAAAAGACTTTTCCATTTATAAAAACAATTTAAATAATACATATTTATGAAAAGAATAACAATAGCCACACATACACATATACTTTTATTTTTTAATATGTTACATGACTTATATAGTCTTATTGAATATTAATATGTTAATCTATATTCCGTTATACACATTTAAAGACACAAACTCCTCACAAATTCATTTTGCAAAAACATACTTTCCCGTTTATAAGAAGAAGTTAATAATACATGGTAACATTTATGAAAAAACTAACCATGACCATACAAAGGAGTAGGTACACATATTGTTTTATTTTTCTTCAATCACTTAAAGAATCTTGATCTGATGATGAACGTTAATTATAAACTCTTCAACATCGTCTTGCAAGTTATCTGCTATCCACATTTTGCTCGATGTCTTTTACGTGGCCAATGTAATTCTGCCAGTTGTTCACTGTTACATTCTGATAACCCTCCACAATTAATTGTTCAATATCTCTTTGTTTTAATGTTGTATTGTGCATTGCAACGTAGTGCTTAACTTGTGCCCACACCATTTCAATTAGGTTTAATTCACAATGATAAGGTGGAAGCTGACAAACATAATGCCCTTTATTCTTTGCAAATTCATCAATTTTGTTTCTGTCATACTGATACCTAACCTCTGACAAACAAGCCAGTAAATCTCTTTTTAACTTGTCATTATCTAGTGGTATATTCTTCTCAGTAAGCCATTCAATAATTTGGTCTTCTCCGTGCTACTGTTGGAAACTTTTCTAATTTTCTCGTGTGATATGAAGCATTATCGAGACCAACAACCGAGTTCTCTGGTATATTTGGAAGCAATTTATTCTTGAACCAATCTCCATATGTATCTGCATCCAACATCAGCAGTATTTTTCTTACAAAGAAATGTACATTCAGCACCAACAACAAAACCTTGCTCGCCTCCAGCATGAATTAATGCAAATCGAGGCCCAAGACCACTTGGTGATTTTAAACCAGTGCTGAGTCCTTGTGTAAAAGCTTGCCGACTGCTTTGAACAGTAGCGTCAGTCCACTTTTTATTTACCGAGTGTCCTGCATTCACTCATGATTCATCAGTATATATTATAGTTCTACCTGAAAATAAAACAATCACAATCAAACACAAGCAAATAATAATTGCGTAATGAACATAAAAGTATAACAAATTAAATGATAAACTATACCTTCGTCTCTGAATTTTCTGATGTCTCGTAAGTATTTATGTTTCCACCTAATGATGTCATCTCTTTCAATAAGAATACTCTTTCGTCCCACTTTTTGAAATTCAAAACCCATATCATGTAGTAATCTGTAAAAAGTATATGTATATGTATATAGGATATCACGTTTATCAGAATTATAGATATAGGTATGCATACTTACTTTTAAATGCTTGAAAAAGATAATATGCTTTCTAAAAGGAACGATTTAACAGAAATTATATATACATAAATTAAAGACAATATAAAAGTTTTCATGCTACGGCAAAAACTGACAATTGACAGCCACGATAATTCATATACCCATATACTTTGCATAATAGAACTTGCAACAAGGCAACCGGATATAAAGATTGCGTTATTAACAGACTACTACAGATAATAAGAGATGCAATATCCCTATTAAACCTGTACTACATAATGGGGTTGAGACGGACTACAGTAAAATACTATCACATGAAAGCCAGTTACAAATTAAATATTACAAATAAAGTTAATAAATATTATTTTTCTATATTTATATTTGATATAATACATGGCTATTCTGTTTACTAGGCTCTAGCATTGTTGTCACATTTTTATTTTCACGGAGCGGATGACACTTGACAAGCGTAGCCTATGAGAAGCGGATGGCAAATGTTTAGTATAGTGTTAGAAACCACACCATCCTAACTACAGTCACAAGTATTAAGAATATAATATTAATGTAGTATATTTGAAATAGTAAAAACACTT
Organism: Amphimallon solstitiale; assembly: GCA_963170755.1. NCBI lineage: Eukaryota > Metazoa > Arthropoda > Insecta > Coleoptera > Scarabaeidae > Amphimallon > Amphimallon solstitiale. The sequence continues at coordinate 120,965,181 of OY720677.1, forward strand.
GTTCATTATTATAATTTATTGTTGCTTGGTAAGTCAAATTCTGACCAGATAGCAAAGATTCAGCTTAAGAATACTCTAACATTTGAAATGCTTCGTGTTTCAATTTTTTAATTCAGCTTTAAATATAAGCTTTAACATCAACAAATTTATACAGTTATAGCTATCAATTTTAAATTTTGTAGTTACGTGTATAATCTCCATCTTAAGATCTGATTAGTTTTCCAGTAAAATCGGTAAGCCGGAAGTAGCAGTTTACTTCAGTGAAAAAATCGCATTTTGCCAATATTTCCTCAACTACTAAGTTTAAACAAATTTATAAAGAATTCATATGTACTTAAAATTAAGTTTGAGATAAATTGTCTTAAAAAAGTTTTTCGAAATTCCAACCGGAAGTACCACTTATATCTTATCGAATAGCGATTTTTTGCAAATATGTCGTAAGTTATGCGTTCTATATATATTTATCAAGAGTACAAAAGTATTTAGAACTGCATTTTCAATATTTTTTGTATATATGAAATTTCAAAATTCAGACCGTAAGTGGCACTTTTACTCTTAGCGAGTAGCACTTTTTTGATAATATTTTGCAAAGTATGCATTCTATAGATATTTATTAAGATAATAGAAGTATTTATAATAGGATTTTAAATAATTTTTATATAAAAAAATTCTTAAAATTCTATAATTTGAAACTTTCATAGGTATAAGAAAGTCGTGTGGTAGCCACACCTCATTTTTTTTCTATGGACTAGAGAATAAGAAATAAGAATAACTAAAGACATTACAAAACTGTCTCCATTTAATAGGTAAACTTCTAAATTTATTTGGAACTAATTATAAAATTTAGTAGAAAAAATAAACGAAACTTAATTCTATATTGTTTATAAACTTTAAAAAAACATTTCGGAACATTCCAGACATTTTTACAATTAACAACATTTTAAAATTCATTGTCTGAAGCAGTGAAATCTTCAAGATTCATAGTAGACGAACGTTGAAGGCTTTGATGAAATAGCTTGTTGTAATCACTAACATAAGGTAAAAGGTCTCGTAAATTATTATATTTTAAATCAGCTATCGGTAATGGTTGATAGTGCAGAGGTTTCAATTCAAAATCACTGTGGTTTTGTTGAGTTCTTAACTATCCTCTTCTCAAATCAACTTTTTTAAATTCCTCATCGCTGATGTCTGTTTTATAAGAAAATTGAAGTTTTTGATTTTTCTGAAATTTCATCCACTTAATTCTAAACCATGGAATTGCGTTTCCTTCATCATCTTTTTTTCTATGGACTAGAGAAGATTTATAATTTGTAAACTCATTTTGATACATCTCAATCATGCTCTTTTCTATACACAGATGTTTTAATAAAATGAATCCAATCATGTGGAACTTCTATATCCATTGTTGTCTTCTTCTTGGCTCGTTCAATAGCGGCATGAATCGTGTCAGCCTCCATGTGAGTGTGGCCTGGTTCCATAAACTTATGGTTTATCTCAGCAATTGTACTGGTTGGTGGAAGTTCCTTTAAAATGTAACAAAACATTATGACCATGTAAATATTTCTATTTTGACCTGAACAAGAATCGCTGTACAAATTCAAAGTTTGATTTTTTTTAATCCAAGGACAATATAAATTTTCTTATGCAGGAAGCAATTTCTTGTCCGCCACGACCCCCTATCGTTTCGTCCACAAAATGCAAGTTGCCTCATTCCCATCTCTTTTGTATGCTGTTGTTTTAGGTCCATAGCTGTCTTTTGTAAAAAGATGGTGTTGGGAGACATTTTTCCAAATCGAAAGAGATTGTTACAAAACCAGGATCTACCTTGCTTTTCTGTTTGTCATCAACCTTACATATATATGCTTTTTCGGCCAAATCTAAGTGTTCCTTTTACACTCTTATACGTAGTATAAGGAAGTATTGTGATGATGAAAATTTTCGACCTCGAGATTTTTGCAGATGTCCACGTTTTGAGGTCCCCTGATACCGAAAAAGTGGTTTTTAAAAAATGTCTGTGTGTCGGTGTGTGTGTCTGTCTGTGTGTCTGTGACCACACGATAGCAGTCAAACCGCCTGAGATATCAATTTCAAATTTTGTATTTACGTGCATAATCTCCCTTTTGAGATATGATTAGTTTTTCAGTAAAATCGGTAGACAGAAAGTAGCAGTTTACTTTAGTGAAAAAATCGAATTTTCCCAATATTTCGTCAACTACTAAGTTTAAACAAATTTATAAAGAATTCATATATATTTAAAATTAAAATTGAGAATAATTTTATTTAAAAAGTTTTTAGAAATTACTACCAGGAGTAGGTCTTTTACTCTTATCGAAAATCAGTTTTTTGCGAATATTTCGCAAGTCATGCTTTTTAGACAGATACATTATGGGAATAAAAGTATTTATATCATAATTTTCAATATCTTTTGTATAAAAAAAATTTCAAAATTCAGACCGGAAGTACCACTTTTACTCTTATCGAATAGCGATTTTTTGCAAATGTGTCGTAGTTTATGCATTCTATATATATTTATCAAGAGTAGAAAAGTATTTAGAACTGGATTTGCAATATTTTTTGTATATATGAAATTTCAAAATTCGGACCGGAGGGAGCACTTTTACTCTTAGCGAGTAGCACTTTTTTCGAATATCTTGCAAAGTATGCATTCTATAGCGATTTATTAAGAGAATGAAAGTACTTAGAATAGGATTTTGAATAAATTTTGTATAAAAAAATTCTTAAAATTGTATAATTTTAAACGCACTACGTATAAGAAAGTCGTGTGGTGGCCACACCTCATTTTTTATTCAGAACTTAACGAAGAATGTCGCCGCGTGTAGCTTTTGCGATAATTTATGAACACGTTGTATATAAAGGAATAGAAATATCCAACGTTATAGTAAACAATCACATAACCGATATACCGGGTGTCAACGAGATCATGTATCAGCACGCCATTTATTTATTAGTTAAAATAAAACTTTGAAATTCGGACCGTATATATGAGTGATTGGTGGGCTTCTTCAGGTACACTCAGTTTTTAAATAGCACTTCCGATCAAACCGGAAGTACCGTTAATTTTTAATTTTTAAATACAACATTTATTATTTCTGTTCATATTCGGTTTCTTCTAAAAATTTGCCATCTAGTGCAGGTTAACTTTTAACATTTCTGTCAAAGATGGCGGTATCTGTTAAATTTATCCATTAGAGCAGTGGTTCCCAAACTTATTTTGCCTACTGCCCACTTTGAGAATAAATTATTTTTTAGCGCCCCCATTTTTTCACCTACTCAAAAACCACTATAACTTCAAATTAAATTAATTATTGTGAGCTATATTAGCGGAGATTAAACATTCATTCTAAACGAGACTTTTACTATGGGTTATAGTAAAAGTCTCGTTTAGAATGAATGAGTTAACTTGAGACCTGAGCGTAGTAGGTAGTACACAACGGCGCTCAGGTCTCAAGTTAACTTTTACGGGCTACACCTGCCAATGAGAATGATTATTGAAACGCAACTTTATAGTATTCAGACAAAGTATCTTTTATTCAAAAATGAATCTGATGCTGTTTAATAAGTTTGTTGATATCAGGTTCCAATTTACTCAAGAACAGCCGCAAGTCACCACGTTCGGTAACATGCAAACGATTTCTCTTTTTAGTAAGCAGCGTTGCTACAGCACTAAATCCACGTTCACACAAATATGACGATGGGAATGCTATCAAGAATCGTTGAATGATTGACCACAATCCAGGGTACAATTGCGGGATCGGTTTTTGTAGCCAAAATTCTTGGTAGCCATTTTTGAACTTGATTTTTATTTCCTCGTTCGTTGTCAATTCTATAAGTTCTTCTTCCAGATGTGGTGATATTGCTGTGTTGACATTTGAAAACGGATCCAACACCCAGTCTGGTATTTCCAAGTTCAAAATATCCTGGTATCGTTCGGTGAAGTCAATGTGGAGCTTTTCCAAATGTTGGCAGTAGGCAAACCAGTCGTCGTTACTGCAGGATACTGATAAATTCGGAAAATTATGAAACTCACGTCTGCCCATATTCTTTTTGTGTAGAAGCAGTTTGGCTGCGAAAGCAGCAACGAAATTTTTTGTTTTAATTAAATTTAGTTCATCGCCTTGCAGTTGGAGATTCATGTTGTTGAACAATTTATACAGGTCTGTCATGTAAGCTATATCATTTTTGATGTAATGAGCTTGTTGCGCAATTCTGTATCTTTAGTTTCCAAAAACTCTATCACAGAGTCAAACAGGTTGTAAAATCGAGTCAGACAATTGCCTCTTGATAGCCAACGAACTTCGGTATGAAACAACAAACGGTTGAAATCTTCGTCATTAGTAACACAAAGCTGATGAAATAATCTATCATTCAAAGAGCAGTTACGGATTTTATTGACTGCTTTGATGACATATTGCAGTGATTGAAATAGTCGTTCACTTAAATTTCTAGCAACCAAATGTTGTCTATGAATAACGCAATGTACAGCAAGGACATCTGGAATTTTATTTTTTACGTACGCTATGAAGCCTTTATGGCACCCTGTCATAGCCGGAGCGCCATCCGTAGCAACTGATATAATATTTTTCAAGGGAATCTCTTTCTCATCACAAAACTTTTCCAATGTATTGAATATGGTTTCGCCTTTTGTATCGGTCTCTAAATTTCTAGCAAACAATAGTTCTTCACATATTTTCTCATCTTTAATAAACCTCACGTAAGACAGCAACAATGCTTCATTAGTTGGTAAAGTGGACTCATCGAGCTGAATTGAGAAATGACTAGTCCTCAGATGATTGCTCAATGATTCTTCTATGTTTCCGGCCATTTCATCAATTCGTCTTTGCACAGAATTATTACTCAAAGGAATTTTTCCGATAATATCTGCGGCCGGTTTATGAAGCACAGTAGTTATTACTTCCTTTATTGCTGGCAAAATTATCACTTCTCCGATGTTGTGTGGTTTGCCTTTTTGAGCAATTAACAAAGAGATGTTGTACGAAGCTCGAAGTCCGTCGTCATCTTGCTTAGCAGCCGCCGAAAAGAGTTTTGCTACACTTGGCCGAGTATTATGCTTCTTCTCTAGGTCTTGAAAATATGCTACATTCTTGTCTTTCTTATCTGGATGCATTTTATTCAAATGATCTTGAAGTCTTGAAGGCTTCATTGCTTCATTCGAAAATGTTTTTAGGCATAGAAGGCACAAAGGCGACGATGGGTTTGTAGGATTTTCAATGAATCCGAATTTAATATATTCCGCACAGTATTGCCGTCTCTTCTTTTTTACTTCCGACATTGTTTTGTTTTGAGAAATACGTAAGTATAAGTGTTGAACTTAAGTACTGCTTATCTATTACGCGCGAAACCGCAAATGAAAATAAAATAAATATTACGTTGTTTATATAGGATTGCATAAGCAGCACGCACCGACAGGAATAAGACAAACATGCATAAACTCGTTTATCTCATTCGACGCTCAATCGTACTCAACAAGTAAGAACAAGTATTCTATGAACCAGCCGATTGATACAGTTGCCTTTTTATTTGTTTGTTTGTGTCTCTTTTCGTTTCGAAACGGAGCGACCGATTGATATGTTTTTTATTTTATTTATTCAATAAAACAGGACAGATATATGAACTACTCGGAGAGAAATATCGAACCGAGTTGGTTTGAGCAATCTCTTAATTAATATTAGTTGATGTTCACAAGCTGTAGTCGAGAGTAGGGATGGGACATCGGTGGGTAAACATCGATATCAAACATCGATGTTAACATCGTTGATCAACATCGATGGTTGCAAAATATCGACTACCAAACATCGATGTTTTTAAACATCGATAATTATATTTATAGATTTATTTTTTGGCAGTTTAACAAAAACTTTATTATAACTTAATTAATTTACGTCCTTAACAAAATGATATAAAAGATATCACTATTCAAAAAAAATAATAAAAGAAATATATACATTTATAATATGTAGTTAACTTTAGAAACTACTCAAAAAAAACTATATAAAAAAACAATATTATGCAATTACGCATGAAACAACCACATGACTTAAATCGTCTGATACTTAAAAAATATATACATTTACGTGTATCAAAGCTTTTTAAGAGAACGATTTTTATTTGGGATTTTATAGTCTTGCATTTTTTTTTTGACTACGCTGGCAAATACCGAGATACATATGGATATGGTTTTATATTTCTGATGTGTCATCTTGCATTTAATACGTGTATCGTCGTGTATGATTGTACGCACTAGGGAATTTCCCGAAGAAGTATACATCGGTAATGTCTATCTCCCTTCTTTTTCTATGAAAATACGTTTACCTCCTTCACTTATTCTGCATGCATACATAATTTAACTTTTATTCTGCACATTAAAAGTACTATAAATTTATGTATTTAATTATATATTATTTAAATATTTATACTGAGTAATATTTAAAAGAGCCTAAAATGAAATATTCGAATTTATATGATATAGCACTGTGTAATTTAAATACTTCTTTTATTCGTAGACAATTTTACATCCTCGTAGCCTGTATGTGAGCTGTTAATTTGGAAACATTTTTGTATTTGTCAACAGAGGACGCTGTTTTATTTTGTGATTAGTGCAAATACATTTTGTCAAGCTTAAAAGTTCGATGTTCACTATATTTCTTCTAACATCGATAGTTTATCGATAAATCTAAATTGCAAACATCGATGCAAAAACATCGAACATCGATCCTAAAATATCGATGTTCAATGAACATCGATGTTTATCGCCCATCCCTAGTCGAGAGTCGAGAGCTCAGTCGGTGTCTAAGAGTCCTCCTAGATTCTAGATGAAATTACAAATCGCCCCCCAAGCCTTTACACAACGCCCCCATTTTTTTTCTGGGTCTCTTACCGCCCCCCTTTAGACCTGCAGCGCCCACAAGGGGGCGTTATCGCCCACTTTGGGAACCTATGCATTAGAGTGAAACTGCTTCGCAACAATTGTCGAAATGTAACAACCATCAAAGTTAGCTTTGAAAACAATTAAGAAACGTATTTTTTACATTTAGACGCATTGGCAAAGGAAACATTTATTTCACGTTGAAATTACTAAAGAAAATAAGATTTTTTTTTCATTTTCAATTGACAGGTACTCGTTTTTTTTAAATAGTAACACCTATTTTTTATTACAGTGCCATATTGGCATAATTTTTAGCTTTCAAGTGATATAAAATATGCTGTGGTTTAGTGGTAGACAGGTAGTACAAAATATAAAATGTTTAAAAAGTAGTCTAATTCCAAAGCAACAGAACAATTACATTTCAAATGAAAAAAAACGCAGTTATCATAGGAAATAAACGACTTCCATAAATACAAAAATAAATAAATACATATAAATGTGAAAAATACGTTTCTTAATTGTTTTCAAAGCTAACTTTGATGGTTTCTGCATTTCGACAATTGTTGCGAAGTAGTTTCACTTTAATGGATAATTTTAACAGATATCGCTATCTTTGACAGAAAAGTCAAAAGTTAACCTGCACTAGATGGCAAATTTTCAGAAGAAACAGAATATGAACAGAAATAATAAATGTTGTATGTAAAAATTCAAAATTAACGTCACTTCTGGTTTGACCGGAAGTGCTATAGAAAAACTGAGTGTGAAGAAGCCCACCAATCACTCATATATACGGTCCGAATTTCAAAGTTTTATTTTAACTAATAAATAAATGGCGGGCTGATACATGATCTCGTTGACACCCGGTATACTTTTACAAAACAACACATGAGTATTCTAATCAAAACGTATTATTAATTCCGAAAAATATCTATCTTTTAATAAACGGATATTATATAGTAGTAAAAACAAAAGTATGATAAACTCCACTAGATATGGTTTATTAAATCGCTGGAATAAATCTGATCCGCTAATATTCTTTGAAGTGTAATCCTATATAAGTGTTTGTCGGTAACAATCCTAAATGCGGCAATACGAAATAAGAGTCAGTAATTTTGATAAGTTTCGTATAAAGGTGTCACACTGTTATTATGGTTCTCAAAGAAAAACCTTAGTGTATAGTGCTAGACGTGGTTATGTGATATTTCCTCTCAAGGAAAAAGTAGGTATTCATTAACTTATGCATTTCTATACTTACCAACACGCATTTTTATTTTATACTAACAGTATAACCGTTTTTACACAGATAAATGCTACTACTACTACTAATAATAATAATAATAATAACAATATATATTGTTATTTAAATTCAAATAAAGCAATCCTTCGGCTCGAAATTGTGATACGGTCATCTATAATTCAGTGGTAAATTGTGGTATTTATGAAGAATTTAATAGTATTTGCTAAGAGAAATTGAATATAATTTAATTAATAATAAATAAATATTTAAATTTAAAAAGAATTCGAATATCATTGTACAGTTCTTACAGTCTTTAACTGCAGGTGTAACCAAAAATTAAATCTTTCCACCACGTCCAGTTTTACAGTTATAAACATACTCCGCTAGTAGATAAACATAATATTGTGTTTAGAATTTTTTTATTATTATACAGAAGTTACAAAAAGAAATAGAATAAGTACAAAAATCTTGACATAACAAATACTTGAATGTTTAATTAGTATCAAGAATACAAAAACATTTAACTGCACACAAAGGAAAATTGCTGATAGGTATATCAAAGATATATAACGTTACTCAAAAAATATGAATTCTTTTTAATAAAATGTTTCCAGGGAAGTAGCTAGTGCATATCCTATTCTCTAGCATACTTGGTCTCCAAACAACATAAAATATTTTTTATGAGGATGCATAAATGAGCAAATAGATGAGTACACCTGTAATCACAAAAAAGCTATGCGGGAACATTATCGACAAATATTTAGAAATGTAAGTGGACAGCTCCTTATCGACTTATCATTTCGGAAGTGTGTTCAAAAATGTTTAGAAGTAAAAAAAATCATTTGAAAATTTCTTTTTAAATAATTATTACCTATTTTAATGTGAATATTTCTTGCTTTTTTATAGTTTCTGTTCTACAAAGTATTCTTCTATTCACTAGAATCAAGTTACTTATCTGATTGGTTTTAAAATTTGTTTATTATAACGTATTCTATATATTTTATGAAATATATTGCTGGCATAAAGTATATTGTAAATTTTTATTTAAAAGTTTATATCCAATTTTTTTATAAATACAAGTAGGTATAGACATATATAAAGCAACTTATTATAATTATCTAAATAAATATTCATATTTATGTAAATATATAAATCAAAGAAAAGAAAAAAATGAGGTGTGGCCAGCTCATGACTTTCTTATACGTATGAGCGTTTCAAACTACAATTTTAAGAATTTTTTTATACAAAACTTAATCAAAATCCTATTCTAAGTACTTTCATTCTCTTAATAAATCGCAAGATATTTGAAAAAAAGTGCTACTTGCTAAGAGTAAAAGTGCTACTTCCGGTCCGAATTTTGAACTTTCATGTATAGGTACAAAAAATATTGCAAATCCAACTCTAAGTACTTTTGTACTCTCAATAAATATATGTATATAGAATGCATAATTTACGACATATTTGCAAAAAATCGCTATTCGGTAAGAGTAAAAGTGGTATTTCCGGTCCGACTTTTGAAATTTTTTTTATACAAAAGATATTTAAAATTACCTGCCTAGAAAGCATGACTTGCGAGATATTCGCAAAAAACTGATTTTCGATAAGAGTAAAAGACATGCTTCCGGTTGGAATTTCGAAAAAGTTTTTTAATACAATTAGTCTCAAATTTACTTTTGAGTACATTTGAATTCTTTATAAATTTGCTTAAACTTAGTAAATGGCTAAATATTTGCAAAATTCGATTTTTTCACCGAAGTAAACTACTACTTCCAGTCTACCGATTTTACTGAAAAACTAATCAGATCTCAAGAGGGAGATTATACACGTAAATATAAAATTTGGAATGGATATCTACAGCGGTTTGACCGCTATCGTGGTCACAGGCAGGCAGACACACAGACATTTTTTTAAAACCACTTTTTCGGTATCAGGGGACTTCAAAACGCGGACATCTGCAAAAATCTCGAGGTCGAAAATTTTCGTCATCACAATACTTCCTTATACTACGTATAAGAAAGTAAAAAGAGATGTATAATATATATTTCTGAAATGCAATTTTACAAAGAATTTTTTAGCTAGTAAAAATTTTTGACATTCCTCCAATACATACAAAAATCATGTCTCTAACCTTATTTTTAGAAAAATTCATTATAAAATTATGCTTGTCAGCTTGGATGGAACCTATTAGATGTCATCCATTTAGCTGTCAATTTCACATGGGTTCTGTAGTTGGCAAAATTATTTCAAAAAATGTCAATAGCTCAGTAATAGTCACTTTTAAGATAATATTGTTTTTGATGTACAATTTAGCAAAAACAAAACGATATACAGGTTGTTCTATTAAAATAAATACTTTTAGACAAAAAATTTTCAAGAAAGTTTGATCCATTTTTGTGCCATTCAATTAGTAATTTTAGAAAAATTAAATATGTCTATATTAGAATTTTTTTATTATGAACAACACGTCGGTTTCAAGAAATATATTCATATTATCATTCATATTTATTTAAATATATAAATCAAAGAAAAGAAAAAGAGTAATGTGTAATATATATTTCTGGAATGCAATTTTACAAACAATTCAAACTCTTTAGCTAGTAAACATTTTTGACATTCGTCCAATACATACAAAAATCCTCAAACCTTATTTTTAGAAAAAATCATTATAAAATTATGCTGGTCAACTTAGATGGAACTTATTAGATGTCATCCATTTAGCTGTCAATTTCACATGGGTTCTGTAGTTGGCAAAATTATTTCAAAAAATGTCAATAGCTCAGTAATAGTCACTTTTAAGATAATATTGTTTTTGGTGTACAATTTAGCAAAAACAAAACGATATACAGGTTGTTCTATTAAAAAAAAAATGCTTTTAGACTAAAAATTTTCAAGAAAGTTTGATCAATTTTTGTCCCATTCAATTAGTAATTTTAGCAAAATTAAATATGTCTCTATTAGAATTTTTTATTATGAACAACACGTCGGTTTCAAGAGATATATTTTTTTAGAAACATTGGAATTTTCATAAAAATGTTCATAAACCGACACTTGAGATTTTACGCCTATACTATCTTATTGCTGTTTGACTAAAAATTATACGGTGTATGCAAAAATGTAATAATATACAAGCTGTTCCATTTAAAAGACTATTACTATGTTCTGCCACCAAGTTATGGAACACTCGGTATAATACAAAAATAAACTTAAAAGGGCGGTTATTATACGAAGAAAACCACTTCGAAATATCTTTACACTTAAATCACAGTCTATCTTCCCCACGATAATGACTAACATTATATTACATAGCGTTATTGCACCTCCTGTACATTATTTCTTAGTCAACATACATTTTGTGTTATAACTCTCATCAGCTGACTATGCTTTTTTTAGTGTGAATATTGCTTTTGAAGTATCTCGCTCTCTCTCTCTGTTGTTTCATTTAATTTTGAACATTTATTATTAGGTTATCTTTATTATATTACATTAGTCTATGCGTTGCTTCTTTAATATCTTTGAAACCACTGAACGTAACGGAATATTCTCTATATTTTTCACCATAAATTTATTTATTTTATTTTATTTATTTTTCCTTCCTGCTTCTTTCCCTTGCGCCACGAAAAGAATATTTCATCTGATTCACCTTTCCCATGTGCACTTCCGTCTCATCATCTTTATATCATCCATTAAAACCGCAAGTTCATTCAAAAAACCCCATCCAATCTGACGCGCAGGTCCCTGAACTCTAGTGTCGATTTTCGCCGCGAAAGTGCGAAGGGGCGACACCTTCGCTCAATCTCCGCGTCTCGACGATGTCGTTCCGGTCTCTCTCAGCGAAGCGACGGCCGAACAAAATCAATCGACATGCGCACGCCTAACGATTTTATTGTGACCTATAAACGACACGCCGCCATGTTAGATAGTTAGAAAGATCGTCCGTCCGATTCAAAAAAAAAAGTAGCACGATTTTCTCGATCTGATCCAAAGTAAGTACATCAAGGCGGCGATGAGTAACACGATCCTGACGCGGAACGCGTATAACAACAGCGAAAATCGTTAGCGATCCGAGTTAAAGTAGTCAGGAAAAAAATCCGGGAAAATTCCGGGGCCACGGTTGTACCCGGATTTTCTCGTTTATCCAACATTTTGTACGAAAGGTTACGATATTTTGTACGTGTAATAAATGCTCTTATCGATGTTGACGTGTTGGTAGCAAGTTGGGAAATCTTGTGTATCTTTCTAAAGAAAAGTATGGTTTCATTTCCTCTCTGAGTATAGGTAAGATATTAAAAGAAATATTTTTTTGCAAATTGCGTTTATGTTCCTAAACTATGCTTATTGCGTAAAAATTATTACAATATCTCAGTTGTAATACATGCTGTTTTCTCTTACAAAATTGACGATAATGTTTATGTAATTTCTGTAAACTAAAATATACACAATATGAATTAATTAAAATAACTTGAATAAATTACTCCATCCGTGTTCACGTTACCATAAATATCTTCTCGTAATCTGTATCTAGATGGATGTAACAGGTATTGTAGATACTTTGCTAAATGAAACGATAAATCACTAAGTTCTGACTGCTCTTAATGTTCTTCATTTGCTAAAGACGTGTAATTATACAAATATATTGTTAAGGTAGATAACATTTTGAAACTGCCTTTATTTTAATCTCTAATCAGTGCAGTATATATTATATGAACAAGCAATTACGTCGAATTCATATTTAATATACGTATTTAATGTTATCTGCAGTAATTAAAATCCTTTTAATCAATGTATTTCATGTAGCTCATGCAACGACAAGGTCTAAATGGCAAAAAGTAGTAGTTTATAAATACCTTATTCAGTAATAACTAATTAATTGTAAATTTAATAAGAATAGTAGTAATAATAATAACAGTAATTAACAAATTAAAATATTGCGAGTGTCATTATAGTGTAAATTTTAAAAAAAAATCATGTAGTAAAGATTTTAAATTAACGAATAACAATTATTTCGTATTTTAATTCAAATCTATACTCATAAATTATATATACAATTCTTTAAAACAGGATAGAACTTATTAGAAAACAAAATATTATTATTATAAGAAAGTAGTTGAAGAAATACTTCGCAAAAAATATTTATTAATTACTTATTTAAAACGTTGAATTTCTTTTTATATTCTGTATCACTTTGACTTATGAGGCACCCTAGTCTCCTACATTGCTCAATTCTATTTGCCTTGATAACTTTGTTCGATTGTCTAAATATCCCGGAGGAAATTCTCTATGTGCTCATCTGACAGCGCCCAAAATATCAGGGAACACAATTAAATTTAAGTGGAAAATTTGGATTTTAAAGCACACCATTTTATTTTCAATTAATTGTATAAATTTCTACTTTTCTATTTTGGCGAATATATTGGTTATGTATGTATAGACAACGTAAATGAATCAAAAATAATATAAAAATCAAAATAAATTCCAAACTGTTTTAGAATTGGATATATTGTGTTGTAAGTTATTAAAGATAAATTAACAGTTTTCAATAATAAAATATAAAAAGTAAACTATCACATTTTCACAAATAATATTATTTTGAATGATTCAATTCAATACTTTAATGATAATGATATATTTCTGTAAATTTTCCATAGTTAAATTATGTCTACGATCTGCAAGTACCTATATGTTTATATTGGGAAAATGTTCTTTCAACATCGCAAGATGTGATCGGTGCATTCTTAAAACTAGATATTAATGAGGGGCTTATATTAATGTCTTCATTAAAATTGCCATTAATTACATTATTTATAGATTTTAATGTAACAAAACCTCCATTTTTGCTTAGAATTGCGGCTAATTTTTCTTTAACTCTTTTTCCAGTCAATCCGTTGACTTTTCCAGCTTTCTCTTCAATATCATTTACAATGCCAACACCATCATTTAAAAATAAATTTCTATCTTCTATTCTAGTAATTGCCTGCTCAATTATCGCAAAATTAGATTTAATATATGATAGCTGATTTTGTATTGTCGAATTATTGAAAATTACGTTACACTTTTCTATGGCAAGACTGGTTGCTGAATCAAATTGAGTTCCAACATTTTTGATGCCTTCATAATTATCGGCAAGAAACACTGCACATTTAAGCCATGTCCCCCATCTTGTTAAGATAGGTTCTGGTGGCAATGGAATGCCGGGAAGCATTTCGTTATATAATTGCGCTTTTAAAAATACTTTTTTGGTATTACTAATTAAATTATTTACATCTGGAAACTCTAATCTAAGTTTTTCAGCAACCCTATTTAAACCATGAGCCAAACAACTACAATGAATTAAATTGGGAAAAAAAAATTTCAGACTGAGCTGATTTTAACATATACGAAGCGGCGTCAGTTACCATTAACAGAGATTTTTCAAAAGGTACTTTGTCGGGTAAAAAGAAATAAGGACTCTTAATAAACCTGGCTATGGTAACATGATTTGTTTTGTCTAAATTACCTACATTAATTAAATGTCTTTTAGATTGAGTTGAACCATTTCCAGTAATCAAATTAGCAACCTGACGGCCCTTCGTGTCGGTAGTTTCATCAACAGAGAGCCAAAGATTTTGATTTTTTAACTCCTTTCTAATACTATCGGTAACATCTTCATAAATTTCGTTGATGTATTTCTTGCGTAGAGCTGAGGAACTGGGTACATAAATGGGTTTTTCATCGACTTTGCAATAAGTTTTCAGGAATTCTTGAAATATCGGATTGTCCAATTTATGTAAAGGAATATTACAACCCACAAAAAGATTACACAAATATTTGGAAAATGCTTCTTGTGGATTCTCCGAATTATTGTGAAAACTTTCCTCCAAAATTTGCTGCCGCGGTTTATTCAAATTTTCAGAAACCCTGTTCTGATGAACTGTTGTGTTCAAATGTTGCACTACTTGAAATTTCTTCTGGCAGGTAATTTGTGTAACAAATATATATTTTTAACATTCAGTTATAATAATTATTATTAATTACTATATTACTACAAAAACTAGAAAAATAAATTGTCTGGTTTTGTAAAGTTCTCCAGTTGTTTAAATTTGATTGATTTTGGTTATTTTGGTGTTTATGACAAAGAAATATTACAAAGATATATAAATTAAACATATCTAATAATAATTTATTATGAAATTGTTTCATTATATTTATGAACACAAAAAAACATTCTCATAATTGTAGAACTTGTTATTGACAAAATATTTCAAAATTCAACTTACCCTTTTGTCGCAGAGTGTGCACAAAACACTTTCTTCGTCAATAATTTTTAGTGCACTGCAATCACTTATCCAATTTTTTATTAGAGATGACTTCGCTTTAGCTATCTTCGGCATTTTCAAAACTTTTTAATTCACTTTTGTTTCACCAAATAGCACAGACCTTAACACGTTTACGAATGAACAATCTATGAAGGAAATTATTTCTTTTTCTTATATTGATATTAGTCGTACGGTATAATATACCTGCATTAATACCTACATTTCTGAAAAGGATTTCTTACGTAAGTTCTAATTGCCATGTAAACCGATTATCAGTAGAGTTAAATCCTATTCTTGGGAAAGTCCATCTCATTATTAATGAGATGGACTTTTAATGAGTCATTAATACAAAGTTGAAGGAATGCAATCCCTTCACGTTTACACAAACAAATTAAATATCATTAAATATCATATTTTATTATGGTTCTTATGAAAATGGCGAATATATGCATAAATATGCAAAATAATTATGAAATATGTACTTGCATATGCAGTTATGGTAAAGTGTCCAAATATGCATTATATGCACTAAAAAAAATGGTAAAAAACGTATTCGGAGAGTGGAAAATGGATAAGTACACAGTATAGAAGGGATATACCAAAAACAACAAATATGCATTTTGCATAAAATCCAGTCTCTAATAATGACAGTACTAAGACATATTGATTGCTTAGAAATGTCAAATGAAAAATGAAATGTTAAAGCGATACCTAGATTTATCCCAAGGTATTTTGGAATATGAGATGAAATTAAGGAAAGGTTGAAGACTATAATTACTTGTCACGATAGAATTATAAAGATTATATGGGAATAGATATGACACATTATATTTTTTTAAAATATGGAAAAGAAATGGAAATCAATTAAGATAACGTAAAGATATATGTTGCTATAGTAATTCAGTAGACTTTAAGAAACTAATAGTAGGTTTATAAAAAATATCTTCGACACAAGAAAAAACGATGGTTATTATTATTTTAAGAATATAACGTTATTGAGTGTTATCAAGTTTGAAGAAGAAGATTTCTATTTTGCAAAAGTAAAGAGAAATATTTGAAATATTTGAACAAATAGGTAATATAGTTGCAAATAGTATAATTGTTTTATTATCAAATTTGACAAATATAAAGTAAATAAAGAACGTGTAAGCATACAATTATATATTGGAAGAAGAAAGTAATATCTTACTAAAAAAGGATTTCAATTAGTATAAGAAAAGAAGTGATCGACAGAACTATAAAGTTGATCTATAGGAGATGATCTTAAGTGTTAAGACGTTATCAGAGTGATTTCAGGTATTATTACATTTTCAAGTAGTATTTCAGTGGAGAAGAATATACTTGGAGTATAGGTGGTATGGTACAAGATCTACCAAACATTTTAAGGATTAACATTTTTGTTTAATTCTTTGACAAGTATACTTACGGTGCTAAATTTATATATAAACATTTTATTCCAAAAAAAAAACATGTACATACACATAGATACATATATACATATACACATATACTGTACATAACATGTCCCCTTCGGTCCTCAGCCTCATTGCAAGATCCTGTTTTTTTTCAGTTTCCCGCACGAGCGGTATTGAGGGCTCCTGTGTGTTGTTCCTCTTCTTTTCTCTTTTTCTGGATGTCTCTCAGGTTTCTTCTCGATTTCATTTATATTTTCAATATCCTCTTCTTGATTTCTTTGTGAATGTTATCGTGGTCCATGTTTTTTATTTTTGTTGTTAATTTGTTGTAGTCCTTTATCGCTGCATGCTGCTGGTATTTGTACACATCTTACTATTCTATGTTTTTTTGCTCTTATGTGTGTGTGTCCTCTCGTTCGGTAGTTATGTATTTCATTGTTGGTTTGTAGTTTTATTTTTGTTTTGATTAGTCCCTTGTCTATTTTATGTATCAGTAATATATTTTTAATTCTTATAAGTTTCTCAATATTTGGTATTCCAGTGATATTATATAGTTGTGCTGTTGGAGTTCTTTTATTTTGTCTATATATTAGCTTTATGAATCTATTTTGTTGTCTCTGTAATTTGTTTATATTTTTTAACGTTGTTTGGCCCCATATATTGACGAGGTAATTCGTATGAGATGCAAACATGGCGTGGTACAAAATGTAAACGTGTTTAGGAGGAGGCTAAAGGATGTATTGCTTACTAATGTCTTTTACAATATTGAAGAGTTTGAAAATTATTTTAAAAATAACTGACTTGGCTGTGCTCAGCGGACATTTCTATGCTACTCTGTGACAAATGTTTTTAATGTTTGTTTTCCGTCTTGATTTATTATTACCTTAGGTATGAAATGTTATTTATATTTACATGTGTGTACCTGTGTGTTTTTTGTATTTACTTTTATAATTGCATACTTAATTATTTGTGACTTGTTCCATATACATTTGATTGTATCCTTAGGAACGAATAAACTATTATTATTATTATTATTATTATTATTATTATTATATTGCCGGTCTCATGTTTGGTGGTATTATATTTTTAATTATATATATTCCAGCTATTGCTTTTGAGTTTTTTTTTTTGATAAGGTTCTTGGATTTCTAACCCTAGGTAAGTTACTTGTTTTCTTTGATGGATTTTCTTGCCTTTAAGTTGTATATTTAGTTCATATTTAGATCATAAAGCTTGTCTTATCTTCGTTAATTGTTATTAAATTATTAAAGCACCATTCTTCTATTTTCCTTTTCCTTTTTCTACGTTCTGCTTGTTGCCTTTTTTGTATATGGGCACAATAATAGTTTTTTTAGAGATTCGGGGAATTCTCCATTATGTATAACGTTCTTAATTAATTTGGTCAAAATTGGTGATAGTACGTCTTTGTTCCTTTTAACTATTGCTGTTGTTATTTTATCAAATCCTGGTGCTGTGTTGTTTTTTAATTGATTCATTATTGTTGTCACTTCTCTCAGAGTTACCAATCTAAATTTTAATTCAG
Source organism: Amphimallon solstitiale (assembly GCA_963170755.1). Lineage (NCBI taxonomy): Eukaryota > Metazoa > Arthropoda > Insecta > Coleoptera > Scarabaeidae > Amphimallon > Amphimallon solstitiale. The sequence goes on from OY720677.1 coordinate 120,983,572, forward strand.
GTATTTGTTTCTTCATCTTTGTTGTTATTGGGGCTTTTGTGTTTTTTGACATTTGTTCTTCTGCCAAGGTCTGACCTATATTTGCGAAGTATTTGTTGATTTCTTCTGCTATTTCTTTGGGCACAGTTGTTATCATTCCATTTTCTTTTTGTATTTCGCTTATATTTTTGTTATTACTTTGATTTTGGCTGACTTCTTTGCTAATTAAGTTCTATGTCTTTTTCGGTTCTGATTTATATTTCTTGAATTGCTTTAGGTAATATTTTTCCTGGTGTTTTTTATAACATATTTTGTGTGTTTTCTCTGATCTTTGTATCTGTTATAGATTTCTTCGTTTCTGGGGTGTTTAATATGATTTTTATATAAATAAATCATTTCTCTTCCTGATTTCACTGACTATGTCCTTATTTATCCATGGGCAGTCTTTTCTTCTTTTAATTTCCTGGATTTTCTGGTGTGATTCTATTATATTCTGGAGTGTAGTTGATAATTTCTGAAAAGTGTCAATTTCGTTTTCTTTAATTTCTTTAATATTTTTTTCTATATTGAAATAATCTGATGTGGTATATTCGTAATATTTGTATTCCGGTGTTTTTTTTTGTATTCTGCAGTGCAATTCTGATGCCGTGATAGTCTGATATATTATTTGGTACTACTTCCAATTTTTTTTGAGTCTTCACGTTTGTGATTACATGGTCTAAGGTGCTGTCATTTTCATTGCTATTTTTCCTAGTGTGGTATTCTTTTCTTCTTCTGTTTAATATTTTGTATTTTTTTTTCTTTAAACATGTTAATGTATTCTGAAGTTTTGCTATCCTTTTTAGCTATGTTTATGTTAAAGTCGCCCATGATGATATGCTTGTGCATTGATTACATTATTTTTTAAAACGTTTTCTAATGTTTTGAAATCCACTTGGGGAGGTGTGTATATTAGTGTTATTATTATATTTTGTTCTTTTAATGAGATAATTACTATTTCAACATTCTTTATTGTTTTGTTCATCAGCGTTTTGTAATTAATATCTTGCTTTATGTATATGGCTATTCCGCCTCCTCTTGTGGTTCTAGAATTGAAAATTGCTATATACCCTTTGAGTTGATAGAAGCATTCTTCTTGTTGGTTTATCCATGTTTCTGTAAAGGTTAGTATGTCCGGTGAATTTTCGATCGTAGGCTGGGTTTGTATTTCGGTAAATTTGTTTTTTATGCTACGTATATTCTGCATATACATATTACACATTGTTATTCTGTTAATGCTTGTTATTCTTGCTTTATACAGTGCGTTCATGATGAAAGGAACAAATTCGTTTAAAATTCAGTTAATTATTTTGCAGAAAAACGCTCGGACAGGTCGATTAGGATTTTTAGTTTAGAATTTTTTGACATAAGAAAATTATATACAGGATGTTTAAAGAAGAACATATGCAGCAATCATTGGTTTTATTAAACGGAACACCCTGTATATCATGCCATTTATGAATTATAGGGTAAAGTCTAAACACATTAAACACATTTTTGTATAACATACCATATCCCCAAAATCAGCGGTTTTCGGAATAATGAGTTTTGTGATAAATTAAAATACACATAGGTAATGAAATAAAATGTTTATATTGAACAAGGACACCTTGAACATTTTTTTAAAATCCAATAAGAACAACCTGGTATTGCAAATGTTATCTTCAACAAAAAACTCTACTTCAAATTAATCGATTTTTATGTATTTTTTTTAATTTATCACATTTCAAACGTCATTATTCCGAAAACCGCAGATTTTGGGGATATGATATGTTACACAAAAAGTGTTGAGAATTTACCATACAATTCAAATATGGCATAATATACAGTATGTTCCATTTAAAGAAAACAATGATTGCTGCATACAGGGTGTCATTTTGAAAACGTACCAGCCTCTATATTTCGGCCCCTATAGAAATTCCAAAAATATGCAAAAACACGTCAAACTTATTTTTAAGGGGGACATTTTGTAGGCTGGTTTTCAATTAAATTACATCAATCCTCTAGCGGGGGTGGACATAACCTCTAAAAATTTAAATGGATATGGGGGTTGAGTGATACCTCATTTTAAAGGTCGTTTAACCCGCTTTTCAAAAATGCTAATTTCTTGTCCCTTATTTTTAATACTTTTGAAGAAATCAAGTCAAACCATGAACATACAAGTATCAAGCGTTTTGCAATAAAACATTAAAAAACTAATAAAAAGTAACTTATTTTATAAAATTTTCTCGCGAACTGCTAAAAAGAAAAGGCAAGAATTTAGCATTTAAAATTTTATAAAATTAGTTACTTTTTATTAGTTTTTTAATGTTTTATTGCAAAACACTTGATACTTGTATGTTCATGGTTTGACTTGATTTCTTCAAAAGTATTAAAAATAAAGGACAAGAAATTAGCATTTTTGAAAAGCGGGTTAAACGACCTTTAAAATGAGGTATCACTCAACCCCCATTTCCATTTAAATTTTTAGAGGTTATGTCCACCCCCGCTAGAGGGTTGATGTAATTTAATTGAAAACCAGCCTACAAAATGTCCCCCTTAAAAATAAGTTTGACGTGTTTTTGCATATTTTTGGAATTTCTATAGGGGCCGAAATATAGAGGGTGGTACGTTTTCAAAATGACACCCTGTATGTTTTTCTTTAGACACCCTGTATATAATTTTCTTATGTCAAAAAATTCACAACTAAAAATACTAATCGACCTGTCCGAGCGTTTTTCTGCAAAATAATTACTTGAATTTTAAACGAATTTGTTCCTTTCATCATGAACGCACTGTATAATAATATTTATAATATATATTTATGGGAACGATTTGTCTAAAATACTTTTCAATAAATACTTTTGCCAAATAATTTTTCGAAGATATAAATTATTTATTACTAATTGGGAAATTATTGAATCAATAAGGTAATTATTACACATTCATACATTTGGCGGGAGTTCAGGAAAAATAAGAACTCATCTAAAGAATGCCGCCCATGCAGCCAGATAACAAACGTATCGTCCACATAGCAGCCCCAGACACTGGTTTATTGAAACTAACTAGTAAAACACAAGCGTAAAGATTCCTGTAAACGAGTTACAAGATGTTGAGAATATTTGATAAAAGAGTTACCATTGCATGTGTATTGTTTTAGATAAATATGTTGCTAGTTTGTAAGTAGGACTGTCAATTGCGAAGACGCACGTTTGCTTTGTTTTTGGATATACGTAGAAGTTGTGTGGTACCCACACTTTTGTGACAATTTCTAGTCAACATTTTTTGTAAAACTACATGAACGTATTAATTATTATTATTATTATTATTATTTAAGAATTATTATTCAGCCTGTCCACTAGGTTCTTTAATAATTTGTGAGAAATCTAAAAAAAATATAATATTACCCTAAAGTAGACCAGCACGACACTGCTACATATTTTTGTACGAAAGTAGAAAACTAGTACTATGATCCAGTGGATAAAGTGATGAAAACGTATTGCGATGGCATGAATAAGAAAACTTGTCATTCGAAAAATCTGATATTCAACACGTAGATAAGGATCATTATTTAATAAAAGGTATATTGTAACGAAACAAGCCCACAAAAGAAGCAAACCTCCGGGCGACGACAAAAGAAAAGTAAACATCGGCGCGACGCACCGTAAATAAGTCATAAATCAACTGCACTCATATATTGCGTCACAGAAAGTCTGGAATATGGTAGAAGAGAGCCAGAGTTTGCTGTGTATCTCTAGACCTTTTGTCTCCACATATATATAAATGCCGCCGGTGGATAAGGAATTCATTCAATAGTAGTCGTGCAGTTCAAATGATCATAAATAAGTGAGCGGTGCAGTTTTTATTACAGTGCAATAAATACATAAATATTACAGATATAAATAGTAGTGATAGAAATAAATACGTGTGTTAATTTAAATTGTAGTAGTTTTAAGTGCGATACATTTATTTTATATTTTTATATTGTGATTAGTTTTAAGTGTGCACATATACAGACAGTTTTAAAACATTTGCACGAGTTGTTTTATTGCGAATCCGAAAACGCAACAATATAAAGAAGTTCAGAATACCGCCAACGTCTGATCTACTAAACATTAGGGACAACCTAAACGTCCAATCTTATTCAAAAGAAATTATTGATTCTTATTTTCTTCATCAATAAGATTTTTTAACGAAATACTAACATCCACATATGACAATCTTATGTCAATCGCTTGCTATTACTTCACAAATATTCTTGGATTATCCCCATTGCGCTAATTATGGGATGATATGCAGAAATTTATGTAATCTAGTAGGGTAGCTCGAAATTCCATACCATAAGAAGATATTTGGATACACTCAATGAATGTGTAAACGACGAAGCAGTACACACACTTTATTGTTAATAAAGAACAGAAGAAAATGTTAACTTTGCATGAGTCGTTCATATAACACACTTGGAATGCAAATCACAATCACAATAACAGTAAAAATACTAATAGTTCATATTTTGATATCTCTCAACAACTTTGTATCAAGTGAGAGGTAACTTAGTCGCCATCACTTATTACGCTAGCAGAGATGATTTAATGAATCGTATTTATAGAATGTAAAATTATTTGTTCAATATTCATACAAGGTGGAAAAAATATATAGATACAGCTGAATATTTTAAAAACTGCTGATCAATGAAATTCAGGAGGATCTAGATTCCATCATTTCAGATTTTCTTCAGTTTTACACAGTCATTTGTTTTCGAGATACAACGCTAACTTGATGTTTTTTTAAATAGCACAGTGTGTCAAATGTAACATTTTTGAAAAACAATGTTCTTTTCTTTATTCAGTGAAGTAACATATGTCTGCCTTAATTTACATAAAAACAGAAATAATTTTTTTGACGAATTCAATTTTGAAGAAAATTAAAATAAAGTTAGCTTTTGAAAAGATGTTTTTAACCTGTCGTCAACTGTTTGGCAACCTCACTTCCACCAAAAATATTAAAAATAACGCATTTTATTAAAATTGAACTTTTATGCATTTTAAGCACAATGATTTTTTTTTAATTGTATAAATATTTTATATGAAATAATATTGTAACGAAACAAGCCCACAAAAGAAGCAGACATCCGAGCGACGAGAAAAACGTACCGGTATACAAGTCGTAAATCAACTGCCGGTAAACAAGTCGTAAATCATGCACTCAGCGACAGAAAGTATGGAATGTGGTAGAAGAGAGTCAGAATTTGCTGGTATTTCTCTAGACCCTTTGTCTGCCGATATAAATGCCGCCGCTAGGATAAGGGGTTAATTCCTTCAATGGAATTCATTGAATAGTAGTCGTGCAGTTCAAATAAACATAAATAAGTGAGCGGTGCAGTTTTATTACATAAATATTACAGATATAAATAGTACTGATAGATATAAATACGTGTGTTAATTTATTCGTAGTAGTTTTAAGTGTGAAAATATACAGACAATTTTAAAACATTTGCACGAGTTGTTCATTTCGACCCCGAAAGCGCTACAATATACTAAAAATGCTTCCCCTTAACTTCTTGACAGTAATGAATACGTTGAACAAAATTTTATAAGGAGTCAATCAATGTATGATGAGAAATCATGGCAATCTCCTTTCCTATCTGTTCTTGCAAATCTGCGATATTTAATGGCCTGTTTAAATAAACCCGATTTTTGAAACAACCCTATAGGAAAAAATCAAGTGGGATCAAATTAGGTGAGGTAGCTGGCCATTCAGTTGTTTCCCTCCGTCCTATCCATCATAACGAAACGTTTGTTTTAAATATTGGCGTGGTATACGACCAAACTGAGACGGTGCTCCGGCTAGTTGAAACCATATGGTTTCTGCTGATATATTTCGTTTATTGTATTTTGGGAAGGTTTCTTTGAGCTCGGGAATAACATTTTGTTGTAATAGTTGCATGTATCTTTCAGAAGATAAATTACCATTAATGAAAAAAGGACCAATAATATTCCGACCAATAATTCCACACCAAACAATATTTTTTTGGGTATACTGCGTATGAAGCTGCTCCATGCAGTGCGGATTTCTGTCAGACCAATACCTACAGTTATGGCAGTTAACATTCCCATTTAAATAAAAAGTTAATTCATCAGAGAATGCGATTGATAAAGTTATCATCCTCACTCAGTTCTTGCAACAGGTTGATTTTGAAGGGATGATATATTTTGCATTTCATTATATTGTGTATAGATCTCTACTCATATTATGATTTAGAGCCAACTCGTGTAAAGAAGTTTTTGGATTTTCTTCCATATCTAATATGACATACATAGAATTTTCTTTGCCTCTAACAGCTTTTGGTCGTTCGGATTTTACACGATTTTTGGTGCATTCAGTTACATTAAATCTTCCTAAAGTTTCTGAAACCGTTGTTCTATAGCTTGACTGTCAATTCGATTGTACAGCTGCGTTCAGAAAAAAATAGGATAAGCTATTTTTTCTATGTGAATCGGGTTCACTTATACTACATGTCAATGCTTTTAAATTTTGTTGACAACTTTAATTTGACTTGTCACTTAAGCAACAAATTGGGTTGTCAAAGTGAGAGTTTTATTATAATGCCAATAAAATTATGTAATCAACAAAAAATTCAAAACATATTAGTAGATATATACAGGGTGAGTTTTTTATCTTGAGACAACGGAATATCTCTAAACCACTGCATCAAATCAAGAAGAGATCTTAATAAGATTTGTTATAATGTAGGGGGCTCACTGAATAGTGCCGAACTCGATCCCCCACCTCACCCATCCAGAGTGGGAGGAGGGACAACTTTGAAATCTTAAATGGAAACCCCCATTTTGTATTGCAGATTCCGATTCTACACCATCAAGTATGTACGTTTTGTTTGAAACTTTTTTTTTCTATTCGTTATGGATTGCGGTGTAATCGCAAAAAACATGGTTGTGAATGTCTAGAGAAAATACACAAAAAAGAGAAGCAAGCAAACACGATTTTGTGTTTTGTTTATTTTAACATAAACTAACATTTCAAAAAGCCATGTGCTCGAAACTGTGCCCCTCCACTTCGAAACATTTATTTATTCGCAATTGGAATGCTATTCAACGATACAAAACCGTACTTTATTCAGTACATGACAAGTTACGAATCGAAAAAAAAGTTTCAAACAAAAACTACATACTTGATGGCGTAGAATCCGAATCTGCGAAATAGGTGTTCCCATTTAAGATTTCAAAGTTGTCCCCCTTCTCAATCTGGGGGGGGTGAGGTGGGGGATCGAGTTCAGCACCATTCAGTGAGCCTCCTACATTATAACAAATCTTATTAAGATCTTTTTTTGATTTGATGCAGTGGTTTAGAGATATTCCGTTGTCTCAAGATAAAAAACTCACCCTGTATACCGTAGTCGTCAAATTGTAATTTCGGTTTACACTTCTATCCCATGCAGAAGGTGACCTTACAATATGCAGCGATGCCTGCTTGCTAACAGTGGTAGGAGAGCAACGAAGTGTCGGGGGACCCTCACGCCTTACATTTCATAGCAAACGTTTGTCGAGTGTACTGTCTTGGCAACCTCGCTTATGTTTATCTTTAGTTTATTTCGTCACGCTCTTTTCCTCTTTCTACTTTCGTATCAGAAATTAAAATATGTCGATTACGGTATAAACTGCAAAAAAAAAACGATACAAATAATCAAAAATCAACAATCAAATGTAAAATTGTCAAAATAAAATAAAAGGGACTCACATTAAATGTACACAGCAATGTCACAGATTAAAAAATCAAGACTAAAAACAGCCAGTTGTGTTGCATATTGGTATAAATTAAAAATAATAAAAGAAATATAACATCATTATAACAGATATCAAACCATACAATTGACAGTATGTATCAAATGTCAAGTACGAATGTGCAAAGCTATACTATAGGTTTTTATATTAAACTTTTTTAAAAACGTTTTATATTTTTTGGTTATTTTCGTTCGTATATAAAATTACATGATTGCATGATAGAAATTTGATAAGTTCGCGGTGTCTCCACGATCATTAATGGACATTTCTTGTTTTCTGATATGGATCATTTCTAATACATCCCTATAGCTTTATGATTATATTCTTTGTCAAGAATTTTCACCTGTTTGAAATCGAGTGAATGGCCTGTCATAGTTGTATGTTTTTTCAGGGGGGTGCTATTTTTGCTAATCTTATGTCCGTTAATTCTATTTTTGAGGTGTTGCATGGTTTGCCCTATGTAATCACCAGGACATTCTCCGCAAAGAATTTCATAAACGATATGCGTTTGTAATTCTTTGGCTGTTTTTGCCTTTAATTTAGACCAAAGAAATTTCAATGTGTTAGTAGTTTTATTCACTATTATTATATTGCAAGGTTTGAGAATGTTTTGGAGGCTTTCTAAAAGGTGTTGTACCTAAGGAACAGCAATATAGGTCTTGTTATTGTCGTTATTGATTTTATTATGATTATTATAGTTTTTTTATAAAGCATGAATTTTTGTTTTTATGATATTATTAATTAGTTTACTAGGATAATTATTATTGGATAATGTCTGTCTTATTTTGGTTAGAATTTCAGTTCTGCAAAATTGCTGAAGTTAATGTAATTGCTCGATTTACTAGGTTACTCACTACATTCTTTTTATACGCAAATGGTGTGGCAGAATTATATCTCCCTTACCAGGTTCCCTTGGTATATCATTTGGTTAAGATTTTATGTGTTTTGTAATCCCTTATTAAAATGGTATCCAAAAAATTTATTGACAAGTTAGCTTCATTTTCTAGATTGAATTGTATTTCTTTTATGAAAGCTATTGAATTTTTGGAGAGAGATAATGTTTACATATTATGCTATAATTCCGGTTATATGTGAGTGTACGATTGTTTTATGAGATGTGTCAATTATGATATAAGTTAACACGAACTTCACACTTGTCCTACTTTTTTCTGCACACAATTGTATTTCATAAAAAGCGTAACCTCAACACAAATTTGTCTTCTATCGCCATATCATATATAGCATATATACTTATATGCACCTTATATGCTAATTATTTCACATAAACTTAATTTTTGTATAATATGCAAATGACAGGAGTCTCATGGCAGCATTTTTAAAGCTAACTTAATTTTACTTTTCTCAAAAATTGAATTCGTAAAAAAGTATTTCTCTTTTTATGCAAATTAAAGCAGGCGTGTGTTCATTACTGAATAGAGAAAACAACATTCTTTTCAAAAATATTACATTTGACCCCCCCCCCCACGTGCTATTTAAAAAACATCAGGTTAGCCTTGTATCTTGAAAACAAATGATGGTGTAAAACATCCATCTAACAGTATGTCAAATTTCAGCGATTTCCTATAAAACGTTTACAGCAGTTAAATATATTATTTTATAAAAAATCAATTTTATTGAAGCAGTTTTACACATGCATTACAAATTATAACTTTCAACAGTTTCCCTCTCCAACGCAATTAATGTTACAACTCTGGCACACTTTGAAAATAAAAAGAGTGGTAATTAAATAGTCTGACATGTAATGTGCAATTTACATGGAATGAACTTTCCCGCACTGAACCATACAAACTAAGTACAAAATAAATTTTTCCCGTCTATGTGCGCTTTTCAACTAAAGTTCAACTCTATCGAAATCGATAGCTAATGGCATATTCAGAGCCGATTTGGAGTCATTTTATTTTTAGTATCCCGTTTACGAATTCGTTAAACGACTAGAATGTTGTAGTATATATTAAGGTACACCAAATAAGTTAATAAAAATATATACGTGGCATAATGAAGTCTTCGTAATGATATTTATACTTTATACTGTTGAGGCTTAGATTTGTATTAGATGTTAAATCAGTTAAATATCGTCTAAATATATTGTCGGGATTCTTGTATATGGCAAGCACGTCAACGGCAGTCAATTGTTTAGAAGTTATCAAGTCGTATACGTTTTAATGGTTATGTTTAGGTTGTAGTTTTTTTTTTGCTCATTAAAACGTTTATATTTTACCATATGTACTGATGGAATGTGTGTACTATATTTATATATATTTGACTACAAATTACAGAAATTGACTACTTGTATTTTATCGTATTACTTATTAAGCTATCTTGCATTGAATTTATTCAGGGTGGAATTTATAACAGATGGCAGCATGATGTTTAGAAGAAATATTTAAAAGAAAGTGAAGGAATATAGTTCAAATGTTCTAAAAATTAAAGATAAGGGACAAGTTTGCGCAATTATGTTTTTATTTATACAAGTTGTCCGACGGGAAGGTATACTGCTTTGTTTTAACATAACTTTTGGTTAAATGAAAAAGAATGAATCTTGTTGACAAATGGTTTATTGAATGTTAATGTCAGACAAATGTCCGCCTCTGTCAGCTTCACAAATGTGGGTTTTTTTCAGCATATTTTAGTTTCTTATACGATGTCCACGTTTTGAACTCCCCTGATGACGAAGAAGTGGTTTTTAAAAAATGCCTCTCCCCCCCCCCTCTCTCTCTCTCTCTGTGTGTGTGTGTCTATCTATCTGTCTGTAAGTTTGTTCAAACCTCCAGGTATGAACGGTTCTAGAACTAGTGCGCATGTCATTTAAAAAAAGACAAGGTTCAATGTTCGGTTCTTCAGAACTCGTAATTCAGAACGGTTCTTGAATTACGTGTTCTGAAAGACCGAACACTGAACTACTAGTTCTCAGAATTTTTAGTTCCAGAACTGCATGGTCCGAACAGTCTTTTTTTAAATGACATGCGCACTAGTTATATAACCGTTCAGAACTGGAGGTTTGAACAAAACTTGTCTGTTTCTCTCTCTCTTTCTCTCTCTCTTTCTCTCTCTCTTTCTCTCTCTCTCTCTCTGTGTGTGTCTGTCTGTCTGTGTGTGTGTATATTTACGAGTATAATCTCCCTTTCAAGATCCAATTAGCTTTTCAGTAAGTAGTTAGTAGTCCGAAAGTGGAAGTTTGCTTCAGTGAAAATATCGAATTTTATCAATATTTCGTCAACTACTAAATTTAAACAAATTTATAAAAAATTCAAACGTACACAAAAGTGAATTTTTAAAGTTTTTTATTAACCCCTTAAGTGGTTACGTCGTATATATTTGTCATGGCCTTTTACATTGTATAGCGCTTATGACGGATCATTCGCGTCATAAATTTACTTGGTATACTGAATGGTAAGTCGAATATAAATGCCTGATCGTTCCTAGTGATAGTGAAAGGATATGAGCATTGCTAGAATGAGTTTGTCTAGGGCCAGTGTTATTTACAATATAGAAAACATAACGTAAACTTCATTTTATTTTTTTGAAAATAAAAGTCATATTTACATAGTCGTATATTAAGTGTACGCCAGTTCATTGCACAGAACTGTACCGGGTGGCCAACTAAGAATGGCCGCCGGCTATATCTCAGAAACCAGTAGTCATATTGCTTTCGCGTAAAAATATTTCATGTTAAAGTGCCCAAGAGAAAATGCTGGAAATTATTTTGGAGTTTGTAAAATGTCCGCAAGGGGGCGTAACAGTCAGGATCAATGTTAAAATTTAGAATTTCTTCATATTTTTACTAATTAAGGGGTACTGAAAATTTTTAAATTTTATTCCTTACACATTCTTTATTAGTCTTACACATTTTTTACTATCTAGTGAAATAAAGTGGTGGGGGCAGTTCAAATGTTTTTTAAATAAACTAGGATTACTCCCGTTTGGCCCAACCGATTTGAATAAGTTTGGTCTCATTTAAAAGAGCCTTATTTGCTCTACAAACTGAACTTGTGTTTTTGTATCTCGGACTTTTGCCGTCACCGGTAGATGGCGTTAACTGAAATGTAAGCAAATATTAGGCATTTTTTCAAAAAAGTTTAATACAATGATATGTTTCTTTTTACATAAGCTAATAAAGAATTAAAACCTCTACATTTCGGTAAAAAAAACAAATTTGTATGTTTTTTAGAACAGGAGATATTGACAAAAATAGATGAAAATTCATAAATTCTCCTGTTTTACTGGCCCTTTTTTTTATAAAGCTAACAATTTTTAGCTACATATATTATTATTATCAAGAAAAATGTTATTACCAATTTGAAAGATCCTGTTTAATAAAGCAAGATTATTTTTAATACTTATTTTAATCCAAAAATATACCATTAAAAATAAAAAAGTAAGCTATGAAAAAATAAAACAATAACTCTCATTGTGTTAAAACGAGGAGTTGTGAAAATAATAAATATTATTGTGGGTTTTTGATTGACTTCGTTTACTTTTTTGTGTTTGGGGAAACTTCTTTTTTACTGAGATCCGGTTAGCGGATGGAGAGGCATTCGATATGATTGGTGTCTATTTCGAATGCATGCGAAATAAAACAGTTGCTTCCAGAGTGTATGGCTATGCAGTTCCCTGGATGACGACATTATGCGAGCAGTGTTTTTCGTATGTTAGCCGAAAGGCTTAGGACCACCGGAAGTATTAATTTTCCGGTGTATAGAAGGCAACCTACTGGCCGAACCGAAGAAAATTCTATAAAAGTATTAGCATATATTGAATTTAATCCACATGTAGGGACCAGAACCATAAGTAGAGAGTTGGGCATTTGTATAACTACGGTTTAAAATATATTGAAAGATCACAGCATCATCTCACTGGAGAGATTTATTTTATTTTTTTACTGAATGAGCTGCCCTTCTATTAGAAAATGTCCCTCTGGACGTTCGTCGTTATATGTTTTTTCAGCTCGATGGGTGCCCGACGCATTTTGCGGCAAACGTCCAGAATTTCTTAGATCAGACATATCCTGGCAGATGGATTGGACGGGGTAGTATATTTCCCTGGCCCGCCAGGTCACCAGACCTCAACGTTCTAGATTTATATCGGAGGCGGAAATTGAAATTTCTGTTTTATCCACGCGGCAAAGGTTGCAGGCTTGCATTAACAATGATGGGCATTTTGAATAATTAGGCCGTCATTAAAAATTTTACAAATCTGTCTTTACAGTTATGTAATTGTAGGTATTTTAGTGTTTAATATTAGTTTTATTCAGATAGTGTTAGTATTAATTGTTAATATAGTAAATCATAGTATATGAAAATTTTAAATACATGTTTTTCGAACGTTTGTATAAAATTACATTAATGTAATTTTGTTTTCTTAAACAGGAACTAACTAAATGTTATAATTTTTTTTTATTTAATTTATTTTTATATATTTTGCATCGGTATTACAGGAATGCCTTTCAAATTTCTTCCGCTTTTGTGAAATTTTGTTATTTGGTCTGCGTGTTAGAATTTTACTGAAGAAGACAAACAAAAAGTAGACTATATTATATAAATATATATATCTAATAAAAAAGACAATTAAAACAAGAGAATTCATGCATTTTCATCTATTTTTGCCAATATCTCCTGTTCTAAAAAACATAAAAATTTGGTTTTTTTACCGAAATGTAGAGGTTTTAATTCTTTATTAGTTTATGTAAAAAGAAACATATCATTGTATTTAACTTTTTTGAAAAAAAGCCTAATATTTGCTTACATTTCAGTTAACGCCATCTACCGGTGACGGCAAAAGTCCGAGATACAAAAACACAAGATCAATTTGTAGAGCAAATAAGGCTCTTTTAAATGAGACCAAACTTATTCAAATCGGTTAGGCCAAACGGGAGTTATCCTAGTTTATGTAAAAAAACATTTGAACTGCCCCCACCACTTTATTTCACTAGATAGTAAAAAATGTGCAAGACTAAAAGTATTAAAGAATGTGTAAGGAATAAAATTTAAAAATTTTCAGTACCCCTTAATTAGTAAAAATATGAAGAAATTCTAAATTTTAACATTGATCCTGACTGTTACGCCCCCTTGCGGACATTTTACAAACTCCAAAATAATTTCCAGCATTTTCTCTTGGGCACTTTAACTTGAAATATTTTTACGCGAAAGCAATATGACTACTGGTTTCTGAGATATAGCCGGCGGCCATTCTTAGTTGGCCACCCGGTACATTTCGAAAAATTATCTCTATTTAAGTATGGAAGTATGTGTACAGCCTATTAGGCTTTAAATAATAGTTTTGTTGTAGGGATAAGTAGGGCAAATATTAAACTGAAGAGCGAGGGTATAAAAATGTATGCTTGCGTGGATATAAGTGAAGTTCAGTGAGCCTTCAATTAATTTTACTATGTTCATAAGCGGTGACAATGTATTAGTGTAATGATAGTCAATAGCTTCGTTGTGGATACTCGCCACCTATTTTAAAATACCTAAATTTATATTCGTAAAAAATGTAAATATATAACAGGCGTAATACAAATTAAAAAGCACAGTGTCTGATATACACAGATTTTACCTTTATTTAAAAGAAATTGATTTTACACTTTTCAATTGTTTAAACGTTTGGCATATTTAACAGCTTTTAACTATCACCATAGATTATTGAAGCTATATTTACTATTACATCTTCTGTTACAGTGTAATTAGTGCAAATAACTCGAAATTATTATTTGAAAGAAGTTTGCTTAGATGTTTTAATAAGCGATAAACGGGATGTTGTCATCGCGGGTGTATGATTTTCAATATCGTAAGACATTGTTACAGAACTTTAATCTTAATTTTGCTAATTCTTATTGTTTTTTTTTAGCTGTATACTAACATTGAAAAAGGACACACAGACTGTCCGAAACATGTATGTTTTATGTATTTAAAAGAATGCTACAATTAAAGATACTCAAATTATTATGTTGAGTTTTATACCAGACCTACAAACCGTCCAAGAATAAATTGTTTTATTATATATATATATATATATATATATATATATATATATATATATAGAATTAAATTTCTTGGGTGATTTAGAGGTCATACCAATTTCAAATTAATTTAAAATTAGTTTAATTATTTATCAATAATTCTAAATTTAGAATTATTTATCATATACAGGAGTCGAGACAGGACCCACGGTAGCGTAGTGGTTAACGCACCTGACTGGTAATCGGGAGATTGCGGGTTCGATTCCTGGACCGATGGGTAATTTTTAAAAAATATTAGAAATTACCTAATTAACAATTAAACTAATTTTAAATTAATTTGAAATTAGTATGACCTATAAATCGTCCAAGAAATTTAATTATATATATGCACTTGAATATGTGAATTAAGGTCAAGAAAATTTAGAATTATTTATATATATATATATATATACAGGATGGTTCACCGGGATTCAATTCTCGATCGATTGTGGGAAAACTATAGCTGGAAATGATCTGAAATTTTGAGTTTATTCTAAAGTCGATGGGGGCCTAAAATATTCTCAAGATGGCGGCACTTCGGGCTATGCCGGAAGTAGGCACCAACTTCCTAATTTTAAATAGAATAACCTGTATATTGTCAGGTTTTTAGATTCTACGTGAAATTCTTAATATATTTCATGTATAATGTCATATATCTAAGTGTAACCCATTTTGACTTATTGAAATTCTTATGTTAAATTTGACGTTTGCAGGCAGAAACTCAATAGCACTTTTTCCATATAAATATGAATTTATTATTTAATTTGAAGTAAATTGTCTCAAATAGATGGCCTAATTAAATACTATTTGTATAAAATCGTTACAATTATTAATACAGAGTGTGCGAATTATACGCCTGAAAACGAATTTGGAAAAATTGCCAAAAGACAATTTTTTTAAATGGGAAGCGCATTAAAAATAAGGATCACTTTGTATAAATATGTCTATTATAAAAATTGGTAGTTTTCGAAATATTGTTAGTTAGTGTTTTTATCATCTACAGTACATAGTTTGCATTAATTCTTTTTTCATTAGTTACCCATGACAGTGTTTACAAAATTATAAATTGTCATTCGTTGAAGAAAAGTCATGTACCTTATCATAATTTCAAGTAATGCCGGCGCGCTTAAGGGGGGCTTACTCAGAGGTGCCGACTAACTGCCGTGAGGTACGACGTAAGGGGGCGGCGCCATATGCGCCAATGTAAATTCCGCAGATGTAAGGTATTCGCTAAAATAGAACAAACAGCAGAAATTTTCGTTTTTCTTATTATGTATTTGCATTAAATTGAATGCAAAGGATTAATTAAGGCTTTGTTGGGAGTACTTTCTTATAATTCAAATTATTTACTCCTACATTTCACTCTCAAAGTTGGCAAAATTTATCTTAACACAGTTTTAGAAACTTTATTTTAAAAATCAATTCCAGTCGAGCATGCATTGAGCCTTTATTTATTTGTGTTTTAAATTTCGTTTTGATATTTCGTAAACACAAGCGGTACTATTGTTTTAACGAAACCTTGTAAAGTCCAGAATTTACATTAGCACATATGCCGCCACCCCCTTACACCCTCCTTACGGCAGTTAGTCGGCATCTCTGTGTAAGCCCCCTTAAATTATACAAACGATGAATATTCAAATTTGTTGATTCTAGTTTTCCAAAAACAAAAACATTAGAAGAATCTGTGGATAGAGATACAGACCCACTTTCCAAATGAAAGTAGTAGACTTTGTTTTGTGCGTTTTGAGAAGGATTGCCCTAATAAATATATAATTAGTATGCATTTTGTAAATGTACAGTTACGGACAAAAAAATGAGAAAGTTTTCTTGCCTAATGTGTTGGGATTTTGAAAAACAAACGTCAATAAATGATGTCAGAAAAATTGGTTAGGTTATTGTCAAAAAACACAAAGCAAGATGGAAATGGACTAACAATAGTTTATTCAAAATCACATTGTCTCTTAAGTATTTTATTTTATTAATATTTAGCCATTGCACCATTTCGATTTATAACATCTGCTATTCTTCGCGGCATAGAATTAAATAAACTTAAACAGTACTGGTCCGAATTATCGTTCTACGCGTTATTAATTGTTTCCAGTACGTCTTGCACATTTTGTGGTCGAACATTTCTTCTTTGAATAATACATAGTTTTAGCCATTTTACATTAGCAATTATTTTTGCTTTATCAACAATGTTTGCATTCAGCAGACACAACAGTTGCGCAATTGTTCAGTGATCATGACCACTAGACGTCCGCTCACTCTGAACATGTTCAGGAGCGGCCGCTATTCTTGTGAACGGAAACATTCTACACTCACTTAGTGAGGGTATTCTGTACGCATGTGCCATTGATGCATTCCAAGACCAACCTAATACATAATTTTGATGAAAGTTACTAGAAAAGTAAGATACAGCAAGTTAAAGGTATTGTGCAAAAATAAATGTATTATAGTATTGGAGTTCACCCAGTATTTTATTCGGGGTTAGAAAAACCAGTCCTTACACTAAAAACTACGCCAAAATTTAATGCAGAAAAACATTTTTTTATTATTATTGTTTATTCGGTTTAATTTGTATAATTTTAACATATGGCAGCAATGAAAATTACCAGATGACAGACGATCACATAAAGATGAGCACTCCTGTTCAGCAAACACTCAACTGTTGTAAAGTGAACAGTTGTAGCGGGAACGATTCCCGATCCGTCTGCTGAATGAACGCAATCTTAACGCATGAGATTTTTACAAAAAAAAAATATCGTTGACAAATTGATAACATATATGAACTACTATGGTCTATTCGGTAAAATTTTAAAAGCGGGCATAACAACTAAAATAAAGCAAAATTTTATATAAGAGTTGTCCCACTTTATTCTATCCGTAACTGTACATACTAGACCAACATGAAAATTGTGTATCAAATCTATTTTTTATTAAATATTGCAGTGTTCTTCAACCTCCTTGAATACGCGACCCCTTCTTAAGTAAAAAGAAATTCTGGCGACCCCCTAGAACGGTAACAATGTGGCGAGCGGGCGGGCCCACTCCGCTCTGGCAATCAAACAGCATGAACAGAATCTTCAATCAGGACTTAGTAAATTAGCACCTAAGTTAATATGTGCATTAACAATTCAGTTTTTAGTTACTCGTGTCAATACTTTTTCTTTGGAGAGCCACCTGACATCTATTTGATGCAAATGTATCTAAAATATTTAGGTGTTTTTGTAAAGACATTGGCCACAAACGAAATTTTCCGAGGAATTCTTGTAGGCTATTATTTAAAATATTTCGGTGTTTGAAAAGATGAGTAAAAAATGCTAATTTTAATAGCTAAACAGGGTCACAGCAATAAAATCACATATTCAGAATTATCAGCATCTTGTAAATACACAGGATGAGAAAATATATCAAATGTTCAGAGTTATCATCTTGTAGGTACACAAGATGCTAAATCTAAATATACGATTTATTTTTGTGACCCTGTTTGGCTATTAAAATAAGCGTTTCTCGTTGGTCTTCTCAAACATCTAATTATTTTAAATAAGAGCCCTTCAAGGGAGGGAAGAAAACATCCTTTTTTTACCTACAATATGCTAAATCTGAATATGCCATTTCTTTTTGTGACCCTGTTCGGCTATTAAAATAAGCATTTATCGCTGGTCTTTTCAAACACCTAAATATTTTAAATAAGGGCTTTCAAGGGAGGGAAGACAACATCCTTTTTTGTACCTACAATATGCTAAATCTGAATATGCCATTTCTTTTTGTAATCCTGTTTGGCTATTAAAATAAGCATTTATCCCAGGTCTTTTCAAACACCTAAATATTTTAAATAAGTTAAATAAGGGCTTTCAAGGGAGTGAAGAACACATCGTTTTTTGTACCTACAATATGCTAAACCTGAATATGCCATTTCTTTTTGTGACCCTATTTGAATTAGCATATCTCGCCGATCTTTTCGAACACCTAAGTATCTTAAATAAAAGCCTTCAAGGTAGAGAAGAAAATATTCTAACGGGAGAGCATAAATTCGCAAAACTTCGTTTGTGGTCAACATCTTTACAAAAAAATGATGTATAAATTTTTTCCTTGCGTTCGGCAGATTGTCCAAGAAATTGCAATGGACCAATCATTGGTAGTAAGTTCTCCTTTCGCCACTTCCTATGTGAACTTCCTCTTCAATGGTTAACATAAAAACTAAAAAGAGAAATAGGCCCCAATTGAAAAATGCTTTAATTATTTGGGTGTCAAACATGAAACCAATATTAGAAAAAAATTAAAGAATAAACGGGCACAGCTTTCTCACTGAAACTGTTGTATTTTTATTGTAGTGTAGGACCATAACCGTTGCTTTTTACTTTTAGCTGGCTTGCGACCGCGACCCTCCGAACAAAACTTCGGGACCCCCGTGGGGGTCGCGACCCACAGGTTGAAAAACACTGAAATATTGGTACCAAAGAGCTGAATCAAACCTTTTATCTTTTATCAAGACGTCCTTAAGAACTTGCAGAAAAAGTTTTACATACAACAGTAATAAATATAAAAATTTACATCGGCTAAAGTTGCTTACCCGTCCTGCAAAGATAATTACATATACACATTACTAATTATTATTCGCTATTTATGTATGTTGAGAATATGGAGAAAAATTAATTTACACAATCTTATAAAGTATGACAATTTTGTATTTCTATTATATATTGGAAATTAACAAATAATTTAGTGTTCACATCAGCTTAAAAAGATTAAAAATACAACAATTGATACTATAAATACAAAAAACAAAATTGCTGCATAAATTAGTCAGGTTCACTTGTGCTGGGCATTAAAAGTCACATTCACCATCACTGTTTCAGACACAAATAATAAATGGTTTCACAATCATTCATTAATCCATCAATGGTAATCACATTCTCTTTGATATTTTAATTACATGGTCGGCACAATTTTTCCAATTACTTATTGTAATATTTGCAATTGCTTCTGTTAAAAGTTCTCGTATATGTGAAATTTTGAAAGGGGAAATTTTTGAAGCTACTACACCTTCTAGTTGGGCCCAAATCATTTCAATCGGATTGCGCTTGCAATGATATGGAGGTAACCTGTGCAGCTGTTCTTTCCTACTTGGGCAGTATTTGTTGTAATATCCTGCAAAAATGTTACCGTTCATTTAACGATTCAGTACTTAATCCTTCCCCGCATATATCAATTCAGATCCTATATGAAATATTCTTAATTGCCTATCTTTACCAGTAGGGCTTTTTAATCCTGTTGGTAGGCTTTCAACAAAAGCTTGTCGTGCACTCATTATACTTGCGGCAATCCAAACTTTTCTCTTTGGATGTCCTTCATTCAAGCATGTTGCATCTAATTAAATATTGGACGACCATCATAATCTGTGCTGTTTTAATATTTCCAGATATTCTCCATCAGATATTTTCACCTTTTTCTACTAGTACAAGTTTCTTATTACGTTTGACGTATCCGAAATATAACATGTATATGAACATGTGGTAATATAATCAGTATTTAATTAACACTAACTTGAAATTAATGAGTTTCAAGAATCAATTTTGGTAGGGACTCATCTATAGTTATTATAGTACAATAAACCAAAGTAAAAATGTAAGAGACTAGGTTATGGCTTGGTTAAAAACATAAAATGACGTTTTGGCAAACTTATTTTCACATGTTAAACTTACCTACGCAAGAACCAATGAGATATCTTAAAAATATACATCATTTTGGCGCGATATTTGAATCACTCCTTCTTATTCTGAGACAAGGTATAATAATAAGCCGTTCAATTAAAGATACATATTAACGGCAAATAGATCACAAAACCCAGCAATTACTTATTTACATATATTATTGTCACGTTGGAGTTATTATTATTATTGTTATTATTATTATTATTATTATTATTACTACTACTATTATTATTGAGTCATAAAGGAGAAAATAGTTGTTATACTAAATTGCCAAAAGAAATAAAATATGCAGCATTTTTGAATTTATATTGCACTATTTTTATTTAGTTCATCAGCAAACGATACTGCATAAGCAACAAACGCTTAAATCGCAATGAAAAGCTTCGAAAATACCCAGGGGCATATAAACGTAAATTAAAAATTGAGCAAGCAGCAGAACTTAATAATCGTATCACAGCGTGTGTTCACACAAAAATTACTCCGTGTTTATCGATTTTACGCGTGTAATGTTGTGCATTTAGATTTTTTAGCGCAGATAAGGTGGCTTTATCTCGACTATCGTTTACATGTATACGTCCCACACCTATCCGTCTGCGTTCATTTCGCGAGAACGAAAAAAAAAGCTCTGCTTAAAAAAAAACCGGTTAAAAATATTCGACCACATTTTTCAAATATACGTTCGAAACATTTTCAGACTATGGATTTAGAATTACAGTTGAGGGCTGCAGAGGCAAGGAAGTACGAATTGGAAAGGGCCCACGGCGAAGCTCTTCAAGCCCTCAGAGGTTGCAGCGCGGATCTGTTAGAGACGAGACAGTCCAGAGTGAGGGAGTTGGAGAAAAAGGTCGCCTTGGAAACTGTCAGGTAAGTACTAATGTACAAGAGTGAAAAAAGAAAGAATATCAGGTGTGTTTAATTTGGTTTGTCGGACTTTTGGACATGGTTTTTCGATTTGCCATATAAATTGAATTTCGTTTAATTTTCCGGGCTTATACATATAGTAGTAATAATTATACAGGTCTATGATAAAATAAATAAAATTTCGAGGCCGAGTTTAATTTAATTAAACAAATAGCGATGAGTGACAATTTTGACCCAATGATAGAAGATAATATATTAAGGAAAAAACAATTAAAACAGGCTGTAAACCGTTTTCAAAGGGAATCAGTACAATGTTAAAAAGGAAACTAAAGATAAATATTTCATTTAAAACCAATAACACCATAGGTATGATCATCAAAAATAATAAGGGAAGAACGGAAAAAGGTGAAAAATCGGGAGTCAATGAGTTGAACTGTGGGAGTTGCCAAAAATTCTATAGAGGCCAAACAGGGTGGTCTTTAGAATTAAAGAACACATGATGTCCTTTCAGAATAACAAAACAGACTCTCATTATGCAAAACATTTGTAAGAATGTGTGGACATGATTTCGACGACAATTTTAAAATATTCCATACTCAAAATAAAAGTGTTGTTTTAAATAATTTAGAAGTTTTAGAAATCAACAAATTCAAAAATACAAACTTATTATTAAATAAGCAATTAGACGTATGTAATTCCCCAATTTTTTTTTTTTTATTAATACTGTTTTTGGAAGTTGAAACACGTTGTTTTATTTTAAGTGTTTTGGTGCATTTTATTATGATAAAGTAGCTTATGAAAATTGTTTGAAAGTTGATAACCAATTTTTTAGCATGTTTAGTATTGATTCCAAAAATAAAATCGATTTTTTTTTCTGTCACGTAAATTTCTGTCACAAAAAGATTGGAGAGGATAATTCCAATCATAATATTTTGACATTTTGATTTTAAGTTTATCTCCTTATAAATCATTAAAGTTAAAATCTTTATAGCGGTTTATTTTTTTCAAAAATTCATTTTCTGCTGTACAGTAGCTGGAGCTTTGGTGAAACCTGTCATCTTCCTTCTCACTGAGTGAAAATTTTCGGGGAATATAATACATGTGTGAATTAAAAAAAATGTTCTTTTATAGTTAAATATCAATAATGTAGAATTATTGTTCTCATAAGAAAAGTGATTTGATCCCCAGTTTAGTTACAAATTAGTTGATAAAAAACTCATCCCAAAAATTATATCGGGTGTTTTTCCGCTTCTGCCGACTCCGATGGCTTGACTATCGACATGATAAAACTTTCTTGAAGTTATATTCTCTAATATACAGGGTGTATTTGAAATAAGGGGACAGAGTATGATAAAAGGAAAGACGCACTTATGTAGAATATAAATCCCAAAAATTGTGAGACAATTACGACACCAACGCCAAAATTGAAAACCCCCGAAAAGTGTTTAATGTGCCGCCTATGGATTTAGCAGGTATCGCACCAGTTAGGCGAGACAGCCGACGTCATGAGTCGTAATAAATAACATTTTTATGGAACTAAATAAATATATACATACATAGATACACACACCGCAATAACAATTGTAAACGTTATAAACACCCCAATGATAGCATTGTTTACTATTTCTAAACAGGTGTTCATGCTAAGAGTTGAACAACCTTAATATGAAATATCAGCTGATTTGGGATAAAATTGATGCGTGTACTTTATTCGATTTCTTTTGTTCTCGTTTAAAACATCTTAGTTTTCAACTACGAGAATTTTTTTTATTGAGATGCCGACTGTATGAATTTTGTAATTATTTTAATATTTGCCAGGATTATTTAGATATTACATTTTCTTCCGCAATAAATGTATAGTAAGTACTATTACTGTTATTATGATTAAATTCAACGACTTTTTAGTTCTTATTTCTCACAAAAACAAATTTGTGTTGTAAAATTTGCCCAACTCTACTTATGAGAAACTTTTATTTTAATTGGAAGCAAATGAATTTAAAAAAAAAACATAATTTATTTCAGTTCGTGCGTTGTGTAAGCCATAGTCGAAACATCCACACGTAACAATCGAACGAGACTGGCTTCGCACGTCCTCACACTCCTACTTAGTACCCCACTCTTGCATACCCTACAGTCGTATTAAAGTGCAGTGGCGCGACGAATATTTTAAAAATATCTTTGTAATTTTAAAAATTTGAATTTGCGCAAAATATTTTGGATTTGAGTCTAATAAAATTAAATCTTTACATTAATTATACTCTGTCCCCTTATTTCAAATACACCCTGTATAGCAGACATAATTAAAGATTGCATTGTTGAAAGGTGTCTTTCACAGCTCATGAAAGCATAGTCATGTTATACTGATATCCAAAACATCAGCATCACTCTCTTATGTAGATCACGGACCGATTAGAGTACCGCCGGTTCTTACAAAATTCTTTGAAAAAATTATCAATTACAACTTCAAGAGCATCTAAATAGAAGCAGTAAACTCCCTGACTATGAGCTTTCGAGCGCGTACATAGCCGTGAAACAGCATTTCTACGCGTGGCGAATAATTAAAGCAAGTGTTATGGGTCTTGTCACAGCACTAGTTTTGCTAGTTTTCAGTAAGGTTTTTGACATCGTTGACCATAGATGAATATCTTCCGTCTTTCATTATATTGGCTTAACATCAACGTCTATCTTTAGTCAGTTTTCTTCTAAATAGAAGGCGCATTATCTAACACTGTTTTTTTTAGTTTTTGGTGTGCATCAGGGTTCAATCTTGGGGCCATGGTTTTTTTCTAAACGCACCTGGAATTTACTAACGTCAATAACGACATGCAAAGTACAAATGTATACTGATAATAAGCAACTCTATCAGTCGTTTCCAATTAGTAATTACGAGAATGAGTTAAAAAATTGCTTTTATTTTTACTATTTATTCGAACCCCCCAACAGAAGTAAATGATTATTGACTATGGAAAACGACCAAAAAAATTTAAAAAAACTCAAATTACATCAATTAAGAAATCTAACGACTGAACTATACCCACACATATCCTAAACATTTCGGAAATAGTTTAATCGAGTAGGGAAATACAAGAAGCTAAGCCTATTTTGGACCTGGTGGACAGCTTTACAAAATCTGTGTGATGTTAATACGAGGGTCAGTCAATATGTAATCCCTCCTATTTTTTTTTACCTAAAGAGAGATATTTAAGTGAAAATTTTGAATTTGGGGCTATTCTTCAAACCTGGTTCTACAATCCACTGCAATAGTAATTTCCTGCGTCAACAAGTGGCAGCATTGCAGTCGCTTGCAAAATGGTCGACATCAGTGTTCGTATTAGAGGTTATGTAATTGTATTCTTGAATTCAGAAGACGAAACGCCTATTCGCATTCATGAAAGACTGAAAAATGTGTACGGTGATGCAACAGTGGATGTCAGCACCGATCGCTGGTTGACGAAAAGCGAAGCGATATTGTGATGCAATAGCATCACAACACTTGAAGCGATTCCGTTTGAAGGGAGAAGAGTTTCTGGAAAAAAAATTAACCTAAGACAAAATATGGGTTCTTTTCTTTAAACTTGAATCAAATAAACAGTCAATGTGCAGTGTTCTGAGATGCAGAGGGTGTGATTATGGTTGATTTTTTACAGCAAGGATGCCTAATAAATTCTGTCCAATACGCCACGACCCACTAAAAGCTTAAACCACTTCTTCACGAGTTCACCTAACGAAAGCTGTGGTAGATGATGACAATTCAAGACCACACACCAGTCGTCACTCCACTAAAGCGATTCTGAACATTGGATGGACAGTCTTGCCTCATCCCCCATACAACCCTGACCTGGCAGCATCAGTTTTTAATATGTTTGCACCGCTAAAAGAAGCTCATCGTGGGATTCACTTTGAAAATGAGGAGGCCGTAAAAGTCTGTGTGCGTCAATAGCTTAGGCAGCAGCACCGTGCTTTGTGCTACATTGGAATATATGCCCTTGTTGAATGATAGACCAAAACTGTTGAAATGGACGGAGATTATATTGAAAAGTGACAAATTAATCATCAATATTGTGGGTTTCAATCTATGTAATTGAATTTTAATTTCTTGACAATTAAAAGGAAAAAAAATATGAGGCATTAGTTATTGACAGATGCTCGTATAAGCAGGGAATTCAGTAAGGTATCAATTTTCATGAAAAAATAAAATGCAAAGAAAACATTGTATTGTGGAACAAAAATTGGCAATAATTAACCCTTTCAGCCCTCAATTTTTAAAAGCTAATGAAACATTTTTTTGGTGGTTGCTACTACTTACATATGTTGTTAAGAACATATAAACGACATTTTATACATATAGCTTCGCTATAAAAAAAATTAGAACTTGCCACCATTAGGTCTAGGAGGAAAACAGGAACAGCGGTATATTATGCCTGACTTACCGCATAGTATGAATACTTTTATGCCCCAGGGTGTGGGCTTTCCTCTGATGTATTGCTTTATATTGAGTTGTCCCTTGAAAGGGATCATGGATTCATCGATACATAGGTTCTCTTGTAGGGCCAGTTCTTCTCATCTGGATTCAAATGCTTGAATAAGTGGACGGACTTTCCATAGTCGATCGTGTTGTTGCACCTGATGTGGATCATTTCCATTAGTAATATGTAAATTATTTCTCAAACTTTCAAACCGGTTTCTTGTAATCCCAATGTCTCTAACAAGAGCAATTTGAGTAGATGATTTCCAATAGAGTCTTAGTCTAGGGTAATTTAGTACGCCCATTATGAGATGCAAAGCTACCAGTTTTCTAATTTCGTATTCATTTGTATTTACTGACTTGCCATTAGTTGACAATGAATACATGTTTGTTTTCTCAGCTAATTCGGAAAAAATATAACATAAGGTGATTCCGGTTCATCATCAGTTATAGAGCTGTCAGATTGCTGAAAACTAGTCAATAGTGGTGGTATAAATTCTGTTCTTTTCCAGCTTGCAGCTAGTCTTTTTTTATTGTCACTTTTTCTTTCTTTGCAATAAATATTTGGAGGTATATTTTCTTCATCACTTTCATCTTCAGATGCAGACTCAGTCTCGATTTCGTCACTATTTTCTGGGTTATAATCATCATCTTCAAATGAACAATCATTGTCAAAATTTTCAATGTCTGATTCATCTAGTTCGGATATTGTAGTCAAAGTTTTGTTCAGTGGGATCTGCTTTGAATTACCGTAAAATCTAATCGTCGGTATTTCCAAATCTGAAAGAAATATCATATCAAGAACTAGCATTGAAGCCTTCCGGTGGCATTTGCATACACACTTTTTTAGGGTTCAATGAATCAATGGCAATAATAAATTTTGAACAAATATTGTAAACTAAGGAACTTTGGCAACCTTATGATACTATCTGCTAAAATACATTTATAAACAGAGCAAT
The DNA here is from genome assembly GCA_963170755.1 of Amphimallon solstitiale. NCBI lineage: Eukaryota > Metazoa > Arthropoda > Insecta > Coleoptera > Scarabaeidae > Amphimallon > Amphimallon solstitiale. The sequence continues at coordinate 121,010,382 of OY720677.1, forward strand.
GATTGCAATAATATTTATTGATTTTGTAACACTTACCAGCACAAGAATCACTTATGTCAGCATCCATCTTGAATATCTGTATAAACCATAGAGAACACTTATCAAATAAAACTTCTGGGCACAGAAATCGAAACTACATGTATAAGTGATGCCACCTAGTCCATGAATGTCGAACTAAATAAAACAGTTTACAGGTACGTAGGCCTTGAATTTGATGGTGGTATTTGCCACCATTAGGGCCGAAAGGGTTAAAGAAAACAATAATTATTATAATAAATAATAAATGCTGAATATGAAAAAGCACGTACTGATATTATATGATTCTCTGTAAAATTTTCTTTCAGTACTTATATCTGACAACCTAACTTAAATCAAATTAAAATGCATTAGAATTAGAGAAACTAAGACGTACAATATTTGCATTACATGTAAGCGTTATCACTTTACGTGTAAATTAGCGTCATTCAGCCAGAACACATGTATATGCGGTATATCAATTTCAGATGCGAGGAGTTACAACTAGAGCTGGCAGCCTGTCAAAGGAATAGGGGCACTGGCAACCCTTCAAGTCAGACATGGAGCAGCAAGGGAACAGAAATCGACAAGATCATGGCGAAAATAGAACAGGATAATCGCATTCTCGCAGAATTAGATCACAGTCGATCCACGACGCTAGGTGAGTTCCTTGTCTCTCTTCCGAAAGGATTTTTCTGCTTGGTTATACGCGACCTGCTACGCTGTGCTTTGTTATTTTTATATAGAAATCGCTTTCGTTCTCGTTCATTTTTTTCTTTCTTCGTTTGGTTTTACACTTTTATGCGGAATTGTAATTTTTGAACAACTTTATCCTATTCATACGCTATCGCTTCTTTCATCTCATAAATAAGATGAGGCAGCAGAAATTCGTATTGATTTTAATAAATAAATCAATAATTTGAATCGGATATTTTTATTTTAGAATAGATAAAAATATAAATAATCCTATACTCACTTTCTATAACGTAATTTATATAATTATGGTTGTATGTGCTCATTTATACTAATTACTGCCTAATTAAAAAATGCCAGTCACTTTCAATTTTTACCAGAAAATATCGAAAAAGTATATAGAGATTTAAATTAAATTGTATACGGTCTTTTCATTCTTTTTTAGTTTTAAAGTGATTACCAATATGTATATTCTAAATGTTCTTTTCTATGTTGTGTCTTCAATCATTTAACATATTCTTGTAAGCCGTTCATATTGCTGTGACTCTTGCAAATTGAGATTTATATAAAATAATTTAAAGTATTCAATCAGTGCTAGACCAAGATTTAATAAATTTTCTGCAAAATAGTAGGGTAGGCAATTTTACATTTAACTAGCTCAGTTTAAAATGACTAAAGAAAATTTTCTCTCAGGGGCAGAAAATATAAATAAACTCTCCAATCAAATTGAATGCTCTTCAGTTATTACCAGGTCAGGTAAAGAAAATAAAATGCAAAATAAACCTTATAATATAGTTTATTAAGGATATTAAAGAAAATTTTAATATTATACAAATTAAATATATTTGTATAATAATTAAATTAAATATCTTAAATATTACATAAAATTATGCATGTCATGATGAAATGGTGAAAACAATAAACAAATCGAATACAAATTTCATATTTTAAAAATAAATATATTTATCATTTTCTTTATTCGTCAAAGATACATGTAAACAATCAATATTTTAAACAAAATATTTTATTATATGTTGTGAGTTGTACTGGAATATAAATTAATTACAAAAAAAAATTATGTAGCCTCTCGTTTGCAAGTATATAAACATTAAGGTAATGGCTCTGCCCTAATTAGTTCTGCCTGGCGCCTTTGCCCGCTCCCAAGACAGTACCATCAGGAAGCAAATCCACACTGGTAGGTACCCCAAAGTTCCACCCTACGAGTATGCTTTTCAACTCGTTGAACACAACCCTAACATACACTACTACGTGCTCACCCCTTAAGGTATATATATATATTTGAGTTTAATTCAAAAATGTCTTTGTGCATTCAACTAATTGACTCAGCCCTGATTAGTTCTGCTTGGCGCCTTTGCTCGCTCCCAAAACAGTACCACCAAGACCAATTCGTGCTTTAAGGATTCACCAGGGCTCCATGCCATGAATTAAACATCTACTTAATTCATTGCACACATACCTGATCTATTACCCAACACGTCAATGTCAAATACACAAACACAATAAAATATAATCAATATGAAGAAAATATATATATAAAAATAAAAATTTTACCTCGTTCTAAGATTCCAATACAAAGCACTACATAAGAAATTTTAACAACACTATACAGGCTGTCCCAGATAGTGTGCTCACCATTGGGATCTCGTAAACGGTAAGAGATAGAGAGTTGGTTAAATGAGACAAAATGTACGTGACACCTGGGTTTACTTTTTTAAATAAAAAAACTTTTAAAAAAATTAACGATACGTGCGCTATAGGGGAAAAACTAAAAATCGGCAATTTTAATTTCGTCGTTTAACTTATTTCATGTAAAAGATACCGAAATACTATTTTGACATTATGAAGGTACTTTTTTACGCAGAATTCAAATTTGGTATTGCAACCTCTGAAGCTTTTATACGTTTCGAGATTTTTATACAAACTTTCTTATTTTAAATACAAATCGTAGGCGGCTTTGACTGTATCAAAAAGAGCATAATTTGCTGATTTCAATGATGTATAACACTTTGGGTTTATTTGTAGAAATAACAAAGTTACAAGAATAATTAGCATATTTTTTTGTTTTATACTTACCTATTCCTGGAAACAAAATACAAAAATGACTGAAAAGTAAATAAAACACTAACTTCACATACCTAACTATTTATTTACTACTAGTAAATAGGTAAATTACATTAAATGCTCAAAAAGTCCTCCATTGTTATTGATACATAACTGAGCTCTTCTTAGTGTGGAATTAATCACTTCTTCTAAAATACGTCCATTTATCCGATGAAACTCTCTTAAAACACAAGCTTGCAGTTCCTCCACATTATTAAATTGTGTTTTATACACCTTATTTTTTATGTAACCCCAAAGGAAAAAATCCATTGCGGTTAAGTCTGGGGAACGTGCAGGCCATGAAATGGGTCCTCGATTACCAATCCACCGATTACCAAATCTATTATTTAGGTAATTCGTAATAATGTGAGCATTATGTGCTGGTGCCCCATCCTGTTGGAAATACATATTCGCAGTTAGATTAAGCGGAATATCGTCTAGAAGATCTTCTATTTCACCTTGAAGTAAGTTCAAATAGCGTTCACTCGTTAAATTGTTATTGAAGATAATAGGTCCAACTATTCTTCTGCCGATAATACCGCACCACACATTGAACCCAAAACGTTCTTGATGTCGAGCTTCATGTAGAGCATGGGGATTTTCTGTCCCCCAATAGTGAATATTATTTCTGTTAAATAACCCATTGTTCGTAAATCGAGATTCATCTGACCACAACACATTAAACAGAAATGTAACATTGTTGTTATTCTGATTAATGTACCAATGACAGAAACGAGTCCGCCTCTCTGCGTCTCCTGGTTGGAGTCCTTGGCTAATGTGGACTTTGTAAGGATGATATCGATGCTTTTTTAATATTCTATGGGCTGATGTTCTAGGGATTCCGGTGTTGTTTTCTATTTCTCTTGTGGAAACTTTTGGATTTTCACGCACCTGATTTAATACAATAACTTGGGTTTCCTCATCTAATCTTTTTCTATGTCTTTTCGGTTTACTAAAGGCACCGTATGTTTTTAGATTTACTTCTAATCTTCGAAATAAAGTTTCGTGTGGTTGCCGTCGATCTGGGTACAACTCCAAATAATGATTAGCTGCATTCCTTGAATTTTTGTGAGCCAATATGTAACTTTGAAGCATATCATATTTCTCTTCATTATTAAATTTCTCCATAACGTGAACAACAATAAACAAGTAATAAAACGAACCAAAACAACAAATGCGGTGATTCTTAAATAAACGAACAAAATAGCAGACTAAATAACACAAAAATAAACCGATACGTAACTTGCTTGTAAATAAATTTGACAGATACTACTTATTGTCTTAATAATTCAATGCTGCCTCTGATGTATAGCCTATGCATTCATAAGGATACCAAAAATTGCACAAATGTCATTATTACTTTGTTATTTCTACAAATAAACCCAAAGTGTTATACATCATTGAAATTAGCAAATTATGCTCTTTTTGATACAGTCAAAGCCGCCTACGATTTGTATTTAAAATAAGTAAGTTTGTATAAAAATCTCGAAACGTATAAAAGCTTCAGAGGTTGCAATACCAAATTTGAATTCTGCGTAAAAAAGTACCTTCATAATGTCAAAATAGTATTTCGGTATCTTTTACATGAAATAAGTTAAACGACGAAATTAAAATTGCCGATTTTTAGTTTTTCCCCTATAGCGCACGTATCGTTCATTTTTTTAAAAGTTTTTTTGCTTAAAAAAATAAACCCAGGTGTCACGTACATTTTGTCTCATTTAACCAACTCTCTATCTCTTACCGTTCACGAGATCCCAATGGTGAGCACACTATCTGGGACAGCCTGTATACACATTTATAATAAACATTAATAAATCACCTTAATTCTTCATATAATATTTCAAACTCATCCATTTCAAAAATAAATTTTTTCACAGTCTAAATATCCTGCATGTACACAAAACAAAGAATTATTAAACTATAAACCTTCTAATCTTGTAAATAAAATAATAAAGAAAATTTTATTAAAAACGCAGTGTTTATATTTAATTCAAAAAAATTATCTATCTAATTTGATCGTTACAGACACTAAAATGCTTTACCATAACACACGGTGTAATAACCCTGCATATAAAAATAAAACATTCTAGTAATAAAAAGAAATAAAAAAAAATTCAAAGTTCTAATAAAACTGTTCCGAACATAAATAATTATTTCCGAAAAATAATTACAAGTCCCAATGTAAACGAAAACTCCTGAATTAAAATGATATTTAATTCATAAAAATATTCTAAGTCCCACTTCGGTCTTAAAAATTTATAAGTACAATAAAATTATTAAGGAAATATCATAAGTTCCAATACGTGAACAAATTTCTATGTTAAAATATAGTTTAATGTATAAAATATTACAAGTCCTAATTTTCATTAAAAATTTTCTAAGTATAGTAAATCCGTTTCAGAAAAATTATTCTAAGTTCCGATTCATGAATAAATCTTTTAAGTTAAATTAACATTTTGTGTTTTAAAAGGAAGAAGAGGTTTCCACCTACTTCTAGTTTTTCTTTTGAGTGCGGTTTACACCAAGCATCTAACGTTTTCTGATCGTGTCTCGACTTATATGCATATTTTTCTTCACAAAAACGTACGGTTATCCTCGGCACGATACCGATTCCACCTCTTCAATTGCATTTCTATAGTGCTGCACCATCTAGCGAAGAATATTGTTTTCGCCGAGCCAAACTGTCGATCTCTCCCGGTCACAGTATTCTTCGTGGGGGAAACACTTTCTTGTCATAATTCACTTAATATTTTATGCTTATTCTAATATTATTTATGTAAATAATAATTAAATTTGCCAAAATATTAACTTAATGAATATCTATATACACATCATGATAAAATAAATAAAATAGTAATTAATTAAATTAAATCTAGAGGTGATCTTGATTATGCTTATTTACAATTTACCACCAAACTCAAGATCACTGCAATATGTATAGTTAATTCATACAAAGACAAATCCCTTGATATCAAAATAATATCGAAACCGAAACTAATTTAGCACTAAAATTAGTAATCATATTTTAAATTACTCCCAAATAACAATATCTAAATGAACTGACGCGAAAAGGATCAATATAAGTATTTAACTATGGCTATTGTTCGTAATGTTTAATCCAATAAAACCAAATAAACATAGGTATCTTATCAGCATTTTTTTCCATTTTAGTAAATGTAAAAGCAACGCAAACATAATTAATCAGCTGTCGATAATTTATTAAAAGTTATAATAATACCAATTAGTGATTAATGGATTGAATATTATGAACTAACCAATATAACATCGGTAATTAATCGCGTCAATTTATTTGTCACAAACTGATTTGCTTAGGTTGAAATTCATGAAATTAATTATTGTTTTTAATCTTTGTACGATCCTAACGAGTGATCGGAATTGCTTGACCGCTTCTATGATTTTGCGATAAGTTTTAGAGTGTGCCACCCAGTATGAATGGAGGTCCTAATTAGAATCCTAGCAATAGGGTATCCAATAATGAAATATTTACGTTTTGTGGTTTTACATAAGTTTGAAGTATTTGACCTGCTAACCTCTAATGTGATGTATACATATATGAATTTATGTTTGTTTAATCGTGGAAAGTAGAAGAGATTCACATGATACCACATCATTGGTAGAAGTAGATACATCTTTTTTGTTGGCAAGAGCTGTTGCTTTTTTCCTCGCAAATTAAACAGCTTGTGGAACCTTTAAGCTAAGCCTGTGCCGTTTTTTCCAAATTTAAGAACCAATCGTAACCTGGTAGATTATCTTTGAATGGAGTTTTGATATTATTTTGTTCGACATATTTTTCCACCAAGTTCTAAGGTCTGCTTGCGGCTTAACAAAAAAAACCCATTTTCTGGTGTTGTGAATCTTAATACTAGCTTACGGAAGCGCGTTGTTCGACCTTTGGTGGAGCTTTTTACCCCACGTAAACCTTTTACACGGCTGTATATGGTACTGAACGGTATTTTGAATGTTTTTGAAGCTCTATACATCGTCATTCTTTTGGCACGGACTTCTCACATCGCTTGTTGTAAACTGTCCATGTTATAGTTCTTGTTTGGCGGTCATTTGCGTTCATAATTGCGCACCATTCCACCTGAAACCCAAAAGTGGCAAGTGTGATATCTGATCCAACAATGGGGGCAAGTGTGATGTAACACATTTACATTGCATTTGAATTTTCAAGAGGCAAGAGTGTTACATACAGTGATGTAAAATTACCGTAATTTATATTTTTGATAAATTACCGCTCTTTAAATTACCGTGGTAATTTACTTTAGTAATGGTGTAAAGGGCCACCTTAAAAATAGAATTAAAATGCCCCAAAGTTGGGCGACATAATGAACAGGAACCCCTATACAGTGTGCTTGCCGACGATCTGCGTATAGGGCTTACTGTGAGATAAAACGACGACACCGAGAGTTTGTATGAGTTAGTACGAAAAAGCAATATACAAACTGCTCCTTGGTCGAGTGTAGTGTTGGAAAAGAGGGGATTCGAGTAGATTTACGCTGAGGCTAGAACGGGCTAGGCTGACTCTCCGTTTAAGCAGGGCAACGAGGATAGATAGCAGCTGTACTGCAGTTTGTATATTGCTTTCTCGTACTAACTCATACAAACCCTCGGTGTCGTCGTTTTATCTCACAGTAAGCCCTATATGCAGGTCGTATGCAAGCACATGGTATATAAATTACATAATATGTAAAAAATGTAAAGTTTAAATTTTAAAATAAAATTTAAAAATGTTGTTTAATTGCCAGCTCAGCTCAAATCGGATTCTCTCAGGGCGATTCGGATTAATAAGAAATAATCCTAAACATTAATTGATTTTAATAAAAGGAAAATGCCATTTTAAACTTTAATAATACTTGTATTCAAAATCAATGAATCATATATATATATATTTACAAACAACAAAAGAAACAAAACATATTTAAAAGACAATTTCAATACATTTTTTTACAAATAATAAATGCACACAAAATTAATATAGATTCTTTGTTATATTCGAACGTAAACAATAAAAGCAAGAATTTACTACGTACGCTGCACATACGAGATTTATGTATGATTAACATTAACAAATTAATTTACACTATGCTCTGTATTTTGGAGACGATGTTTATTTAACAACTCTATTTATTATGTTCGTCTCTGTTTGAAATTTATTTTACAATCTTTATTATTAAAAAATACATTCATCATACAATAATTGTTTTAAAATACCTTATAATAATGATTCTTCTATTTTCTCTCTTCTATACTGCTTTCAACGGGAACTTCTTTGTTCTACGTTGTCTTCAACGGACTTCGGCTTACTCTGCCATTCAAAACACAATTTCAATTATAACAATATAAAACTTTGCACATTTACTACTTATGTGCAACTTTAAACACTATTTTTGACTTTCTTCAAATAACCACAATTCTTCTGACTGTGGCCGACTATCCCAGTAGTCGATTATTTATTTCAATTATATTAACAATGACTCTTATGAGTAGTCTATTGTTGGAAGTTCCCCTTTCGATACAACGTTTAACGTATCTCGCCTTCGACTCTTTACTTTTGAAAGCGTATTTTCCTTTTATATAAGAACGTCTGTGAATCCCCTCTTTCTACATAGTCCGGGTGTTTCCATTCACATTGCACACGCACACATTCTTTTAACTGTGAGAATGTTTATCACTATCGGAGCGTTTATCGCCTTAATGTAACCTTTTGGCGCTACAATTCTTATTCATAAATACATACTAGTTATGTGCGACTTGATATTACAATAATACATTCATTGATTTGCAATACTTTTTTTTTAAATATTAATAAAAAATATACTTAATTAAATTCTTCAGAATAATAAAATTATATATTAATATAGGGAAATGGGCTGAACCATTACAATGGTAAATGACGCAAGAATAAATCTTGGTAAAAAAAGAACGGTAATTTACCAAAAAAATATAAATTACGGTAATTTTAAATCACTGGTCCGGACGTATCAGCCCGAAAATACGAAGGACAAAAGAAATAGTGTATAACATCAAGATTTATTCTTGCGTAATTTACCATTTTTGAGTAAATTACCGTGGTAATTTACTCAAAAAATGGTAAATTACACTATTTAGAGCTGGATTTGGAATATTTTTTGTATAAATGAAATTTCAAAATTTGCACCGGAAGTGATACTTTCACTCTTAATGAGTAGCATTTTTGTGCAAGTATGCATTCTGTAGAAATTTATTAAGAGACTAAAAGTACTTAGAATAAGATTTTGAATAATTTTTGTATAAAAGAATTTTGAAAATTCAGACCTGAGCTAACACATTTACTCATAGGCGTATTCTTTCAAGAAGATAAAAGTATTTAAAGTTTAATTTAGAATAACTTTGCATAATTTGAAAGGCACATATTGCTGTGACCTCGCAAACTTGTAAAATAAGAATAGTTTTAGAGATTGATTTAAGAATTAGTTTAAGCTTAGAAATAAAAATAAAAAATAAGAAAAAGTCCTATTTAGATATTATTGAGTAAAACTATGCAACAAGAACTACATGAAGGTATACAAAGTTGCATACTCATAGTCAATTTTTTTATTATTACAGTAAATAATGAAATATGCAAAATAAAGTTTATTAAATAAATATAAAAACAAAAGATGTAGAATAAAAATTTATTAAATAAAGAAATATATGAAATAAAGACAAAATAAATATAAGTAATATATTTCTTTTGTAGAAAAGATACACAAAAAGTATGGTTTATAAATCATGAAAAGAAATGAAATACGATATGCAAGAAATATAAATGAGTAAATTATTGTAATTTATATGCATAAGGCAATAAAATGTTATGAAAATGTTTATGAAATAAATAGTATTAAAGAATAAAATTTACCTTAGCTTACTACTAGACTAAGAAAAAGGATATAAAAATATGTAAAACATAGAAGCAATCAGCAGTGACATATTTTTGTATTTAAAAGCTGACATTATAAATAAATAAAAGGTATCTGTGTTCATGATTTGTTCGTAACACAATGCTTCAGGGACTAGAGGCGGACGTGTTCTACAAGGACAGGCAGTGTGGGAAGAAAAATAATGGTTATCTTCAACATGTTTCCCATTTTGCCAAGGCGCACTCCGGCTAAAAGAAAAGTAAAACTAACATAAATAAATGGAAAGAAAAATATGTATCGAACAATGAACAAGGTAATAGGTTCATTGACGAGTACAAAGAAGGATGGTATTAGTGACAAGAATAAACCTACCGTTGGGAATGATGTGCAAAGCAGGGGAGATCTTTGAATTGGAAGGTTATGTTGACGTTTAAGAAAAATTGTGAACTGTCAGAACAAAATGTGTATGTGTGCGTGTATCAAGGCGGCAACATATGGGCAGCGATTTTACGGGAAAGTGTATTCCAGTACCAACCTAAACATGGACTAGAGGGCGCAATGGTCAACATAGTTTATTTTTGCCGCTATAAATACGAAGACAAGATTCGACAGGTGGACTTTCTGATAACACCTCCGAGAGGTGAACTTCTCAAAACACTTACAAAAGGAAGGTCTCTTAAAGAATAAGATTTTTTTTTAATTGTTATATTGTAGTTTTTCATTATTTCTTTAACACATATAGTCACAGTAATTTATTTTATTTAATACATTTGAATTCATTTGAAGCGTTCATAATGGACATTCAAAACAGACTTTTTGATAACAAGTAAGTTTATTATTTCTTTTGAAAATGAAGTTATACGAGTTGTTGGACAGACATTGATTTTTACGTGCGAATGATTAATCAATGTATTGTTGGACAAAAATAGATAAGTAAATAATTTATCCTGTAAGGTTTATTTTAAATTTATATAGTTGGAATTACAACCAAATAGGATTAATGGTGTTGGTCAGTTGGAGAGATGTTACGTGAAAATGAGCATTTTCTTCATCGTATTGTCTAGACATCATTAATTTCTTTCAAATTAAGCGAATTATAAATTAGAATTTCACAAGGCATAGATTAAGAGCTCGATACAACACGTGCAAATGGTTGTCTAAAGCAATTAATTGAAGCCTATACATAGATATTATAACGTCGATAAGTATATTCATAGACGTACAATAAAAGTTTACATTTGTTTATTTGCAGGATAAATATTTATTTTGTTTGGTAGAATAAATAAATGAACAAAAGATTTACATACATTACAACCGGCATTAGGTATAAATGATATGAGCATTTTTCAATTATGTATCTTGTTTAGAGCATAAAGAGGTGTATATAAAGGAAACTATATTTTTTGAATCCATAAATTACAAAATAAAAAATAAAAATACATGATTATGTTGAATAGACATACAGTTTTTTTTTTGAATAAAACTATTACCTTTTCCCTATAATGAACAAGAGAAAAATCATCAGCAAATAAGAAGGAACCACAAACATTGCCAGGACCCACAATAGTTATAAAGTACATGACCCAACAATATAAGACGAAATACAAAACCAATTATAAGTTCTTGGTGTGTAAAGAATAATTTAAAGAGTATAATGTGTACAAAAGACTATACCCTACGTGTGGTAATACACACAAAAATATGTTGTTACAGCATATAAATTATATGGCAATATTGTTATTTAAAATAAATATTTATATGTGCACAGCATTAAAATAAATTGGCGATGCCCAACGTGTGGCAATAACAATATTTATAATAAATATAAATAAACATATTTATATGCTACAGCAATATGTATAAGAAAGCCGTGTGGTGCCAACACCTCATTTTTTTATTTCTTTTTATGTACTCACCGTGTTTTGTGTTTTGTATTTCTTAAGCAATATTTCCCTGTACTTGGCTGTGAAACCTGTTGGAAAATACAATCAAATAAATAAATAAGCTACATATATTCTTAATAAAGTTAAGTGACTGCCCTTCTAATTTTGCAATACAATTGGCTTTTTGAGATACAGTTGACGAAGAAAAAAATTTGTGAGTATTAAGGGCTCAAATTGAATAAATAGTAAATAAAAATACTGTTTTAAAAAGAGAAACCCCAGCGTTAGAAAATGAAATTTGGTTTTTTAGACATGTCTACAAGGAAATTAAATAACGATTTCTGACTTACGAACTTAATCATTCATTTAGTGTGTTTTTAAACTTCGAAAATTGATTATTTTGCAATCAAAGACAAGCTATACTCTATTCTTTGATTTATCAAAAATGACATTCATCTTCATTACAAGACAGACAATGTCGAAGTATGTGTTTAATGACAAACTATTGAGAAGTCACAGTAAAATGCAAATTGTGTCATTTAAAGTGTAACATTTCGGCATAGAACAGTGCTTTTATTCATGTAGTTTTATTACAAGATGCTGATTAATCATGGATGACAATGCATGAGTAAAAATTAAGCTATCATCGTGGCATAGAGGCTTTATTCATAAATATACACAAGCTACTATTTGTGTGGTTTCTATCATTTAAGATTCATAGATAATTGAGTCAATAGTAGATATGGAAAAACTATTCTTATTTGTCAAATAGTCTCTTAATATATAGATAATAGTAAATAAATGGGTTATTATTCGAAAAGAAACTTATTTGCAGATAAAATGTACTCTATTTATACTAAATATAAATAGAAAACGATTTAAGTGCACAAAGTAGGTAAGTGTTTGAACAGCAGAGTCATTAATAAATGAACAAATACCAAATGTATAATTTGATTTCAACCTTTCAAATCGAAAAAGATACTTCTTATGTTTATGACATATAGTAATTTTATTTCTGTTTTATTATTTAAAAAAGACCTTAATCTGTCAGTTATAAATATAAAATGCCCTCTATTTTTATACATCTACATTTAGAACTGTTTAAAATTGTATCAACAGAAATGTGAAATCGATGCTATTTTTGTACATTTGCATTACAAATAAATACTGATGTCTAATAATATTCATTGCAATAATTCAATATATATTTCACGTACCAATGAATACGTCATTGGCGATTCGTGACATTCTTCCCTAAAGGGTGTAATTATTTACAAAAAATTTTGGGTGTGCTTTAAACCACACGGCAGAAGTTGAAACTTCATCAAGGCGAGATTAATAATACGAAATACAACTTTTTTTTTGTTCTATATTCATTTACATTTACATTTTCGTTCTATATTACATTTAAAAAATATATATTTATTATTATTGTGTATACATTATTCTAGTACATTTCGCTCGGTCTGATCAAGTTTTCACTTCAAAAATTCATACGTACGCATGTATATATACAAATATTATAATTCTCATACGAGTACCCATGCTGGTCCAATGGTAACGTGCCGGCCTTATACCCGGGCGGCTCAGGATCGAATCTGTACGCGGACAAGAATTTTTCAGAAAATAAAAATACAATATTTCGCGTATTTATTCTAAATTTCAATTCAATTGAAATTAAATACCGCTAGTTAGTATTATAATACAAAGTCGAGCGTCGAGTCGACTTTACCCGAACTAGCGTTTCATTCCGAGCGTGACGGCTCAGTCTCGTTCAGTGCCCAACAATCAATACATCAACGAGCCCATAGAAGTTTTCACTTCAAAAAGTAAAAAAAAGTTAGGGCCAGAACTAAATTTTATTTTTTTTTTTTATTTATCCATTTTCTTATAGGAATGAGGAACAATTATTATTTCAAACTCGTATATTTCAAATAAGCAATCCGATTTAAGATGACAGTTCTCCTGTGGCAATTTTCGATTTAACGGAGATTCTTAGCCCTAAATTTACAAATGCCTATCGTCATCCGGCAATGCTTATTTCGCAGATTATTGCTATATAAATACATAACATGTAGAGATTTTGCTATCTAGATATAGGCAGTGATGTTTAATGACAGTATATGCCGCATACATTTTAGTTCTACTTTATATAGCAGAGGGCGAATTAATTTAGGTTTATATAAGGTTTGTATCCACTGATAACTATAAGATATCGACCAAAAAAATCATTGTTTTTATATTTAATGCTTCGAGTGTAATTAATTTTTATTCTTTCGTCCAACTTATTGACAAAAATTGTCATATGTCAAAAATTAGGTATTGATAACTAGTTCCGATGAACGTTTGATATTGTCAACCTGCGTACCATCCGAACCCAGGAAAAATGAGGAATTATAATGATTATCTTTTCTGGATTCGGATGGCACGCAGGTTTACAAGTCTTTCTTGTGGAGATCTTGGTTTTTGTTCTCAAAACTAAGGATCTTCCATCTGAAGCTCTAAATGGTCACCTAATGGCCTTTCATGTATGCTTACATCTCTAAGGTTATCCCACCTTATTTCTTGGCTACACCGTACTGATGAAGACCAATGAGTCAGAAACACGGTCTACAGTTGCTCTAAAACGGAATTTTCCCAATACCCTTTATTTCGTGTTTATTAGTTATGTACCAGCAATAATTTCTTTTTTGATTATATATATATTGTAATGTTATTTATGGTTTAGATAAAAATGATTTAGAATTATGACCTGCAAAATTTTACAACGTTTTTTTTTACAATATCTACGATTTATGAATTTTAAAAGTTAAATTACTTAGAGTTAGGATGTTAGAGCGTGTTTTTGTGTATACATATATTTTCTTGGCCAACTATAGTTCTTCATGTCATTCTTCTTTTTAAATTTAACACTATGTAAATACTCTTCAATCCACTGATATCTCCATTGACATAATAGACAACAAATTAACTATAACGAATTTAGGTGTAGTCACGACATTTTAGAATATTTATGTATTATTTGATATTTTAGTTTGCTTAAAGTACAAATGAATAATATAACTCCTCAAATGCCTACTATAAACAAAGTGTGACAATTGAAATTCCAACAGGCATAAACAAAATAAAGTATGAATTGATTTACTTTTACTATTAAATAATTTGTTTTTCAAGATAGTCTTAGATATGCTTGTCATCATACCTTTAAAAAATGTTGATTTTTGACTATTGGTGTTATGTATTTTATGTGTTATTGTTGCCATATCGAAATTACATTATTAAAATATTCCTCTGTGAGGCCCAATGTTATTCTACAAACCAATATCATATGTTGATGCTTAGTCAAATCTTACACATTTGTTCACCCCCAATTAATCCATTCCGAATCGTTTTACCTGGCTAGCTCATATTCCCAGGACGATCCAGGTTAAGAGATATCAACAAAAAATAATCTTCGGGCATAAATTGACACAATTAACTAAAACAAAATTATCTTAATTTAAATAACATTTATATTAGAAACCAAGATTTTTTCATATATTAATACAAACACAAAAAAGCATACACAAAATAATATCAATTCTAATTAAAACAAATACATTAATAAAATAATTGAATAGCGCCTTTAATACTGAAGCATTCGCTGTGGTTTATTATTATTATCACTTCTACGAACTAATATAGGTCATACATTGTTTGCGTTCCATCGTCTTACAGTATTTATATTAATACTAACTACGTAGGCCTAAATAATAATAAAAGAAAAAACTACGCCGTGATTGATATATGCCTATATATATCTACAACGCATATAATATTTTTTAATATAACATTAGCAAATAATTTATCATTACTGAGATATTACTGTATCTAAGACAACTTATTAAATATGCTTTCAATCTTAGATTATTACATTAATTAATTACTTATCTATATAAAGACAAATTTTAACGTTCTAGTTTATTTAACACTCGCATAAAAAATTGTGCGGAAGTCCTCCTTCGACGGTAGAGACACCTGTAGCTTCTTTAAATGTTAATCGCCCCAAAATAACTTTTTATAGGAAGATATGTTATACTTTACGCATTGTACACTACTTAGTTGGCGGTCGATCTGTATGTAAACAAATAATCTATTTTATTACTTTTAAGGTTCAAACAACGACAATTTAATACATTATCGACAGCTATGTGTGGGTCGACTTACTTAAAACCGGGCTAATAAACCGGTGACCGATATCTTCGAAGGTCCTGAGTCAAC
Organism: Amphimallon solstitiale; assembly: GCA_963170755.1. Taxonomy (NCBI): domain Eukaryota; kingdom Metazoa; phylum Arthropoda; class Insecta; order Coleoptera; family Scarabaeidae; genus Amphimallon; species Amphimallon solstitiale. Next base: position 121,026,256 of record OY720677.1, read on the forward strand.
ATTTTTCTTTCATTCGAATTCACTCTGCCTAAGAACCACATGCTAATATCTTTCTTCACCCTTCACACTTATAATAGTTACAGTTTCACACGCTAATGTCACGTTTAACCGGCGATAACATAAACACTCGGCGTCTCAAGTCTTATAATATAAACAATACAAACATTTGCTTATCAAAGTAGTGCATAAATCATACATTTAGAATAAACAGTTCTAAGAAATATATCGTTAGTTTCTAATATATAACTTTAAAAATACAATTCAAGTGCGTATTTAAAATTTATAAAATCATTAAAGTATGCCGTGCCGTTGCACTATTTTAAATGCGTAATGTCATATTTTATGCAAATTTTTCGGAATTAATAAGATACACAGAAACAAACCTACGTCAAATTGTAATGTTCACATAGGGTTTAATTTTGAGGATATAAATATCATACCACATCATTAGTAGCACTGCAAAATAATCGCAAATCATGTGTTTAATGAATTTCCTGAAAAATATATATTTATTTAAAATGATTTTGAAAAGGCCATTTTGCAACCTTTCCAGTTTGTCTGGTTTACTGTTTCTGTAAGAATTATACTATTATAAGTGCACAATATTGATAATTAATTAATATACATCAGAAATGTATAGCTTAGCATGGATTGTCAATAATCAATTATGGCAAAAATTTAAAATAAAACTCCGCATAAGTTTATAAACGCAAGTATTCTGTTGCCTGCAATCAGAGAATCATCAAAACAAAGTTCAAATCAGATCACGAATTAAAAGTTTTTAATTATGCTCTTTTGTTACAGGTTTAGCAACCAGTGCCAGCAGTCACGCTCTAGGAGAAAGTAGTCCACCAATATCACCGATAACCATGTCCCATACAACGCCATCCATTTATCCTACGAGTAACTTTTCCCAAAACACATACCAACAAGGTCATCAACTGGGTTATTTATCGTCCACCAATTCGTATAATACACCAATTTCACAACACTACAACAGTTTAGGACATTCTTACACGAACAAAAGTATACTTGGCAATATCAATTCTCTTGGACAACCGACACTTTCTCAAGCGCTAGGTCAGACTTGTCTGACGCAAACTGCTTTAGGTCAAGCTTCCATAGGGCCTAGCTCGTTACCTAGCAGTTTGGGACAGACGGTCCTCGGCAGCAGTTTAGCGCATCAAAGTTTGGGCACGACATCATTAAGTACGGGAGTATTGGGACAGACTCCTCTAGGAAGTACGGCTTTGGGCACCAGCATAGTACCCTCTTCCTATACGACAAGCTCGATTGCAAACCCCACGTTTTCCAATACCTTGGTTTCGAATAATCCAGTTTCTTTAGCGCAATCAGTCTATAACAATCCCAACTACAATAATCCGGTAACGAGTACTCTAAATCAATACAATCTTCCTTATAATACGATAGCAACTTCGAATTATAGTAGTAATGTGACCTTTTCGAATCCTTTAAGTTCACAGTTTAATAGTCTGCCATTATCCGGACCGGTTGGTATGTCAATAAAGTTGAAGCCTCTGGAAGAAGTTGAGCTAGGTGAGTCGTTAAAATCTATTAAGATATGTAATAGTTAACACTACACTAACATCTTGTGACAAATAATAATAATTTATAATCGAAATGTTAATGAAAAATTATCCAAAAACATAGAAATCTTAATATATCACAAAAAATCTGCACCTTAATTTTTACCACTTGTTTAGTAAACAAATTGTATATATGGGAAACGGGGACACAGGGGACTGCTTAAGGAATTTTTATTTGTATTTTCGAAAAAAAATCACTCAAAATGAGTAAACCTATTTCTAATATATACAGGGTAAATCGTCTCCGCGGGAAAGGCAGATTGTAACTTTATGAGAAAGGATAGTTCGACTCGGGTTTGTTCCTAAGATAGCCACTTTAAAATTAGTTTGTATTATACACAGTATTTCGTAACTTGGTTGCTGACCATAGTTATAGTTTTTTAAATGGAATACCCTATATATTATTACATTTTTGTATACCCAGTATAATTCTTAGTCAAAAAGTCATAAGATAGTATAGGCCTAAAATTTAAGGTTTTTGACTGATCACCATTTTTCTGAAAAATTCAATTTTTTTATAAAATTATATTTCTCGAAAACGACGTACTAGATTGACACAATTTTTGGTAGAGTTGTTCACAATAAAAAGCCCCAATATAAAAAAATATTTTTTTTGTTATTACTAATTGAATTTGCGGAAAACTGGATTAAATTTACTTGACAAACTTTTGTCTAAAAGTGAATTTTTTCAAATGCAACACCCTTAGCTTACTAAATTTTCAACCAAAAACATGTAAGACCATATTATTTTAAAAGTGACCATTACTGAGCCATTGTCGTTTTCTGATATAGTTTTGCCAACTTTTTTCTTTTATTTGAATACGGTATAGCGACCCGCGAAATTGACAATTGATTGGATGACATTTAATTAGTTGCTTTTCAGTTGTCAAGCCAGATTTTATAATGAATTTTTCTAGAAATGAACTTAAAGATATGATTTTTGTATATCATGGGGCAATGACAAAAAAAATGGATATACCTTATTTACAATACTGAAATATAATTCAAAGAATATGTAGAATATGCCACAATAAACAAATTTTAAAACCAAACATAAAATTATAAATAATTTGATTTTAGGAGGTGTAGAAACAGGAACTGTTACATTAATGGTTGAGTAATTAGTGGAACAATAATTATAAGACAATAAATGTGGTAATAGGTAAAAATTAAAAGTGTTAAAATACACCTTTTAAAAGTTTCTGAACATGCTTCCGAAATAATAAATTGACATTAATAAGGCGTGAAGTACTTATATTTCTAAACATTTGTGAAATATCTTCTTCTTTTGTGGTTAGAGATATACTGTATATTTGCTCTTTTACGGATTCCTATAAAAAGAAATTAATTTTGTAATGTCTGAAGATCTAGCAGGCTAGTCAATAAGGCCTCCACGGGCTAGCCACTTTGCAGGAAATATTTAATTAAGGCATTTCGTGTCTATAGCACAGAATGTGGGGATTCCCCGTCTTTTTTCATCTACATCTCTTCGTAAATTTAGCGAATAATTCCACTAAATACTTGATACAAATAACTCATAAGCTTCTCCATTAATACGGCCTTCAAATAAATGCAGGCCTATCATCCAATCACCAAGAATGCTTCCCCACATACTTATGCTCCACCTACGCTGATCATCTAGTTATTAGTGAGTAAAGGTTTTCATTTGAATAGTAATAATAAAAATTTTGGTAACTGTTCCGTTTCTATAGACACTAGCTTCAAACTATCAAAAGGAATTGCCCGAGCATTTATTACTACTAATTGGCAGAGCAATCTTCTGGCTTTAAAATGATGGATGCGTAACTCAATATTTAAATGTATTCATTATGGATAATATTTATTTCGTTTTTTTCATTTTAAGGTCATTGCATCGATGGTTTGGCTAGTATCCAGCAAATGACTTCTTTCATGGTTGCCATAAAAATTCTTCATTGATTTTCATCATTAACTACGTATTTAGGTTTTCTTGGTTTTGAATTAGCAATACTACCAGTAGTAATGAAAGCATCCTTTACTCTTCTAAAGGCAGCTGTTTTAGGACATCTTCAGGATAACGCTGCTGGTAAATTTCTTGGGCTTCTAAATTTTTTTTTACATTCATTCAGTACAAAAATACCGTATTAAAATAAAAAATATAAATTTGGCAAAGCTATATAAGAAAACGGCAATAGCTTAGTAATTGTCCCTTTCAAAATAATAACGTCTTACATGTTCTTGGTGAGAAATTTAGTAAACGATTCAAAAATAAACAGATATACATACTGTTCCATTTGAAAAATTTGACTTTTAGACAAAAATATGTCATGTAACTTTAATCCAGTTTTCTGCAAATTCAATTAGTAATTGCAAAAAAATAAAATATGTTTGTATTATGCCATTTTAACTCTACCAAAAATTGTATCCATCTAATACGTCGTTTTCGAGAAATATAATTTTATAGAAACATTGAATTTTTCAGAAAAATGGTATTAAGTCGAGAACCGTAAATTTTAGGCTTTTACTACCTTATAACTGTTTGACTAAGAATTATATGGGGAATACAAAAATGTAAAAATATATAGGGTGTTCCATTTAAAAAAACTATAACTATGGTCAGCCAGCAAGCTACGGAACACTCTGTATAATACAAAATAATTTTAAAACATGGTCATAAGTGGCTATCATTGCAAGAAAACCGTTTCGAAGTATCTTTTCTCATAAAGTCACAATCTGCCTTCCCCGCGGAGATGACTCACTCTGTATATATATACCAGGTGTTCCAGCGTAGCGGTAAAGTCCATTATTGGTATCTAAAAATGTAGATAGAGAATAATTTTTAATACAAAAATTGTTCTGCCAGGATTTGGCTCCGGGAGGATCATCATTATGGAATCTTCTGTGACTGCACCTTCATCCTTAATTTGTGGCCAGAAAAATATTGATTTGACTGTGTCTACCTTTTTTCTTGTAAATTTCACTTTTATATCATCCATAGCAATATCAATTACCTGTCCTACAAAATGTTTTTTTTTTTGTAGTAAATTCTACTAATACCCATACACCAACTTTAATATTCTGATGAATTCTCGCATGTTCTTCTTGTTCCTCCCTCTCTTTATCTTCAAGCTCATACCTCTTACGTAATTCTTCTAAAGTTTCCTCTTCACTGTCATCTTCACAACAATCCATTTCTAACTCTAACGCATCACTTTCTTCAGAAGTCTCTGGGTCTTTGGGTTTACTTGGTTTCGTGTTTGCATTCTTCTTAGTTTTTTTAGGGTTATCGCTTTTCTTTTCCTTGTTTACCGATAATCTTTCCATTACTTCGAGTGTAGTTATTACCTCAGCTCCAGCAGCTACCCTCTTTTTTCGTTTCTTTTCTTCCCGATTTTTCTGTTTGATTTCTTGGAGCATTAAATCTTCAAACGAAGTGTCAGGCTGTTGATCATTATGCAGGTTTTCATGATCATTTTGTAATATTCCAGACGTAGATGGGATAGCGTCGGGGATAGCTATGTCAGCAACGTTTTGCCTAGTTTCCCATCTACGCAAAGCTTCAGGGTCATATTTTTCACGACTAACAACATGACGATTGAATGGATGAATGCCCCCCTTTCGGAATCCATTAATTATGTTGGCTTCATTTGATTCTAGCCATATTTCGCCAATGAATTGTGAAAACATTTTTTTTGACAATTTTTGTCCTACATGCCTTCTTTGCCAAGCAACAAGTTTCGCATCCCAGGCATCTTTTAACGGTTTAAACACAGCCAGGTCAAGCGGCTGGAGCAAATGACTGGAATGAGGCGGTAATTTGAGGATAATAATATCATTATCAATGGCAAGTTGTATTGTGCGTTCATCAATATGGGTGGAATGGTCGTCATAAATTAATAATATGGGTCTCTCATTCGGTACATTTGGGATAAATGTTTTCTCCATGTAGCGAAGGAAAACATCCGCCTCCATCCATCCATTTTTCGTTGCCGCATAGGCTGTTTTTGGGAAGGCTTTGTCTTCTGCTGCTAACCATTCATCCCATAGGTATTTCGCCTTAAAAATAATCATTGGAGGTAGTTTATGGCCTGTAGCGCTTCCCGCTACAAGCACCGTTACATTTTCTTTGCCTGGTCCGCTGGTTGTACGGGAGGCGGGTGCATTAATTTTGCCTACAATTTTGGACTTTGTAGGGTCCAGACAGAAACTGGATTCATCTAAGTTATAAATTAGATGTGGCTTGTCGCCAAAGCTGTGTTCATTAATTACTTGTTCCAACAAATCAAAGTAATCGTTTATCGGGAAGGGATCAACGGCTTTTTTGCGCGCATATTCGACGGCTTGAGGTTTTTTTAATGATAAACCATGTCTTCGTTTAAAATTCAAAAACCAGTCTTCTCCAGGGCGGCCATTGGTAAAAACAGTTTTGAAACGGTTTCTCATCACAAATTGTTGCACCAAATTCAAAACTTCCTTCCTTGTAAGACCAAAGCCCCATTTTTCCATACACTTTAGACTTTCGGCCAGTTTCACTTCATCGTTGATGGGAAGGATAGTACTTCGTCCTTGAGTTTTACTAATTAGACCTCTATCCCCTCTCTTGTGGTTGTGAATTGTGCTGGTGGGAATATTATAACGTTTCGACGCTGCAAAGGCTGTTAGTCTTCCCGCGGTAACTTCTCTCAGTGCCTCTTGTAGGTCTTCTTTAGAATAATTTGTAGCTCTTGCGGATTTTCTTATATAGTTACGCACCATTGTTGCGTGTATCACTTCACTTGCACTATGTTTTAAAAAGTACTGAGTTTATTTATTTAGGCACTATGTTTTAAAAAGTTTTTTATTTTTAGGCACTTGTCTCATTAAAGTTTTTTTAGCAAAGTCTGTTTCACTTGTAGTTTTATTAATTTATGTTTGTTATTTTTCTTTTAGTTCATAGATTTATGGCACCTGTAACAAACAAAATTTTATAGGGGCAAGTGGGGACTAGGCTCCACTTGCCCCAGGGGTGTTAGTCCCCACTTGCCCCGCCTATAAAAATGGCGGGGCAAGTGGGGACTAAGGGTACATTAGCTGGTAACCTGCAAAAATCTTCGATTCTGCGACTTTTTGAAGGGTCTTTTTAAATCAACCATTAAACCTACTAACAATAATCTTAAAATAAAAAACATTTTTTTCTCGCTTAGAGATAAGTTCAAAAACATGTAGTGCAATGTTATATTTTAAATGCAACATTCCTTAGTTTTTTAGAAAAAGAACACCCACTTGCCCCAGATCCCCACTTACCCCACTTCACCTTACACAATTTTTAACGAAAAATCGCCATATATCAGAAACAGTTGAAAATCGGCAAATACAAGTTGATGTTAGTTTAATCAGTCCTTTAGGGGCTATCATAAAATGTAAAAAAAATCATAGCATCCCATTTAAAAAAGCATAGGTTAGTGTTAGTTCGTCGTTGCCGAACACTCTATATAAATAAAAATATTTTTAAATTGTAGAGCTTTATGATTATCTACAATTTTTGTATTCAAAATTATTCCCTATCTGCAATATTAGATACCAACAATGGACTTTACCGCTACGCTGGGACACCTGGTATATATTACTTTACCGATTTCCAACCGTAAATTTGATATAAAGAAAAACCACAAGCAATTACAGCCCTTTTTTGATACTTTGCGCTGGTCTTATGTGTCCCTAAGTGTTGGGGCACAGGGGACCGATTAATAATTAACTTTTAAAAAGGTTTTGACGAAGACACTGAAAATAATGTTTGTAGAAATCATATAATTTAGGAACTTTACGCACTACCTGTAATAAAATAAATCGTGTGGACCTATGTACACCGCCTGTATCCTGTACCCCCTCTTCTTCTATGTATAAAGTTGCTAAAGTTAATCTTAATGTCTTTCAGGAGCTAGCAGACGAGCTGCAACTCCATGTACACCACATCAACCTAGTTGGAGTATGGCTCAATCTCTGGGCTTGACAGAAAATCGTCAGAGGATGATGACGGACGGCATGGATTCAGAATGGAGCACTACTATACACGGTGTTGAAAGAAGCTACATCAATGGTCATCCTGGAGACGGGCAAGTTGATATGCTGGACATACCGGGAAAAGGCCGATGTTCCGTTTATATTGCCAGGTTTGATGTTACCGTAGAAAGCTAATAAGTGTAAATTTGATAGTGCTCTATATTGCCCGTTTCTTCCTTAAATTTGTTTAAGTTGTGTATTTCGTATATAAATGTTATTATTTTTTTGAACAATATATGTAAACTGAAACATTTATAGTACTATGTGAACAACATCTTTTACACTTAAGAAAGCCATGAAATTATTTATTCAAAATTGTTACATTTGCTGTTGTAAAATAAAATGCGAGTGGCATTGAGTACAGTGGACTGGTTATTGATACTTCAAAAATGATAACTTTTTCATTTTCAAAAGCAGTTACCGTAATTGTGTAAAATTAGAAACGTAAGTATGGTGATACTTTTTTAGAACCGTTTGTAGAAGAATTTACAAGTTTTACAGCAACTTATAATTAGAGTTAAAAAAATTGTTTGGGCTATTTCCATCGTTTGTGGAAACTTGATATTGCAACGTTTCGGCAGTCCTTCTACTGCTCTCATCAGGGTTCATTTTTGTATAACTACTTTACCACTCGACTAATTAAGAAAAAACTATTAGCAAAAAAAGGAAAGATTATTTTGTCGTTAAAAATATTTGACATAATTTGACAAACGTCAAATCCACACCTTTTTTATAGGTTCAGTGTGTATGCGCAATATACTATTTTTTTCGTGTTAGTTAGTAGTAGTAGTTATTATTCTCCGGTCTCGTGGCTGCCGGTCTTCGGTTAACACATTCTCTCATCATAGGGAGCCAGATATTCTTGATCTCCAGGCTGGGCGTACTTATCGTGTCAGGTGTTATCTTCATATACGCTGTTTCTGTAATTTTTCTTTTTTGGTCGTGTTCTTGTTTGGCCAGGATTGTCGCCTCGTTCCATTCAATGTTGTGATCTTCTTCCCAAGCATGTTCCGCCAGCTGCGATTTTTCTGTTTCCCCTAAGCTGACCATTCTTTGGTGTTCTTTTATTCTGACTCTTAGGGGTCTGCTAGTTTCTCCACACTCGCATGGTATTTTGTATATGGAATTCTTTGTTTGCTGGTCTTCGTTGTCGGGTTTTGTTCTGGTTAGAGCGGACCTATTGTTGTTTATTGTTTTTATGGCCGTTCTAATCTTGTACATAGTTGTTGCCAATTCATCTGATTTTTTCCGAGAGCCCTTTAACGTACGGGATGACCGTGGTATGTACTTTTTCTTGTTGTTGTTCTTGGGTTGTGTCCTGTGGTGCCCGGACCTCTTTGGCTTTCGACAACGTTTTCTTCGTGTAACCATTTCGTTGAAGCATTTCAGTGATGGATTTTTGTTCCTCCTCTCTATCTCTTTCATCGGAGCATATCGTTCGTGCCCTATCGTATAGGCAGCGTGCGACTCCAATCTTAACATTGTGAGGATGGTTGGAATCGTAATGTAGGTACTGCCCTGTGTGCGTAGGCTTTCTATATACTTTTGTTTTTAGTGTGCCATTATCGTTTTTGTTGATCAGGACATCTAGGAATGGAATCTTATTGTAAGCTTCCAGTTCTATGGTGAATTTTATGGATTCTTCTAAGCTGTTCAGATGTTGCAGGAATCCTTCTATTGTATTTTCCCCGTGTGGCCATATGACAAAGGTATCGTCTACGTATCTTAGCCACAGCTTTGGTTTTAGGTTATACGAATCCATAGCTCTCTGTTCGAAGTCTTCCATGTAGATATTGCTCAATACTGGAGATAGTGGTGAACCCATAGCCATTCCGAATTCTTTTTGGTAGAATTTTTCGCCAACTTCGAAGTAGGTTGCGTTAACGCAGATGGCCAGCAGTTCTACAATTGCTTCCACACTAAGCAATGTTCTTTCATGCAATGTAGCATCCAAGGAGAGTCTGTTTTTGACTATTGTTAGTGTAGGCCCTGTTGGTACATTGGTAATATCAGGAAATACACAATCGGCAATTTCAAACACTGAACACTTCATCAACAAAATCAAGAACATAAACATTGGGGAAGAAGATAAATTGGTGAGCTTTGATATTACTAGCCTGTTTACCAATGTACCAACAGGACCTACACTAACAATAGTCAAAAAACAGACTCTCCTTGGATGCCACATTGCATGAAAGAACATTGCTTAGTGTGGAAGCAATTGTAGAACTGCTGGCCATCTGCGTTAACACAACCTACTTCCAAGTTGGCGAAAAATTCTACCAACAAGAATTCGGAATGGCTATGGGTTCCCCACTATCTACAGTATTGAGCAATATCTACATGGAAAACTTCGAACAGAGAGCTATGGATTCGTATAACATAAAACCAAAGCTGTGGCTAAGATACGTAGACGATACCTTTGTCATATGGCCACACGGGGAAGATACAATAGAAGGATTCCTGCAACATCTGAACAGCTTAGAAGAATCCATAAAATTTACCATGGAACTGGAAGCTTACAATAAGATTCCATTCCTAGATGTCCTGATCAACAAAAACGATAATGGCACACTAAAAACAAAAGTATATAGAAAGCCTACGCACACAGGGCAGTACCTACATTACGATTCCAACCATCCTCACAATGTTAAGATTGGAGTCGCACGCTGCCTATACGATAGGGCACGAACGATATGCTCCGATGAAAGAGATAGAGAGGAGGAACAAAAATCCATGACTGAAATGCTTCAACGAAATGGTTACACGAAGAAAACGTTGTCGAAAGCCAAAGAGGTCCGGGCACCACAGGACACAACCCAAGAACAACAACAAGAAAAAGTACATACCACGGTCATCCCGTACGTTAAAGGGCTCTCGGAAAAAATCAGAAGAATTGGCAACAACTACAAGATTAGAACGGCCATAAAAACAATAAACAACAATAGGTCCGCTCTAACCAGAACAAAACCCGACAACGAAGACCAGCAAACAAAGAATTGCATATACAAAATACCATGCGAGTGTGGACGGTCATACATTGGAGAAACTAGCAGACCCCTAAGAGTCAGAATAAAAGAACACCAAAGAATGGTCAGCTTAGGGGAAACAGAAAAATCGCAGCTGGCGGAACATGCTTGGGAAGAAGATCACAACATTGCATGGAACGAGGCGACAATCCTGGCCAAACAAGAACACGGCCAAAAAAGAAAAATTACAGAAACAGCGTATATGAAGATAACACTTGACACGATAAGTACGCCCAGCCTGGAGATCAAGAATAATAGCATATTGCGCATACACACTGAACCTATAAAAAAGGTGTGGATTTGACATTTGTCAAATTATGTCAAATATTTTTAACGTCAAAATAATCTTTCCTTTTTTTTGCTAATAGTTTTTTCTTAATTAGTCGAGTGGTAAAGTAGTTATACAAAAATGAACCCTGATGACGGCAGTAGAAGGACTGCCGAAACGTTGGAATATCAAGTTTCCACAAACGATGGAAATAGCCCACACAATTTTTTTAACTCAAGTTATACTTATCCATCGTCAACAATTTCACGTCATGAACTTGTAATTATTTATCTGTCATCAATTTGATTAGAAAGCCCACACAAAGTGGAAACAGGCCAACTAAACGAACTGCTAAAGATATCGAAGTGTTGAAAAAAAATTACTCTGTTGCCTATGAAGCTTATTTCAAAGTTTTCATAACAAATTAACTTTCATAGATAGATAGATAGATAGATAGATAGATAGATAGATAAATAGATAGATATAGATATATTTGAAAATACCAGTAGCGTACAAATAGTTAGAAATACAAACATTCACACAGAAATACAATAATACATAGCACTTAACGTATAGTCAGTTTCCAAAGCAGGTGTATACACACATAAATGGCAAAATAAAGAACAACAAACAAACAAACAGACAGTTACCCAGTCTCAAAGCCCGGAACGTGTGCCTTCGTCAAAAAACTCATCAAGTGAGTAAAAGACCTGTTTCGCCAAATATTTTTTTATGGCTATTCTGGAACTGGCAAGCGAATCGTACCTTCCCACAATCGGAAGAGAGTTATATATTTTAACGCTTATCGGTATATGCGAATTATAATATTTACTGGATCTTGCAAATTCGCAACGTATGTAATTAGAATTTCTCGTCGAGTAATTATGAGCATCAGCATTGGTTTGGAACTTATTGTAATTGTTAAATACATACAAGGCTGCTTCTAAAATATATAGATTATAGGCTGTTGGTATACCTAGCTATAGAAAGGAAGCTCTACATGTCTGCATTGGTAATAAATCTTCAATAATCCGAATTGCCTTCTTTTGCAACAATAACATTGATTGTAGGTGTCTATTTGAATCCCACAGAATTAGACCATGGTTTAGATGTGAATTAAAATGGGCAAAATATATCATTCTGAGGGTCGTAATGTCACAAGACTTCTTCATTCTTCTTAATATGTACAGAGCTTTATTTAGTTTGGACGTAACACCATCAATATGCGAATCCCAGTTTAATTTATTGTTAATTGTTAATCCCAGCAATTTACATTCCGATGCAGAATCGAAGGCTACGCCCTCCACCTCTAGTGCCTCACCCATATTATCCCCCTCAAAGATTAGTATTTTGGTCTTTTCAATGTTAAGTACTACTTTGTTTATAGACAGCCAATATAATAGTTCTTTCAAAGTTTTTCTGATATTATGAACAAGATTATCATGATTATCCCCGGTAACAACGAGTGTTGTGTCATCTGCATATAGTGTTATATTCCCAGATACGTACGATGGAAGGTCACTAATATACGTAAGAAAAAGTAGGGGCCCCAGAATCGAGCCCTGGGGCACTCCTACGCTGGTTTCAACAATTTTGGACTGATGTGACCGTATGAAATGATCATTGTGTAGATGTTTTATTTTAATAAAATGTGTTCGCCGGTCCAAATATGACCTCAGCAGCCCATAAGCTATTCCTGTTACCCCAAATCTATAAAGCTTGTCCATTAGAATACTGTGATCAACTAGATCAAATGATTTTGTTAGGTCACACGCAATACAGGCAACATGTTGCTTTTGATTTAAATTGCGTAGAATTTCGTCGACAATATTTGTTAGGGCCGTATTAGTAGATTTATTATTTACGTACCCATGTTGGTGTGAGGTAATAATGTTACTGTTTGTCAGGTACGCAGTAAGTTGCCTTTTTAGAACAGTTTCAGAAACCTTGGACAATGCAGGTAATATCGAAATGGGTCTATAATTATTCGGTTGATGCTTTTCTCCCCTTTTGTATATTGGAACGATTTTTGAAGTTTTAAAAGCATTAGGAAAAGTACCCCCTGTAATGAATGCATTAATAACATCTTGAAGAGGCAAAGCATTAACATTCGCGACACATTTTAGAACGCTCACTGGGACATCATCGTTTCCAGTGGCTGGTGTATTATTTAATTTTTTGATTACCCCAATTACTTCCTCGGTAGTTACTGGATTTATAAACATAGAACTTGTTACCGCTGCAGACTGTGCCTCAAAGTTTTGGGCTTTAATATCTGGCCGTTTCGCTGAGTTCTCGAACCAATCGTTAAAAATTTCGCAAATGTCCTCAGGATCCGTTGATAAAATCCCACTTTCCGCTTTCATTATTTTTAGATTGGTAAAAGGTAAACGTTGTTTAATCTCGCGATTAACAATATTCCATGTTGACCTAACCACATTAATGGAATTTGCTATTGTTGCACGAATATATATGTTTTTTGCAGCTTTAATAGCTTTTTTTAATACATAACAATATCTTTTGTAGTAAGCAATTAGAATCTCATTGGGAAAACTCCGTACAAGCGCGTAAGGCTCCCGCTTCGTACGGCACGATTTCCGTAAACCACGAGTCATCCAGTACTTCCCTCCATCAAGTTTGTGTTTCTTATATGGAAAACACTCATTTACGTGCCTCTGAATAATGTCATAAAATATATTAAGCTTAGTTTCTGGACTCGATTCCGTTAGTAAATCCCCCCCAATTCACCTCACTCATAGTCTCAACGAAATTGCCAAAACTCTCCCGAGTGTAAGAACGTTTCATTTCAAAATTATTCTTCCTTTGAAAGTTGCAATCAATTGAAATAGTTAGATAGTTGTGATCTGATAAATGTATACCTTCATTTTCAACTGTATATCTATAATTACTTCGTATGAGTATGTTATCTATGCATGTTTTTGACATGTCTGTAACTCGCGTAGGAGAGGAAACTGTAAAAGATAAATTATGCGATTTTGCTAGATTTTTAAAAGTTTTAGTGACATTGGTGAACTCCAAAACATTTATATTAAAATCCCCACACAATACCAAATTCTGACACTTTTTGTGGTAATTAAGAATATATTCTAATTTTTCAAAAAAAAGAAGCAATCTGAAGTTGGAGATCTATAAAATGATAATAGTGTCAGGGAAGGCTTGAACAAGCTTGCGCGCGTTCCTACGTCCAAAAAACAGCAATTTTGAAAAATGACGGAATATTTTTTAGTTTTAGTCGGCACCAAACTTCACAGGAATACTCTACAGGCTATGCTAGAGTTTTTCTGAAAATTTCATGAAAATCAGTTCAGCGGTTTCGGGGTCCATAGGAAACATACCCAGTTATTCTTAAAAACAATTGTCATACATTGCCACATAGGTGAGGGGTTGCTTGCGGAGGCTCTTGCCTAATAACACAGGCCAAAAATTGTTTTTTTTTGTACCGGGATATTTAAAGCTGGCTTTATATGAATTTGATTCACTGAATTCAAATATGCCTAGGAGCTGAAATTTTTATGATATAACATTTTAATGAAATAAACGTTAGACTATATTAAGTTGAATCCAACCCATCATCATTAAACACTTTGAAGCTTTCTTTGAAGAAGTGTGAATAGTATACTCTAGTGCTCATGTTTCAGCCAAAAGATTTGAAACTGTTAAGCATCTCTTTTACCAGTTAAACAGAGTTTTCAGCTTTACGTTTGTACTGAAAATTCCCGAGTCGTTTTTATCAAGAGCCTTTCCAAACTGCTTCATAAGGCCCAGCTTGATATGAAGCGAAGGAAAAATGATTTTCTCTCGTTCATCTAAGAACTAAGGGATCGTTAATGACATTCATTTCCTCAATCTATATTTTCTCTCTTAGGCCACTCTTTTCTAACCCAGTGGTATGTTTTCTCTATGCTATCCCAGAAGCACAAGAAGTAAGAATATTTGGTGTAGCCAATTGGATGTTCAAAGAAAAAAAATTAAATTTTTAAGTCAACATAATCACCCATTGATGTTCATAATACTGTATGTTTTCCAAGACCAAAGGTTTGATGTTATATTCTTTTTACATTTGTGCTGAGTGGGTAATTGGTATTGAACTATGTTTGTTCCCATTATGTAGAAATACACATTTCAAACTTCGCTTTGAGTTGTCAACAAATAGGCGTCAATCATCCGCAAAATATTCAAGCATTCTGAGCCAGTATACAGTAATAAACGTAATAAAAGAAAAAAATTGCCTGTCCACTATGGCTTATAAAGTTACGGGTAGCCATATTCGTAAGTAGAAGTCACTTATTCTGAAAAACGTGTTAATTTTCAGAATAAACAAGTAAAAGTCTTGTGTGTTAATAATGTCACTTAACATATTTGAAATGCCAATTTTGAATAAACAATATCATAGACTTCCTGAGTATTGAAGATTTCGATGACTTGGTAGTATAGTATAGTTTATTAGTACAGTAGACTACAAACCTAGTTTAAGACAAATCTTACAATATCACATGCTACACATTCACCTAAGAGAGAGAGAGAGAGAGACTCAAACACTTTTATCTAATAATTAAAAAAAAAGGGAGGAAAACGGAACTATTAGCTCAGGTTATGATTTAGACACTCAACTAACGAGTACTTAGTAATATTTCTATAACAGTAGTCATTTTATAGCATGCTTGAGAATATTTCCTAATTTAGTTTTAATATAGAAAAAAAAAGGTCATAAGAGGGCTTATGCTTAATGATTTCTGACTTTGATCCATTGCCTGCGTTATATGCATGGTAAATATTTAAGTTATTTAATGCATTGATATTATTTTTATCGTCTGATCTAAGTAAATGGTAGCGTAAATATGTTCATAGTTGTAAAATATTCGTTGCAGCTGGCTATAGAACCGAGATCATTCATTACTTGTATAGCGCGCAGTTGCATTTTAAAGACTGTATCGAAAACAAGTTTGAAATACAAGCTTCCTATAAGACCATAGCTACTTGAGCCATATTCCTACTTATATCTATGTAAAGTTTATTCCTGTCAAAAAATCTTATGAGCTGCTACCGTGCTTCGCAGGGCAAATAGCCGTCAATCCCGCGGCTATTTGCGCGACGCTAACCAGAAGCTACGCGTTATAATTATAGATAATATAATACAGCATAAAGTATCTTCAAAATTCTGTCATAATTATTTCCAAAAAGCAAGTAATTCTGCAAAAGTATTCTTAATAGAAAATAAGTAAACCTTAGCTTAGACGTCAAACGTATAGACCAGTGGGTGTTTAAGTATGATGGAAAAGTTGTAAGAGAAAACAAGATCATGTATCAAATACTTTTATCATGAAGTCTGTGTGGAATGGAAAATTGTGAGATGTTTTCAAAAAAAATAAAAAAAATAACTACCTTTGAAAATAAAATTGACAATCCAAGTGTAATGTCTAAATACTTTTAAATTTTGTATACAGGATGTATTTGAAATAAGGAGACAGAGTATGAAAAATGGAAAGGTGCAATTATGTAGAATATAAATCCCAAAAATTGTGAGTCAATTACGACACGAACGCCAAAATTAAAAACCCCCCGAAAAATGTTTAATGTGCCGCCTATGGATTTAGCATGTGTCTATATGTCGTAGGTATCGCGCCAGACGTCGACGGTTCCACACAGGTTGAGGAGACGTAATAATTTCCATCGAAGTAAATAAACACGCATAGATATACGCAATAACAGCTGTAGACGTTATAAAAACCCCAATGATAGCATTGTTTACTATTTCTAAACAGGAGGTGTTTATGCTAAGAGTTCAACAACCTTAATATGAAATATCAGCTGTTAAAATATCTTATTTTTCAACAACGAGATTTTTTTTATTGAGATTATTTAGATATTACGTTCTCTTCCGCTATTACTGTTATTATGATTAAATTCAACGACTTTTTACTTCTTATTTCTCACAAAAACAAATTTGTGTTGTCAAATTTGCCCAACTCTACTTATGAGAAACTTTTAATTTAATTGGACGCAAGTAAATTAAAAAAAAACATCAAATATTTCAGTTCGCGTGTTGTGTAAGCAATAGTCGAAATATCCACACGTAACAATCGAACGAGACTGACCTCGCACGCCTTCACACTCCTACTTACTAACCCACCCTTCCATAGCCTACAGTCGTATTGAAGTGCAGTGGCGCGACGAATATTTTAAAAATATCTTTGTAATTTTTAAAATTTGAATTTGCGCAAAATATTTTGGATTTGAGTCTAATAAAATTACATCTTTCCATTAATCATAATCTGTCCCCTTATTTCAAATACACCCTGTATATTTACGTGTAGCTAGCAGGAGTAAGCCATATATCTACAAGATATAATTTTAGAGTAAAGTACTACTTCCGGTTTACTAATTTGTCTCATAAATTAAACAGCGCTGGCAACTACGACTTCAATATTAAGTTTTCAATATGGTGTGTATCTTTTTAGCAGTTTGGGCGCAGTTGTCCCAATACAAACACAAAAACACAAACATACACACACAAAGATAAAGAGGTCACAAAAATAACAACAACTTTTTTTTGTGCGGGGTCTCCAGTGTTTCAAGTTTTGTAAAATATTAAGCACACATTGTTGCAAATATTGTTTTGAATTTATTAGAATCTTTGTAAATTTTAATAAAATTTATTGTAAATAAAATATTCCCTAAACTCGAGACAGAGTCCCAATCGTGTTCATAATCCTTTATTATACTACAATTATAAAAAAAATAAAACTTGTTCATTTATTTCTTTAAACTTTTCCCATATTTTCTTTTTATCTATTAATATTTCATTTCTTTGACTATTTCTTTTATAACATATTGTAGGTTTCCTTTGTATTACTTGTTACAATGCTTTAACAAAAAAAAATTTTTTTGGTTGTTTTATTTAAGAGGGATCTCTACTCCCAGCCGCTGAGGCCACTGTAGACAGCTTGATTTTCCCACAAAATTAACCGTAAATATTAATCAATTTTTAATTTGTTTATACCAAATGAAAGAGAATATCTATGTACGCCTAGTAATATTTTTCCTTAGAAATTGGCATAATTAGTAGCAGAAGTAGGTCAATATTAGATACTTTGTCGAATTTATTTTGAAATAAATAAAAAGAAATTCAAAATTTTACTACTAAGCGTACGTAAATTTGAGTTTTCTCTACAAATTGATGTAATTATTTATAGCATTGGTTGAAATTTGATCTTAATTTTAAGGGGAAATCGAAACCCCTACAGTGATTGATAATGTTTATGATTTTTGTACATTGTCAAATGGACTGGCCCGTCCAGTAGAGATCCCTCTTAATCTTAAAAATTATGAGACTACTTGTTAATTGCCTGTTCTGCATGGTCTAATTCTTTATCATGATATCATTTATTTACATTTTTCTAAATGTTTTCCTTATTGAACATGCAGATTTTCATACGACCCCGAACCAGACGCTGAAGAAGAATTGAACGTCCAAGCTGGTGATTACCTCTTGGTTTGGGGTGAACCCGTAGGAGGTTACTTGGACGCTGAACTTCTAGACGGACGGAGAGGTTTAGTGCCTGCGCATTTTGCCCAAAGACTAATAGGTATGATCAAACCATACTTAAACATAAACCTCATATATAAAAATGACGTTTCCATTTCAGGTGATGATCTATTAGAATTCCACCAGGCCGTTCTTAGTACATTGCGAGAAGAGGAGATCAATGCAGAAACTTTCGCGGCGGACGTCCAACGTTTAAATGAAATGGCGGAAATGTCCGAGGGACAAGAAGACGACACGAACGACGGAGAACAAGGTGAGAATTGAGCATGACGTAAGTAGTTAGATTAGCTGTTGTAAAATCATTGTTTTTGCTGTTAAATATAGACGTTTTAACGTATATAGTCAGCTCGAATAGAGAATAGAGCACTTTTATTTTTCTTAGAACTTAGAAATTAATTAATTGCCTTAGTGATTAGTCCTAGAGGAACTTAGAGATTTAAATATTAGAATTTTAAAAATAAAGGTGCTATTTTAATCTGTTTAACTACATACTTTACTACATTCTTTATGTTTCTCTTTGTTGCCTTAAATGTACATAACTAAATTATGCGAAGCTTAATTTATTAATGAAAAGTACCATCCATCTTTATTACTCAAACTTCTTACCGTGCCTCATTTACTGATGCGAAGCTATGGGTTCAATATTGTTATCTTTATTATTATTTGTATGAGTAGTACCCACACAGATAACAATGATCCACACAAAAGACAATTGGACTAACTTGTATTTTGTATTATTATGTAGAACAAGTAATTTTGCTCCAAATTTTCGAATCCTGACATAACGCCTTTATTCTGTTACTATATACAAAGAAGTTAATTTATAAACATAGTACAGAAAAAAAACATTAATAAAAGTATAGTAAATTCTAACAATAAAACAAAAAGAACAGGCAAACGCAGTTTGCCTTTACTAAATTTTTTAGTAACTCAGTATTAAGTTTTTGTTAAAAGTAATACTCCAAAGATCTAAAAATTACTTAATATACTATTAGAACACCGTTACCAAACTAATGCACACATTGTGCACAGAATCTTTTTCCGTATGCGCTACGGTATACCTACACCTCGGTTTTCATAATTCATTGCTACTGATGATGACAACCTAGTTGTCGAAATATGTACAAAGAAACTTGTGCATTACTGCGGTAATGGTGCCTTATAGTATATTAAGTATCAAGTTTTATAAACCTCATTCTACTCACGGGTTTTATTAATGAAGAGCGAAGCGTAGCGGAGCGAGTGATTAGTAAAACGAATGACCAACGAATTTCATACTATACTTTTCTCACAACAACTCTGTTATTTTTAATTTCTAAGGTATTTTAGTTTTAGAAGATTTTGTGCAAAGTTTATGTTTTCTATTGTCTATTCCACATAGGAATCGAAGTACGTACTCTCATGGATTATAGCCATCCTTTGCTTTTTTATAATAATCCGTACAGAACTATCCTTATTTGGTAAAAAGACCGTTACGTAATTAGGACATGCCAGGAATAATATAAAAATATCTTGATTGAATCGGCCGTATGGAACTCCATAATAATTAGGGTTAAAGTACAATACAATTTACAACTAATTTCCAGTACAATCACACTTTAAAAAATACGACATGTTTCGCAACGATGCGATGTAGCTTCTTCAGGTATTGCGTTACTACTGTAACTACTGTAACGCAATACCTGAAGAAGCTACATCGTAGCGAAACATGTCGTACTTTTTTAAATAAAGTGTTATTATACTGGAAATAAGTTGTAAATTGTATTTTACTTTAACCCTAATTAATATAAAAATATGAAGAATATTTGAACATAACCACCAATGTCAGCCATTACCGCCATTATTATCGTTATGAAATTTACGTAATACCAACTCTACCATATGAAATTTACCTAATACCTATCTAATATTGAAATTATGAAACGTCCCATGTGATCTCCATAAGGGCAATACTTTGATTCCAGGATGGAATAGACTGCCAAATAAACAAAAAAAGTTATCGTGGTTTGTTCTAAAATATGGCTGGTAATTGTATTTTCTTATGTGGACAAAAGCTCGAATGAGAAGAATTAGATTAAACTCCTATCTTTACTTGATGCCTCCTTGTATTTGCTATATCAATTCAGTATATACCGAGAATTAGTAAAAGTAATAATCCGCATTAATATCATATCATTATTGCCTATATTAGCATAGACATACATATACAAACATCTATAAAATAAAAATAAACGTAAGTTTATATATACGTTAAGCATAAATGTAAATAAATGAAACTTAATTAATATTTGATAAGTAAAAATAAATAAATTAAAAGTTAGTAAATTTTAGTATAAATTTGTACAATAATTGGACATCTTTGACTTTTAGATTGTCTAAAATAACCTGGACGAAGCATCTTCTTTTATTCCTTACTGTAGAAGTGGTTTGATTTACTGATAAATACTGACCTCAAACAATTTTACGCATAAAACTTGTATTTATACCTTATATTTATACACTTTTTTAAACAAAATTGGATTTGTTCTTCACAATTATTACCCAACTCAATGAAGAGATGCTAGAAGCTCGGACGTTAGAACTGTAAAAAATTGTTATGATATCGATCTTTATTCGTAAATCAAAAATGTGAAAAATCTTATATAAATTACTCGTTACATAAAGAATACCACACAGAATAAATATCGAAGGTAATGTCAAAATGATTTTCAATAAAGTAAGGACAACAATCTGTTTAATCAACACAGATATTCCATGTATGTAGCGTCAAAAATATACCTATACTTTATGTTAAGAGTAGAATTCCATCTACTAGAATGGAGTGATTGATAAATTGTATTGCAAATCGCTTTTTATGCGTGTTGACACCAGTTAAGTTCAGATTTTCGGTAAATATATGATGATTGCGAATTTAACTTTTTACGAGAGAAGCCACGACCATCACCACCTTATTTACAATACAATTGCTGCTTAGCTAGAGAATAAACAAGAATTTTATATCGGTCAATGGCAGTAAACACAAAGCAAGTTTTAATTTGTCTACAGAATATGACCAAGCGGCGCAGGGCTACGGGCAGCTAGTATATAATAA
Source organism: Amphimallon solstitiale (assembly GCA_963170755.1). Lineage (NCBI taxonomy): Eukaryota > Metazoa > Arthropoda > Insecta > Coleoptera > Scarabaeidae > Amphimallon > Amphimallon solstitiale. The sequence continues at coordinate 121,047,836 of OY720677.1, forward strand.
AACAAGTTACTGTATCTTCTAAGTTTTAATTTAGAATAACAGATATGTCTTGAAAAGTCGAAATGCAAATGTGTGATATCTTTAAATCCCCTGTATTAATAGGTTATTAATAAGATTTCTACATTTAAATTTAAAAACTTATCTTTTAAGTTAACATAATAAATATATAATACATGGGCATTGTGTGTTTAAATACGGTCCTGGTAGGGTATCTATTCCTTTTGTGTACATAAAAGATACTCATAAGCAGTTGCAAAGGTTTGAGATGGTGCTAATATTCAATAAAATATCCGATCGCTATATTGTTGAAAGAACTACACATATGAACATTTAAATATCAAATGGTAACCATATTAAATTTATGAAATGTATAATAATCATAAAATCATCATCATAAAACATTCTCTTTTACCTGTATGGTAAGAAACAGATATTAAATATAATTTTGTAAAGTTATAGAAAATAAGTATTACTGCAAATACTAATCAAAAGTAAAGTTAATAAAAAAAAATTATTGAGACATAATCAAAAGGATTTTTTCATATTTGATGTTGAATTAGTTTATTTTGATGCAACAAGCCCAAAATGATTCACATTTCGCATAAGTATGAAAATTTGCGACACGAATCGAAGATGAGTGCTGCATTCATACGAGTGCCAAAATTGCAATTTTGTACGAGTTGTATACTTTATCTTTTCTACGACAACCTACTGCTCAGGTATAATATACTATAAACAAAAACTAATACAAAGAAATATCCAGATATATTCTTTATTGCTTTCAATACAAAAAAAAGATACCTACCAAGAAAAATGTAATATTGTTCTAAAAATCTTTTGCGTTAGTTTTCACAAAGTATACGTGATATTCTTCTTAACTTTCTATCTTGCATGTGTTACTGCATCTAGTTTTTATTTATATCGGTTACAAAAGATTTCGTCAATATTTTCCTAAGTCAGCTGTTTCCAGAACTTTTCAAATGAGAAAAGTTTGCCCTAGCATTCATGGCCTAACTTTGGAAAAATGATTCAATCTGAGCAAAAGAATACAAGTTCAATATGTGTGCGTATTTAATAACTTTTACTTGAGCTTCAATTGGTCATTTTTTTGTCACTACCAATAAAATAATGTTGTAAATTATATTTATTTATTTATTTTTCTTAAACAGTAGGTACATAATATCATATTTCAATAACAACAGCTGTCTAATTATAGATTAGGGAAACAAAAATTATACATACATGATATTAAATCAGAAAAAAAAAACACATGATATAAAAAAAACAAAGTAATAGTAACAATAAATAAAGATATAGTACTAAACAGTAATGACAGCCTTAATATCCCTGATATTACATTCGATATCAACATACGGATAGGATATTTGTTACAAATGTTGCAAATGTAGTGTTAAAGGTGAATATCTAAGGATATTAGTGAGCGGCGTGGGAAGGTAAAAACTGAATGTCGACCGCGAAAATACCCGAGGAATATATAGAGGCAGTTCAAGAATTTCGGGGCAATCAATTCTGCTTTTAACGCTTTAACGGGCAAAACTATTTTTGCCAGAAATTAGACAAAAATTTATTATTGTTATATTGTCTGTGCCAAATTAAGAACATTTTCTTATAAACTTTTTTTTCAAAATTTACCGTTTAGGCAAAAACGGGTGGTCCATAATTTAATCAGTGATCGTTTGGGGTCCAACAAACTACAGAAATTCATAAGCCAAACTTTAACCACATATTTTTTTCATACGATATATTTCATATAAAAATTGTTTGAACATATTTTAAAAATTATAAAATGTAGAAAACATATATTACAAAACCTAACTACTGATATAAAAAAAATAATTCTAATATAACCATATTTCTACTCATTTACCGTGAAATGGTGCAAAACAATCTCGACACAAGGCTACATTGCACTGTCGAGATGTACACCAACATTTGTTTGTCTAATTTCATTGTTACAGCTGTTAGCACGGCCTCCAACTTTTGTAATTTTGGTGGTTCTAGTCGGAAAAGGACCTCTTCTTCTCCTACTTACAAAGGCACCTATCACTTCGTTAGCTAAAGAATGTCGACATCTAAGTTGCGTTGTTTTGCATTTTATATTATGTTTTTTCTGCACTGTGTCGTATATGATATAAACGATAACGATCGCTGTATCAACTAAATAGTAGAATAGTTTGATCCACCATTTCCTAGATTTCCAGCTTATACTATAACAAGCAACGTGTTGATCAAATTGATCAACTCCTCCCATAAAGGAATTATAGTCTTTGACCACTCGAGGACACTCGATATCTTCCTTATCTCCTTTGCTGTTTGTTCTCTTGATATGAACATTGTCATCGGGTCTGTGCATATTGCTGACAAGAATAGCAGACTTTTTCCCCCTGCCATGCCATTTTACAACAGATATGTCATTAGCTTGAGCAAAATCATAGTCGCCAGTTCACATTTGTTTTTCTGGTTTCAACAGATCTGCAGGGAAAAACCTTCTGTTGCTTCTAAATGTACCGCAAGCAAAACTGCTTTTGTTTAGAAGAATTTTCAACAATGGAATTGTGCTAAAAAAATTGTCAAAGAAAATGCAGTAGACTTTATTCCAATAGTTTTTTGTCAACGTAAGCACAACTCTTTCTCCTAGAGAATACTCTAACTGGTCTTTTGATTTTCCTTCATAAACTTGAAAAGAAAGCATGTATCCAGTTGTTGAATAACACAGTACCCATACCTTAAAACCTCTCTTAGTAGGTTTCATGGGCATATATTGTTTTAGTGCTGATCTACCCTTATAACCTACCATACTTTCGTCCACACTAAGAAATCTAGATGGCTGACATAGTTCTTTGAAGTTATTATTCAGATTATCGATATTGTCCTCTCCTCTTTTAGACATTTTTGTAAAAATCTTTTCAAAGACATTACTCTTGCAATACGACTAACATGAAAATTTTGCTCAGTAGACCAATATAGTCGAATACTTGGCAATCTATGAAAGCCCATAATAACTAGTATACCTAGAAAAGCTTTCAGCTCTTCCACTGTCATTTCTAGATTATTTCCTTTTTGTATAGCATATAGATTCGATTGTGTAACAATAAGCTCTAAAGTGCTGTGGCCGAATGTTTTTAGAAATAATTGTGCTGGTGAGCAATTTTCAGCATCAAATTGAGGACTTTCATTTTCAGCAAAATCGGAAAAGGAAAATTTTTGTATATTGTTCGCTTGTTTTCTGAACGGAAAATCATCTTCGTTTTCTGTATCACTATCAGTGATATCTTGAAGATCAAAATCGTGTTCAGGATTATCTATGGCTTGGAATTCTATTATTTCTTCAGTGATATCGTTACATGGATAGTCACTTGTTTGTTGGCAGCAGCTACTAGACTCACCTAATTGGAAGAAAGTTTACTAAATCAAAAAGAATAAAGTAACATTTTGCGTAAAAATAATTAAATGTACCTAGTTCACGCGATCGTGAAGGTCTTCTGTCATTAGAAGTAGTAGTCAACGTAGAAGATGGTGCGTCTTCAGCGTCACTATCGCCGCCAAAATCAGAATTTTCAGCCTGTTCTTCAGATATCCCTTCTAACAAATCAAAGAGGTCATCTTGGTCCAACTTTTCAAGATCGCGAAATCTTAGCGTGATTGTAGGCTTCGGAGACGTCACACTATTATTTGCTAGAATGTTCATAAAATGGAAGTCAAATACTAATGACATGTGAGCGACGCAATTTTATTGAAATCTTAAGCATGAAATCAAAAAAGCTATCATTCAGGAACATAAAAATTTGAGAAAGAATTAAAAACTATGCATTTTGCATAAAGATACAATACGTACAAAATGATGCTATTCAGCAACAAAATAGGTTATGTCGCATTCAAATGTCATTCAAATTGTCCATTCAAATTCATTGTCATTCAAATGTAGATAAAATGGAAAAATTGCAACAACTTTAATGTTAAAATACCAGAAAGTCATAAAAAATTAATATTTATTACAATTAAATGCAAAAACTTATTTTTACTTATCACTTAAACACATAAACAAACAACTTTACCAAAACTGAACGTGCAACAATAAAACTAAGCCCCCTTAACAATCGTTGGTCAAATAATTGACCACATAATCTGATTTTGCGCATTAGAGTACCGATGTGGTCAAAATAAGTGTTTGTATCTGGTAAGGGGTTGGGACGTGAACGTACATGGTTAAATTCAACGCTTGTGCTCACCCAGAACGTCAAGAAAAAAATTTGGTTTTTGGATAAACCACAGATCGTTAAAGGGTTAAATATATTTGATAAGAATACAGTTATTTTCTTTTGCTTTTCCGCTTTGTTATTTGCGTTTCAATATTTATCTTTATCAAATAAATTTCGTTTCTGTCAATTGGTTTTCCTTATTTGCCAATTTAGTTTCACCTACATAAATATTTGCATTATTACAATGGAAAATAATAACAGTAATCGTCAGAGAAGGAATAATAATAAGATAAGCAATGAAGTACGTGAATTAATCATTAATTCTTTGAATAATGGTGAAGAATCTTGGTTGGACAACAGTTTGGAATTTTGTCGGATAGAGTTAAAAAAAAATGTATGCAACATATAGAAGAATTAATAATACTGCAAAAGGAAGTGCAGCACATCGGCAACAAAAATTTTATTATTAAATGCTCAATGGGTTGACCTGGGTTGTTCTTTAACCCTCTGCCAGCTGCAAGAAAAGTGCTTAAACCAATTGCCACTTTTTCAACAAATATCACTATTTAGTATTATTAGAGCACTGCAGTATAACAAAATGATGTTGAAAAGAGAAAAAATGTTCTTTATTGACGAATACGGAATACAAATATATTCTCGCGTCCTACTAAAGATCTGTGACAAATGCCCATTGAGGAAAAATACTATGGAGACGCTGTAAAGCATCTTTACTGTACTCTCAAAACGGGAGCATTAGGAGGGGCTAAGTGTTGGATCAATATGGCTGTCTCACCTAGTCCGGATACTCAAAATTATAATCTGTCATCCCACACCTGTCAGGCCTACACTAACCTATGAAATGTTATTCCAGACGAATTCTTCTTATCAACGCCGTCTTTGCTGTTGCAGCTACGTAGAGCACAAGAAACCATAATGTTTTTAATATTTAACTTATTATACGACTCTAATACACGATGCACTTAACAAACGCTAAACTTTTTACCAACACTACCTGTTTGACGTAAGTGTAATATCAATATGGCGGACCTGTACCCAGTTTGATCACGTGACGTCATCTCCCTACCTATTCTTTCTCAATGCAAATACCAGAGCATGAAATATAAAAGCACAATTAAGAGGGCGCAATTATTCTGTTGCCGCTGTATTCAAATTCAAGATGTGCCTTTTAATGTACTGCACTTTTCTGAATTTCTCACAACGTTAATTCAAAATTATGACAGTGTAGAAGGGGCTCATATTGTTGTGGACAATATAAGATTCCATAGAAGTGAGGAAGCCTTGGCCCTCATTAGAGGCCATAGTCATTTTCCAGTGTTTCTACCTGCTTATAGCCTTTTTCTAAATCCAATTGAATTACATTGATGTTTGTATCTAAATACAAAATAAATTTCTCATTTTAATGTGTAAATTGCTATAATTTTAATAAAATGTAAGAGGTAAATATACCTACATATAAACAAGAAAAGCAATTGATATAAAGAAAGTTATTTGACAAAAAGGGAATTCCATTTGACATTCAACTGACGCTTAAAAAACATGGAAAGTCATTTGACAAATAATGAAACGCAATTAACAAAAGCGGAAAAGCAAAAGAAACTGACTGTAATAAGGGCGCCTATACTTCAAAGTGTCCGATGAAAAACGCCGTATTATATCACTCTGTGGGATACCAATGACGGGAAACTGGCCATCAACATTAAAATATAAATATTTCAGAAAAGGACGCAGAATGTTTTCCAGGGCATAAAAGTTTATGTTATAAAATGGATTCCTCACTACAGAAGCATATCCAATCTCAACCGAACACATGCAAAATATAACTTGATTATAGTTCAGTAACTATTGAACTCTTTGGTACGCCGAATAACGAAACCAAGGCTTTTTAGAACATGAAACGTGATGGTGGCTATGTGATTATTGAATCATAGCTTGCAATCAAAATAGATACCAAGATCACAGAGTGTGTCAGGCCTTTGGAGGACAGAACCGTTAACATTATAATTATAGTGAATGACATAACGGAACATTTATCTATGTTCAGGGACAGATCATTAAGTACACACCATTCACATACCTTATCAAGGTTCGCTTGTAATTTTAAACTGTCATCAAGATTGTTAACGTAAGAGAATATATTGTGATCATTAGCATACATCAGGGGGCGTAGATCTAAAGACTCAGTGATATCATTAATATAAATGTTAAAGAATAATGGGCCCAAAATAGATCCCTGAGGTACACCTGATGTTACAGTAATGTGGTTAGATCGAAAACCGTCAAATAAAACAAATTGTGAACACTGTGCAAAATCAGATTTGAAAAATAAGAGAAGGTTTTGTGAGATCCCAATTCTTGATAGCATACCCAACATGATGTCATGATTCAACCGGTCAAAAGCCTTGAAAAAATCGGTGTAAAACACGCCTGTCTGAGAAGCATTATCTATACCAGTCGATATAATCTGGGTAACAGAAAGAAGATTTGTGATAGTTGAACGTACCTGTATGAAGCTATGCTGTGCAGTGGATAGGCTATTTTTCACGAAATTATAGAGAAGATAACATTAAAACGGTCATAGCCATCATCACGATCCATCCAAGGAGTTCGAATGCTTTACGAATGATGAGTGAAAGTAGTCGGCAAATGCATTGGCAACGTCGAGAGAATTAAAAATAACATGATCGTTATACAGGAACACCGCAGATTTACGCTTCCTATTCACGAAAGACCAATATCGTTTAGGATCCAAAGAAAGGCTTCACTCGATGTGAGTGATATAATCCTTATAAGCTACATCATTCATATTCCTTACCAACCTCCTTAGTCTACTGAATTCCTTGTATAAACGCACATCATTATTACGTTTGTAAGAACACCACGCTTCTTTCTTGATGTAAGTGGAATTAATAATGTCTGCATTGAAGTATGGTGGATACCGGTTCTTTGAAGCCTTGGCAGTTTTGGGAATGCAAAGTTCAAATATGGAATACAATTTACCATAAAAATTGTTAATGGCAACATCAATATTAGAGATGTTATCCAAGAATGACCATTCGGCGTTACAAAGTAGATGTATAATTTATGAAAATCGCCTTAAAAAAATTAAATAATTTCTCAGGAGAATGTTCATGCTTAAATTCGTTATGAACAATTAATTCGCAGGAAATATTCAAAGAGTAATGTTGATCATTTTTACTCACAACAGCATCACAAGATTGAGTAACCCAACAAACTTTGTTCGAAAAAACAAGGTCCAGCAACCTTTCATTCGATTCAAAATAAAGTTGTATTGTGTGAAGCCAAAGAATCTGGAGAAACTATCTACCGTTCCAACATACATATCATATTTCAATTTATTTCAAAACTATTAGCCGTTCTGTAGAAATAATTGTATCATGAATTAATTTTCAAAAAGTAAAGGCTACACAAAAAAATCTATATGTATAAATAAAAATAAACGACTGGTCCGATTTGGCTAACTTTTTTTTCAAAAAAATGTTTGTAATAGTTCAAATTGGGGTTTTAGGGAAAGAAAAATAGGGAGACTTACCCGGAAAATTAGAAAATCCGAGAAAAACTTAAACGGCTTTTCTCTATAGGATTTTTGTATGAACTCAAGACCACGACTCGAACAATGGATATCCGTAATTCTTCTTTTGTTTTGTTTGTTACATTCAATTGTTGTTATAAACCAGCGACTTGGCCTATCCCCAGAGAAAAAAGCTTAAGGACGTTATATCGCACGATCTTGGCGAACATTGCACATTGCCTCTTCTGGAAAAAACGCCTTCTGAGATTTTTCCTTGCAACAACTCCAATGTGTAAAGTCCCTAGATAATAAAGTATCGCAATTGGTTTGTCCCATTATAACGGCGCCAAAATGGCGGTGATTTGGTGACTTTTGCGGACTTTAGTGATTGAGTTGGTAGTATATGGACACGCGGAGCAATCAGCTGATCGCTGTTGACATAATGACATAAAAAGTAAGGTTATTACGTGCGTTGGAACCATGCCCAGTTGTTGTTTGAGTGGATGTCGAAACCGTGGCGAGAGCGGATTTCGATTTTTCCGAATACCAACATCAAATAATGATGATCGGCGTAAAGCATTGATTGCATTTATCAATCGAGTTGACTTGCCTGAACGAGCTTTGTTATGTGAGGCAAGTATCCTATATTTACTCAACTCTTTCATATTCTTGTTCATTTGCAGAATGTTACCTAATGTGAAGATGTTTTCTTTTTGCAATTTTCAGGAACACTTCTAACTTGACCAATTCGAATTAAACAGGTTGGATAATCGGAAGTTGTTAAAAAACAACAACCGTATTTGTTAACACCTGTGCCAGATGCTCTACCAAATTCTCCTGAAGAAAGGTATAATAGAGCTCACAGTTCACCTAGAAATTGTATTGAACGCTGCATTGGTTTGTTGAAAGACCCGATTTCGATGCTCATTAAAGGAGAGGCGCTCCAGGTATAACCCCGAATTTATGGGCACTATTGTAAATGCATGATCTGTATTACATAACATGTGTTTAACTGCAGATATTCCATTAAATGAAGAAATAGTCTATGAAGATGTGCCAGTAAGATATATTATGGCAGATCATAATTTGTTGAATGAATGAAGGATGACAAGAAACCGTGTTGTAAATCTTTACTTTAATAATGAATAACAAATACTTAAACTTATTAATATATAATATTTATATGTATCTACTCTTATTTTTAGTTCTATATTTTGTTATTTATATGTATTACCTTTTTAATATATATTTTTTGTCTTTTCTATTGTACATTTATTCTATACTTGGATTTTCTGTTGAGTAATAAATAATAAAAATCATGCACACACATATACACTAGCTTGCTGCTTTTCGATTGGTCCTCTTTAGCTAACGACACTATCACAATCACAATTATATTTTTCTAAATTTTAATTAGAAAACTTTCGTATTTTGTCAAGAAATCAATAAGCTATTTTACAATTTGAATACATTTTTGACATATTGTTTGACAACTATTGTATTTTTGTAAATTTAAAAAAAGACTGACAGATTTTTAAATTTGCCGCTTCTTTGGCGCCAACATGGAGGTAATTGCGGTACTTTATATACCTAGGGACTTTACCAAGGTGTAACACGTTGCGCCATCTTGTTGAAATCAAAACTGGTCGAGGTATACGTAACCCAATTGAGGCCACAAAAAGTCAGACCCGACATCTTTCGTCATTGATAGTAACCGTCTGGCCATTCTCGTTTCGGAAAATGTATTACTCAATGACACCGCATCATTAAAATCCACATCGAACAGCAAGTTTCTCCGGATGTAATGGAGATTTGATACTGCCGTCTGTTGCTTTTTCCTCAAATGCGACAATTTTTCGTGTTCTCGAAGCCGTTCAACCAGAAATGTGCTTCATAACTGACGATTATTTTTTCGCCAAAATATGGATCCGTTTCCAACTACTCCAGAGCAGAGTCAGCGAACGTCCAACGAGTTTGGTAGTCTTGCATCTTCAGTTTTCTTGTTACTTGGATCTTCTACAGATGCATGCACAAGTCTTTTCGCCAAATTCGTCAAGTTGAAGTGGCAGAAAGGCCAACTCCTTGTGCACGATGAGGAATTGAGAGGTTTGGATCTTCAGCCACACTTTCAGCAAGAACACCAATATTCTCGATTGGCCGCGTGTTTTGGCGTCGCACAGGGACTGCTTGATCAGCAACCGAAACATTTTGCTCGAATTTCCCGATAATTCGTTCGCTCGGTTGAACGATCATTTCGGCCGTAAACTAAAATATATTGTAGTGAATTTTAAAAATATCGACTCAAATGCGGCAATTTTTCGTGTTCTCGAAGCCGTTCAACCAGAAATATGCTTCATAACTGACGATTATTTTTTCGCCAAAATATGGATCCGTTTCCAACTACTCCAGAGCAGAGTCAGCGAACGTCCAACGAGTTTGGTAGTCTTGCATCTTCAGTTTTCTTGTTACTTGGATCTTCTACAGATGCATGCACAAGTCTTTTCGCCAAATTCGTCAAGTTGAAGTGGCAGAAAGGCCAACTCCTTGTGCACGATGAGGAATTGAGAGGTTTGGATCTTCAGCCACACTTTCAGCAAGAACACCAATATTCTCGATTGGCCGCGTGTTTTGGCGTCGCACAGGGACTGCTTGATCAGCAACCGAAACATTTTGCTCGAATTTCCCGATAATTCGTTCGCTCGGTTGAACGATCATTTCGGCCGTAAACTAAAATATATTGTAGTGAATTTTAAAAATATCGACGCGTTGTTGAATGGAGTAGTGCTCCACGATAAAATTGTGACTACGGCAGAACACAAACGTTGGAGAATGACAACGCTGCCACTTGAAACGTCAGAGCGATAACCTGTCAAAATTCGGACACAGCTATTGAAAATCCCTTTGATTATTTTGAAATGTCCTGAGTTGTCTACACTGATTTTAATATGAGAATACAGTTTAATTGGCGAACATGTTTATTTATTTTATGGTTAGGTTTACTATTTAAATTTTTCTTGTGATAAATGTCATTTAAATAGAGTTAGTTTTAAGTTGAATTAAATAAAAGAGTTTTTTAGAAATACAGTAATTGCACTTTATTTTTTATCATAAACAACAATAAATACGTTACAACTTTATTATTGTAAAACATAATCCCATAATTATGTCACAAAATGAATACATTTTATAAAAATTGTTCGAAATGTCCACCAATATTCTCAGTGCATAGATTGACACGTTTTCTCATATTATTGAAGAAATTGTGGAGTGATTCCGGTGTGATATTTTGCATTTCTATTGTAATTGCCTCTTCAAGTTCATCGAAATTATGCAGTCTGTTCTAAGGCAATTTTTTAGATGGCCAAAGAGAAGAAAGTTTAATGGAGTTAAATCAGGAGAATTGGCTGGACATCGATTTCACCATAGTATCCTCGCAAATAATTAATAGTTTGTGGTACAGTATGTGCAGTTGCCCCATCATGTTGAAAGTACCCAGGGTTAATTCATCTTCATGAAGGCTGTTAATGAAAGATTCCAATATTTCTTCTTGGTATCGTATTGCGTTAATTGTATCGTAGAAAAGGATTGGTCCATAATCCGTCTTTTCGACATTGCAACCCAATCACCAACTTTGATAGGATGGAAAATATTTTCAACAAAAGTGGATTCTCTGTTGACCAGGTACGGTAATTTTAACAGTTGATATATCCCGAAGCCTCATCCGAAAAGAAAATGCGAATCAAGTCTTCTTCATGTAATATTTCATTAAACCAGTTGCAATAATTCAATCTCTGCTCAAAGTGATTGCCCCGTATATGTTGTAGTACAGAAACTTTATATGGGTGCATATTATAATAAACCGGGAGTCATTTAATAAAAGTGAGTATTAAAAATTGAAACTTAATCTTTGAGAGTAATTTCTATAGACTATAATTCCGGGGTTATTATAATTCTTTTTGGCTAGCTCAGGTGGACTCTAGTTAATACTGTCTATTTTGGAAGTGATCAGCTAATAAACAATGATCTGAAAAACTGTTTTCACTTCTCAAACAAAGGTGAAAGTGCGTTATTTATTTGAAATTCGCGGGATTGTTGCGTATAAGGTATAATATTGGTCTTCCAATAAGGGTAGGCGACCAACCCACTTGTATTAACGCGAACAATGTTCAAGTTAACAGGTGATTGTGAATTCCTTCGTGTGAATAAATAGTTAAGTGTTATTAAATTAATTGAAAACTGTGATTGTTTTGTGATAAATAGTGTAAATCTCAGGGGTTAATTGGCTTCGGTGTCTAATTGTTGTCTGAACTTAAAATTAAAACTGTCCATTCGTAATGGATATCTATGCTTTATTTGCTGTGTTGGTTCATACTATAAATTCTCAGTAATTGTGCTTTAAACTAAACCTATTTCAACCATTAACCTATTCTTTTTTTGTATGCTAAGATACTTCAAGTAATTATTTCTAATTTTAACATATTTACATTTTGCATCAGTTGGGGTTCCTGATCTGTTTCATAAAGGGGTAAATTTACATTTAGGGCAGTATATTAATTTTTAACTGTAGTAATAAACTTATAGTGTTTTAATTGAACAATTTTAAGAACTTTTAAATTATAATTTCGTGGAATTTTTAAATATCCTTCGCTATACGAGGGTTGTTTGTTACTTATTACCAATGTACGACTGGTTGCATCTTATATGGCAAGCATTGTATACAGAGGTATTTATATGTGTATTGAATGGTATTGAGGAGGCTCAAGACCACTTCAATATGTATGTATGTATTGTATTCACTGCCTTATGAGCACTTTCGTAGGAAATACCTGCAGTTTAAATACATAATACTGCATAACAAATTACGTTTAAGTTAATTTAATCTTTTTACCAGTTTGAGCAGAGAGATTTCGTACAAATTTTGTGGGATTAACTTTTATTCGCTGCCTAATGTCTGCAACAACACCTTCAGTTAAAATTGTTGGTGCTTTTTCAGGTTTACGTTTACAAACATTCCCCGTTTTCTTAAACCTCTCAATCACCCTATCGCGATGACGAGTGTATCCAAGTTCATTTCCAGATTTGCATATTCCGTTACAAATTGCTGAAAACACGATCCAAATGAATACTTCCATAATCCATCCTCCAACATTACGATAAACGTATCCTGTTGTATCGTAAAAGGTATACGAGGTATATTGTCTTGAAATAGAAAGAAAAGCGACAGTAAAACAATGAAAATACCAAGGTACAAGACACTTCAATACATTATCGTTTTGACATTTGACATGTAAATTTAGTATGGACAATTCACGGAAGTAAATATTTTCGAGTTTTTTGATAATACTAGGACTTTTTTGTTGCCAACCCAGGACAGTTCAAAAAATCTCCTTGTTTATCAGACGTTCTTCTAAATCTATCTGGAATTTTCCTTGCATGTTTGAGAAAGATGAATCATCTTGGCTGCACATTAGTATCGCGTGATCAGTCGCTCCGTCAATTTGTTACTTTTATTATTTTTGTACCAACGTCGATATAAAAAATAAATATATTATTATTATTATTATTATTAAAAACACAGTAAAATATTCTAGTACCCTATAAGCGCCATATCAGTATCAATATGACATCAAAAATACTTAACTTGCATAATATGTAAACGATTCCCAGTCATCTCTATTGTGTTACTGTTTATTATGCTGAATACCGTATCAAATTTTAATGTAAAGACTAGTAGAACCACCGTGTGATATCCAGTGACAGTAATATTTAAATTTCAAAACACTTTCAATAAAACATCCATAACGATCCCATTGTGGTATGGACTTTATTCGATATCAAACCGTTTTTCAAACGTTGAACCCCTTAAGAATCATGCACATCTCCTAATAAAATATACATTTTTATGTAATGCAGATGCCGATTTGGAATATCCTAGTAGTAGAGGGAATCGATATATGCCGACACGAAATATTCTCTCTCCGTAAAAGTCCAAAGATTGCAGATTCTTCTCGTCTACTGTGAACGTGTTTCTCCTTTCGTAAAGCTCAGCTATATAATGTAATGTATACTGCAAATCTACATAAATATATATACGAGTATAAGATATATCGACATGAAAATTTACTTTCAACATAAATCTTGACATGTTCTTATATTGTATATATGTTACGGGTAAAGTTAGACTAACGTTTAACTTAGGTTTACCCGGGTAAACCGCGGTCCACCCATTTTCACTTGGTTAAAGTTGGGTGTAACAAAAACAACAAGGTCATAAATGTTTGAAAAATATATTTATTTAAAAACACATTTTACGAATAAAAGTAAAAACAGTAAAACTGTGTCCTGTCAAAGTAAAGAATACTATAACCTATTTGTTTAAGCAAGACAAGCTGCCATGACATTTCGAGTTACAAAGATTTCCAATAGCTTATAGATTTGTTGGTCATGCATTTAGCTTTACAGTTTCAACGTTTATAATCTTAACCTCCTAAAAGTGACTGTTCATTTGCAAGTTGTCGTAAACTTTTCTTTTCCGGTGATACACTTTCCAGATCTACAAGTCTCTCACTACACACAGAAAATTGATTCCTGGAAAACATTTCCTCGATAGTTCCTATCCTGTTAGCTAGTTTATAAAAATTGTCGTCGGTTTTCTCAATAAGTGTCATGAGTATGTTTCTAAAATCGCCCCTCCCTCGATCAACGTCTGGAACTTTCACTCTGACTACATCTCCAACGAAACATGGAGTGAATTTTAAATTAGATAAGATTTTCATCTTCTTTGCTTGATTTACTAAATTTCTTTTTGCGTATAGTCTGTTTGAAAGTATATTTTTTGGCACAAGGAAAGTTCGCACCTCATACTGGCTGATGTACAGGACTCACCACTTTCTGCACATTTTTTTTGATTTTCTTAAGTTTCTATATTATTGGCGTTTTCTCTATAATTATTGTCCATATTTTCTTCTCTATTGCCCCCTTCAGTAATACCTTTGCGCAGGTTGACACTTTCAGTAATATCTTCTTCTTGCGGAATATCTATTTCTGGGTCACTATCCATAGGCTGGTCTTCGTTTTGTTCTTGTTGAGGCTGTTTACCCGCACCAAATTCCCTGACGACTCTCGCAAGCTCTTCTTCGGTTTGTAGATTTTCAATAGTTTCTTTTGGAAAAGCTGATGTCGATAGGCCGACTTTAATATTATACCCAAACACGGCGACATAAGGAACTTGTTTAATTCCAACATGGTATGCCCTGTTTTTCATTAACTGGACAAATCTCAGACCTTCTGACCATCGTTCGCAGTTTTCATCATCCATCCACGTCTCGAGCATATTTTGTATTTCTTGATTTGCTCTTCCACGCCGCCTTGACTGTCTGTGGCGCGGTTTGCCATGTACTATTTTAAGGCCACCCACATGGAACACAACTCTTCAATAACACGGTTTGCAAATTCCCGGCCGTTGTCCGATTGTAGTATAGATGGGGCGCCAAAAATGCAAAATATGTCTATCAGACTCTTAGCAACTTCTTCAGCCCTTTTCGATTTTAATGCACCTATTTGAACAAATTTTGTTAAATGGTCTTGATACACCATAATAAATTTGTATTATCCTTCTGCATGGGATTGCAAGTCAATCAGGTCCACTTGACAATGGCTGTTCATCTCCGAAAACACCATTGGTTTAACAACAAGTCCTTTCTTGGCAGATTTTAGTTTCTTTTGGCAACCTTCACACAAACGGAGATATAAATTAATAAGATCTTGAGTTATATTCTTGTACATTTTCTTGTATTAACTTTCCATACGATGTTTACCACCATGTCCAATGGCCAAATGTGCATCATGCATTCACCCGATGCTACACGAGAAATAAGCTTTTCAACACCTCTAACAGAACATATTGCTGTGGCATATAAATATTTATTTTAAATAATGTTATTGCCATACGTTGGGCATCGCCATATAATTTATATGCTGTGACAACATATATTTGTGTGTATTACCACACGTAGGGTATAGTCTTTTGTACATGCTGTACTCTTAAAATTATTCTTTATACACCAAGAACTTATAATTGGTTTTGTATTTTTTATCTTATATTGTTGGAGCATGTACTTTATGACTATTGTGGGTCCTGGCAATGTATGTGGTTCCTTCTCCTTTGCTGATGATTTTTCTCTTGCTCATAATAGGGAAAAAGTAATAGTTTTGTTCAAAGAAAAACTGTATGTCTATACAACATAATCATATATCTTTTATTTTGTAATTTATAGATTCAAAAATAATTTTTATATACACACCTTTATGCTCTAAACAAGATACATAATTGAAAATGCTCATATCATTTATACCTAATGCCGGTTGTAATGTATGTAAATCTTTTATTTATTTATTTATTCTGCCAAACAAAATAAATATTTATCCTGTAAATAAACAAATGTAAATTTTTATTGTACATTTATGGATATACTTATCGATGTAATTATATTTATGTATTGGCTTCAATTAATTGCTTTAGACAACCATTTGCACGTGTTGTATCTAGCTCTTAATCTTTGCCTTGTGAAATTTTAATTAATTATTTGCTTAACTTGAAAGAGATTAATGATGCCTAGACAATACGATGAAGAAAATGCTCATTTGCACGTAACATCTCTCCAACTGACCAACACCATTAATCCTATTTGGTTGTAATTCCAACTTTATGAATTTAAAACAAACCTTACAGGATAAAATATTTACTTATCTATATTGTCCAACAATACATTGATTAATCATTTGCACGTAAAAACCAATGTCTGTCCAACAATTTGTATAACTTCCTTTTCAAAAAAAAATAAACTTACTTGCTATCAAAATATTTATTTTGAATGTCCATTATGAACGCTTCAAGTGAATTCAAATGTATTAAAATAAAATAAACTACTATGACTATACGTGATGAAGAAATAATGAAAACTACAATGTAACAATCTAAAACGTCTTATTCTTTAAGAGATCTTCCTTTCGGAAGTGTTATAAGAAGTCTCCTTCTCGGAATTGTCATCAGAAGTCCTCTTGTCGAATCTTGTTTTCGTATTTATAGCGACAAAAAAAAACTCTATGTTGACCATTGCGCCCTCTAGTCCATATTTAGGTTGGTACTGGAATACACTTTCCCGTGGAACCGCTGCCCGCATGTTGCCGTCTTGATACACGCACACATACACATATTGTTCTGACAGTTCACAATTTACCAAACGTCAACATAACTTTCCAATTCAAAGGTCCCCTCTGCCTCGCACAGCATTTCCAACGGTAGGTTTATTCTTGTCGCTAATACCATCCTTCTTTGTATTCGTCAATGAACCTATTGCCTTGTTCATTGTTCGATACATATTTTTTCTTTCCATTTATTAATGTCAATTTCACTTTTCTTTTAGCCGGATTGCGACTTGGCAAAATGGGAAACATGTTGGAGATAACCATTATTTTTCTTCCCGCACTGCCTGTACCTGTAGGACACGTCTGTTTCTCCACTGCCTCTCTGAAGCATTGTGTTGCAAACAAATCACAAACACATATACGTTTTATTTATTTATGATGTCAGCTACCCTTAAATACAAAAATGTTATTGCTGATCGTTTCTACGTTTTACATATTTTTATATCCTTTCTTAGTCTATTTATAAGCTAAGGTAAATTTTATCTTTTAATACAATTTAGTTCATAAACACTTTCATAAGATTTTTACTGCTTTATGCATATAAATCATAATAATTTACTTATTTATATTTCTTGCATATCGTATTTCATCTTTTTCATGATATATAAACCATACCTCTTGTGTATTCTTTTACAAAAGAAATATATTACTTATATTTATTTTGTCTTTATTTCATATTTTTATTTAATAAATTTTTATTCTACATCTTTTGTTTCATATTTATTTAATAAACTTTATTTTGTATTTTCTCATTATTTATTTGAATAATAATAGTTTTTTTATATCACTTTTATAAATTGACTATGTGTATGCAACTTTGTATACCTTCATGTAGTTCTTGTTGCATAGTTTTACTCAATAATATTTAAATAGGATTTTTGTTATTTTTATTTTTTTATTTCAAAGCTTAAACTAATTTTTAAATTAATCTCTAAAGCTATTCTTATTCTACAAATTTTGCGAGTTCACGGCAATATGTCAAACCGCTACAAACGTCGATATTGTAGAGTGGTTTTGGTTTTAGCATTTTTTTCCAACTTGACTGATTCTAATATTTCTTGGTATTGTTCATTACTAAAATAAAAACTGTTTGCTCTTTTCGAAGACACCAACTCATTGAAAACTTCAATAAAATGCTGTCTTAAACACACACGTCCACTTTCTTCGGTTGCCATTTTCGAACTAACTGCACGTGGTGAAAGAAGATCCAATAATAATTCCTACACCCAACTTTAACCATACAAAACAGAATAGAACGCGATTTACCCGGGTAACGCCAGAAATAGCTATAATGTCGGTTATATTTCGTACTTTACCTATGTTTCTTGGGTATTTCGCAGTTTACCCGGGTAAACCTAAGTTTAACCAATTCAATTAAAATTAAAATGAAAACACCTCGTTTCACAAAAATTATGTTTTATTAAACACTAGATATACATTTCATTTGCCATGCAAATATCATCAGTAGTCTAAATTTATTACAATTTTCACACATACCGTAGTCGTCAAATTTTAATTTCGGTTTACACTTCTATCGCATGCAGAATATGACCTTATAATATGCAGCGATGCCTGCTTGCTAACAGTGGTGGGAGAGCAATGCAGTGTCGATGTCGGGGGACCCTCACGCGAGTGTACTGTCTTGGCAGCCTCGCTTATGTTTATCTTTAGTTTATTTCGTCGCGCTCTTTTCCTCGTTCTACTTTCGTATCAGAAATTAAAATATGTCGACTACGGTATATATATCTACAAACTTCTAATGGTAATTATAAAGACATTAAATTACAGTTATTATTTTTCACAGAATGACATTAAACATAACAGTACATTATAAACCTAAATATGTGGCGAAATTACGAATTACCTAGCTCCGGAATGAATTCCAAGAAAATGTTATTGAGTGGTGACAGATCATTGTTAAGGCTGAACGCCCGCTTCAAGCTGAGTTCGATTTGAAAGAGGCGTACCACTGTTTTTTCGTGCAAATGTAATAAAAGACAAATGTTTAAGGGTCCGCGTGCTCTGTCTTATGCTGAGGAAAAAGATAGAGAAAAGAACTTGTCACCTAATCTAATCTGCCTGTAATTTACGACTGCGTTATGGTCTCAGATAATCGCCGGTTGGCCGACATGTTTGGCAGTCGGGAAGCAACCCCCCCCCTAAATTAGACAATCTATATTTTCTCAAACACACAAAAAAAGTGTAGCTGAATATGTAAAATCACCTGCTCGATTCAAATTTTGAGTTGGAAAATAAAATCGAAATCGCATAAAGGTCGAAAAATCGTTTTTTTGTGTAAATTTTAAAATTTTCATTTTCTTCAATTTTTAATACTTATCTCGTGATATCTTAGCAATGCAGAGAGCTAGGGATCTGTTTTTTTTAAGGTTATACCCTAAAGTATTTGGATGATACTAGTGTTTTCGATTTTTCTTTATGGTGTGTCAATTTTATAAAAAAAAAAAGTTTTAGTAGACGACCAATTTGTGTAAGATATTTTTCAGCTATCGAGTAACTAATCTTAATTTTCAGAATTTACCCATATATATGTGAAACAAAATAAAGCCAACATTCCAAAATTATTTTTTGTGCAAGCAATAAATTTCTAGATCGTTTCAGAAGAAAATTATTGCGAGTCAAAGTCAAATATAATAATTATACTCCCTGCCCGCAAGCCGTGTGAGTCCTAGCATGCGCTTCTAGCAGGTATAGCGTTAGGGACGGGAAGAGATATTGCTTTTACTTTCTGATACGTAGTATAAGGAAGTATTGTGACGCTGAAATTGTATATGTACACTATATTGTAAAGAAAATATCAACGGTTTCGATAAAAGAATGTCCGAGTAACGATTACTTTCTACACACACACCGATCTCAGAAGTATTTTACAAACTGCGTAGAAACTGCTCGAAATGGTAGGCGGAGCTACCTCTCGACACAATGTGCGAGCGTACCACATACTCTATTTGATTTCAGTGAATTTCGCCCAAATTTCAAAATTTTGTTTTCCGTTTCGTGACCTTATTTTTAAAAATTAAGAAAATATAAAATTTATGTATTGCTGTTGAGTGTTACATAATTTTAAATAAAGGCTTGTTTTTTGAAATTTCTTACATTTTTATTTTTATTTAGGGCCCTTTGGACAATTTCGAAGAAATTACGATTTATCCATTGAAAGGCATTGTTTTCTTAAATTAGCGTGTAAATTCGGTAAGGTTTTCATGAAAAATACGATTAGGAAATGGGAAAAACGATTTCGATGCCGGGCGTATAGCCTTAAGCAATTTATTCTTATATTTCTTCATAAAAATTTTTTCCCACATATCTAGATTCTTACATCGAGTTCTTTTTACTAATTTTACATCATCTATTGTAAATTTATGGCATGTGTCTAGAAAATGAAGTGCTACAGCTGATTTATCTACGTTATGTTTTTTTAAATGATATAAATGTTCCTCTGCTCTTTTTAATGCATTTCTTTTTGTCTGTCCAACATACAAAATATTGCATTTATTACAAATGATTTTGTAAATACCAGAGTATAATAAAGGTTCTGTCTTCTCGATTTTTGTATGTAGTAAGCTTTTAATATTTCTATGAATTACAAACGAGGGGGTTAAAACAAATATTTTACACAAGTTGGTGATTTGGTTCTCCTAAATTTTATTGATAGTGAATTTACAATATTTTTTATGTTCTCTGTTTATTGATTTTAGGGTAGTCTTATTACTAATTAATCTTTTCTTCTCTAGTTTAAATTTTATTCTATCTACTATGTTTCTCTTATAACTATTTTCTAACACTACATTGTATATATATGCTAGCTTTTTTTGTAGTTTGTTTCTGAAAGTGGTGTGTTATTCACTCTATTGAGAAGGAAATAAAATCGACAACTCATGAATGTAATTGTTTGTGTGTGTGGGTTTTCTGTATATATCAAATTGAAAAATATTATCTTTTATTGATATGAATAAATCTAGAAATGGTAGGGTATGTTCAATTTCCAATTCATAATTAAACTTCATTGACGGGTGTTGATTGTTAAGGTAATTGATGAACTTGTCCAACTCAAAATCATTTGGAATAACCGCAAAAATGTCGTCTACATATCTTACCCAACATTTTGGAAACAAATGCCCCTCATTTTTTATATGATTTTCCAGATAATTAAGAAAGACATTCGCAAGAAAAGGTGATAGAGGATCTTCAATAGGAACACTAAGTTTAACCGTTTATCTAACTTTACCCGTAACATATACATAATAATATATTTTGAAACGGCCCATACTTGCTGTAAATCCATAATAATTAAAGTAAAACACAATTTAAAACTAATTCCCAGTATAATCACAATTTTTTTAAAAATATGACATGTTTCACTATGATGTAGCGTCTTCAGATTTTACATTACTACTAAATACATATTCTACAAATTTCCTAAGTTTTCAACCCTTATTTATACCTAATTATTATAATCTCCTAATGGCTATATAATGTACTCTAAGTGAATGTTTAACAACTACGAGATAGGCGCCATAAATTATCGGCCTGACAGGCTTATACAGGTTTAAACGTGTTCAAACTCCGTCATGTCATGCATGCACATACGCGAGATGTACACTATGAATATGACGGTTCGAAGCCTAGTAGTTTTTAGTAACCAGCCAACCAACGTGACTAACGCACGAAAATGTCTGAAGTAACGATAATTGAGTACCGCGCGGTCATTAAAATTTTAACAAAAGAAGGGCATACACCTTATCACATTACCCATTAATGCCTAAATCATTTTGTTATTAGTTTTTCTCTAGTTTTGCTATATTTTGGTAGTAGGGGTATGGAAATAAATAAAATATAGGAATGTTCAAAAGCAAATTATTGTAACTGATGTTTTTGATACGTATGCTATATCATACAAAGGGCAACTTCATATAAGGAAAGTACAAAATAAACTAAAATTCTAAGATTCACATATAATAGGAGAAATAGTAGATAATAAGCCCTAAAGCAGGCGTCTAGTTGGAGTGCAATATTGCATTTATTACACTCAAAAACTGTGCATTTTCCACACTGGTCTCAACGTCGTTGTGTACTGTTGTCCGAAATCCAATGGCTTTTCTGGTCATATCGGATTTCTTGAAGAACTTGTTCTTTATATCTTGGTTTGGGTCCTGATGGCGTTTCCGAATTAGAAAGCAAAGCTAGAACAATTCGTCTTGTGAATTCAAGTAGACCAATGGTAAGATTAGTATGCCTATATAAGTGCCACATGTTTATTACAGCGCCATTTAGATAAAAACAAAATAATGGCCAATACCATTTTTTCGATCGAATCCTAATACGATATAGTCCACGCATTTGTGTACCCTATCATTTGGATCCACTGTCGAATTATCATTGAGGTGTAGATAAGAATATATTGCTTCAAATCTATTTCTCGACATAGTGGATGCAACCAAACTGTTATAGGTATCCGCCCTCGTTTCCCAGTACATCCTCCGAAATGGTACTTTGCAGTAGCCACTTAGCAGAAGTGTTGCAAAGTACAAATCATCAGTGGTAACGCGAAACGCGTAGCATCCTTTAGATATGGCATATATTTTAGATTTATGGCATATGAAATCCATAATCTCATTGGTAAAAAATAATTTTAAAATATCCAGCGGTTTTAGATCCTGCTCTCGAATTTCGGCAACTACTGAAGGCATTTACTAAAGCTTCGCTTTTTCCATTTCTCGGTTTTAGTTCGCTTTTTTTCCAAGCTTTCTTTTTTCTTATGTTTTTTTGTTTCAGTCTTTTTGCCTTGTGAGATAATGTTTTCTCGTCACTAGTACTATATTCGTTTTCTCTAGGCAATACTAAAGGTGCTTTTACAGTAGTGCCTTTATCCGCGTGCGTCTTACATATTGTTTCCATTGGCTGAGCAAGAACTTCTTTCCCTAAATCTCCAAAAAAGTCTCTACGCATTCTCCATCGCTTTTCGCATCATCCTGGTCCGTGTCTGCTCCATCATTCGGTGGAAATAGCACCAACTGAACTTCGTCACAGTTATCGAGCGTGTCGCAGATATCATCATCGGAGCTGATGTGTTCTAGGTAATTTAGAAACTCTTCAGCGTCACTTTCACCTAATGGATTATAATACTGTTTCCTGGAGGAGAAACAAGGAAATAGTAACTATCATTTTGAGATCAACATAGTAAACTAACTTGAAAAGATCAACAACCAGAACTAAGAAAATTCATAGAGTTTGCACTAGCTATTGTCATATGTTTGCCCAGAAAAACAGAATTAAAAATCTCGGCCTATATTCGACTCGTCATGTAACTGTTGTGTTAAATAGTTAAAACAAAGCTCTTAAAATAATTATCTCCGGGGAAAACTTGATGCATAGAAAATAAGAGCAGGTTAAAAAGCTAAAACTCACCTCAAACTCATTTTTTTAACAGTGACGTAGTGAGCAAAATTATAATCAGTGCCTGTTCACATTTATACACTAGTATGTCACTATATTTACACAAGAACTCAGAAAAGCATCTTAGAAACACGGATAGATGTCAACAACATGCAGAAAATGTACAGGTTAGAAATAGGGGCAAGCGCAGCGCGCCTACTCCAAACGTATGATTAATCATACCATGGGCATTAATGGATTAAACAACGTTTAGACGGTGTGATCACCTTCGAATTCAACTGTAATAAAGTGGGCAAAATGTTTCCGCTTGGGACAAGAATCCCTGGAAGATGCTAATCAGTCGGGCCTGCCAATTGAAGTGAAGTTCGCCGAATTCTCCATGACCATTTGGGTATGAATAAAATTAGTGCTAGATGGGTACCAAGACTTCTTTCTGCTCTCCAAGGTGAACGTCGAGTCGAATGTGCGCAGTCGTTTTTAAACATGTGTGGGGACGACCCAAAACCGATTTTGGAGTCCATTGTCACAGGGGATTAAACAATGGTTCTGTTTTACGATCCTCTATCGAAAAAGGAGTCTATGGAATGGCGGCACCTGATGAACCTCGTCCCAGAAATGTGAAAGTCGATCAATCAACTGAAAAGGTGCTGGCCACAATATTCTGGGATTCTGAGGGCATTTTGCTAATTGACTTTAAAGAGGGCAATACAAGTGTGAACGGCATATTATGCGTCTTTATTGCATAAATTAAGGGACAGCATTCATGCAACGTCGTGGAAAATTGACAATACTACCGACCATACTGCCGCCATTTCACAAGCTGCCATAGAACATTTTGACGGAAAACCTTTGATTATTTTTACAAGGATATCGAATTATTAATTAATCGTTGTAATAAATGTATAGAAGTTATGGGAGATTACATTGAAAAATAAAAATCCTTATATTGTTCCAAAAACGGGGAATTATTCAGGTCTATCTGGTCGTTTAACAATATATCAAAATATTATAAATTCTAAGGCTTCCAATAAATTTCATTTTAAGCTTTTTAGTTGTGAATGTAGAATCTCAAACTTATTGCTGAAATTATGATCATTTTCTAGCAAGTAAATTGCGTAATTTGAATCTATTTTTTTTATTATTAAAGCTCTTAAAAAGTTCATGTGGTTTTTTGTCTATATACAGAGTGTCCCAGAAATAAAAAGACGGAGTAGCAGTAATCGGAAGCTAGATTGTGTAAAAACGTATTCTTAAAATATCAAGTCTTTATTCGTGCGCAGACGGCAGAAAAAAAATAATAAAGAATTCAATTGGCCTTACGCCGACCCTAGACTAAATATCCAGCTGCTTTACTTTCACAATCGGTCCTTTTCAGGACCACCATATTACTTGTGTTAAAAAAAAGGAGGATGAATTGATAGTACATAATAAATATCAAACCATTAATTACTTTAATTTTACACCTGCTAGAAAAAAATAATTACATTCTTGATATTTACTGTAATCTAGAAAAACTACGATTTATTGAATATTCTGAAATAATAATAATCAGCTGTTTCCGACTACAAATACATTAAAAAGCAACAACCTTCCTATTTTAAAAATAAAAACAATCTTTTATTGTCTGCGATAAAGTAGGCAAAAAATATGTTTTATATGTATCAGTACGATTTAACGGTTTTTTCCCGTTTTATACAAATAAAAGCGTATTTTTCCATGAATGCGTCTTCGTTTCTATTTACAAATGAGCATTCTTACGTGTATTTATAAACATACATTCTGTGCCAGGTCCGTAATGTAATTTTTTTATCTAAAAAACAACATAGAAAATTAAATTTTTAATTTCTTCCTTATTGCGTTATATTTGGGCCTGTTTCTCTTCGGACTTTACATACCTGCTACTCCGTCTTTTTATTTCTGGGACAGCGCAGTCCATACATGTTAATTTATAGACTCCTAAATTTTTGCCTTTACTTATCTTTGTTTTATTATTTTTTATATATATTCCTAAAGAATTATTAGTTTTGCTATATTTATATCTAATTTATGTAAAGTTCTTTCCTATTTTTTCGCTTATTGGTCCTATGTAAGTTAATACTTTATAATTACTTAAGTTCTCTTTTATTATTGAATAAACCACTTCTATTGCTTTATTATATACCTTTTTTCTCAAGATTTGATCTACTATATTTGGGCTGTATTTACTGTTTTTTGCTATTTGGTTTATTACGTTTTGATTTTTTCAGAAATTTTTCTTTATTTAATGGAACTTGTGTCAATCTATGAATCATCGAGTGGAACACCACTAATTTTTGACTACATTGGTAACAAGAATTATTATCAATGATAATATCCGTATGTGATGGTTTGTGAAATATTGAAAAACATGTCTATTGTATTCTCTTGAAATTGTAAGGTCTAAGAAATTTAAACTGTTAGTCAATTCTATTTCTATCGGGAACATAATATTTTTGTGGAGGGTTTATATGTTCTAAAAATTAATTTAATTGTCTATATGTACCACTGAAATAAGCTAAAACCTCATCTACGTATCTGTACCAATAAAGAAAGTTATCTTCATTGTTTACGAATCCTCGCCGACAGAGAATAATTGATTGTGAGGTAAATAAGACTAACATACTATACCATAGTCGTTAAATTTTAATTTCGGTTTGCACTTCTATCATATGCAGAAGATGACCTTATGATATGCAGCGATGCCTGCTTCCTAACAGTGGTGGGAGAGCAATGCAGTAGCGAGGGACCCCCACGCCTTACATTTCATAGCAAACGTTTGTCGAGTGTGGCAGCCTCGCTTATGTTTATCTTTAGTTTATTTCGTCACGCTCTTTTCCTCTTTCTACTTTCGTATCAGAAATTAAAATATGTCGACCCCGGTATAGAATATGTGATGTTTATGTCTTATATTATGATGCATTTAACAAAATATTCGATGTCGTACTGAATTCACGTTAGTTTATGGAATAGCTTCATATATATTCACTGTTTATTGTATTTGTATTTGTATATGAATTTTTAAGCACTATTTTTCTGTACTTGCTGAAAATAATAAGAAAAATAAATAAATGTAAACATTGCCCGTTTAAAAGCCTATATGAGTTTCTAGAATGCTCACAAGGATGCTATATCCCCAAAACTCAGGAAATTTTATAGGCACTAAAAACTTTTATGTGACATATATTACGTCCTATTGATATTAAAATTTCGTATTATTAAAAATGAACCTTCTCTAATGTTGGACGATTGTTCCTTTTCTAAAGTGTGGCATTAGAATTATACACAATCCAAGGCAACTGCTTTTAAGGACCATTTTATTAAATTAAATATTTTGTCAATACCTTCGATATTTACCTACTACATCTTGTTCTTCGTTTACAAAAATCCGGGTGTCTCAAATCCATAAAAGTTGTCATGAACAAAATAACAGAAAGAAATGTTATATTTTACCACTTACCCTTACAACATTCAACATAAAAATAAAACATTTTCATTTAGCAAACTGTTAAAAGAGTTCCTAGACAGTAATGATTATGAATCTCCAAATGTGTGAATTTGTTTACATTCTTTATAATAACCTGATATGTTTTTTATATTACATTTATAAACATGTCAAGATTATTCTAGGTGACATTTTTAATAAACAAAATGTGTTATTTGTAGAGGGTTATTTTAAATTACCCAGCCTTTATCATCGTTATTATTGCATATACAAAAATATATATCAAATAAAAGTTGTGTGGCTGAGACTGAATTTTATTTGCATGCTATCTAAACCACAGTGGCGTAGGTATACAACAGTATAAAAAGAAAATATTTTTTTTACATGAAATACCCTGTATATTATTAAATTTTTATAATGGTCTCTTTACTCTGATTTCAAAAATATACCATATGATACCGGTATCTTAAACCGAGTTATTAAATGTCTAATATCGTAGTTACTGTACTATGGAAAAGTTAACATTATGAAAGTAAGCTATGACCATTATTGTGTTTGATAAATGACATTTCCATTTTGACTACTTTATTAAGGAAATGTCATTTATCAAACACAATAATTGTCATGTTTATAGCTCACTTTCATAATGTTAACTTTTCCATAGTACAGGAGCTACGATATTCGACATTTAATAACTCGAAAACGGTTTAAGATACCGGTATTATATTATTGTATAATTTTGAAATCAAAGTAAATAGACCATTATAAATATTCAATAATATACAGGGTACTCCATTTAATAAAGAACATTATTTTCTTTTTATACCGTTGTATCTGCACGCCACTGTGTTTTTGATAGCATGAAAACAAAATTCAGTCTTAGACACACAACTTCTATTTGAAATTTTTTTTTGTATATGCAATAATAACGATGATAAAGGGTGGGTAATTTATAATGAATAGTCCTGTACTATAATATTGAAATTGTTCTGTGAATTTTCAAACACAAAACCGCATTCAAAAATTTATTTTCAATAGTAAATTAGGTACTGCTCTTTCTCTAATTTTCTTGAAAGAAGACATTTTCTGTTTTAATAATTTCAAGGTTTCCTTCGGTCATTGTTAATTAATATACATATTAAATTCAAGAATAAAGAATGCGGCAGTAATTTTAACAATTTCTGATCTTCTAACATCTTTCGAAACAAGACATTTAGCAATAATAGATGCGCGTTTACATGATTTTGCCCGAATTTGATAGATTATAGTAGGAGCATATTATTTTAGCGCAATGAAACTCGCTTTGCATGCTGTAATATACAAAATGCATACGAGGTTTGATCAAAAAGTAACAAGAATTTTTAAAGAAATGCTTCGAAGATTGTAAAATGCGCTGGCACAAGTGTAGTATATCTATAGGAGATTATTTTGAAGGAGACAAATTTAATAACGAATAAATAAAGATTATTTGAGAAAAATGAATGTTTATGTTACTTTTTGATCAAACCACGTATAATACATTTAATTTTCATCACCATACAATTTACAGTTAACAAACACAAATCATGGTAATATACCATGGTGAAGAAATACAATTATTTAATAAGAATAGAACTAATGAGGTTAACGTCAACAACAAAGAAGAAAATTTGAATGATTTTTAGGAAGACATAATATAACATCGTAATTCGATATTACTAAAAATATTAAATTCCAAGCTAGAAATATCTATTTATTCAAATGTTCATACAGATAAGTATTATATATTCATTTATCTACAACCAGGCTTATTTACCTAATTTATTAGATATTCAGTGGGCGGGCTTACTGTTTCTCTTTCCGGTTCACAAACATGATAATATCTTCCATTCATTTACTAAACGCATTCAAATCATATAAGGAGCTATTTTAACTTTCTCATCATATAAATTGCAAATAGGTCCATGCTATCGATTGAATGAATTAAGTTTTATTAATAATTCTCACAGTAATATACTCAATAATTTACCTATACAAGTCTCTAAAGTTTAGAGTTATATATCAGGATTTTACAAGGGTTAATATTTATCATGCCAGCACATAAAATTGGTGAAGATGATATATTTACATTTAATCATAAATTTATATTTGATAAATATTTGACAATTATCTAGAACCAGCTTTAAATAATGAAAGCTCGACGATTATAATAATATGTTTGTCGAATTGTCACATCCTAGTTATGTCTAATACGTAGGCATTGCCCGTACATGCCCCAATTGGGAATTCAACGGTAAATATGCCCCGCGTCATTTGCATACTACATGCACCTGTGGTTACCAATATCGCAACTTCTGTTCCAATATTTGTTTTCGAACATCTTTCAAAAAATTGTAGTATGCTTTGATTGCTACTTTCGAAATCGATTTTGATTTCAAATAATGGATATCGGTATTCTGATATGTCATTATGCTACATTGTTGCCCTTGTTCCAGAATTAGTTTTGGTGCATATTCCAGAGAGATTGTTGAGTTTTTTAATTGTTGTCCTTGAAATGTATACTTATTCACAGTCCAGAAAAAACCTCTTGTTAGGTATATTATTGTTCCTCATTTCAAATAATAGATGAATAACTATTATTGGCATTTTAGTATGCCCATTAAGTATCAATAAACACTATCTACCTACACAATGCAGCCTACGCTTTCATAGTGAAACCAATGGAGGATTTCTATGATTGTAGTTATAACAAGATATATCTAGTATCTATTTTGTATTGGTGACTTTAACATTCCAAAATTTTGCGATTAAAGTGTGAACTTACTATCTCCTTTGGGTTTCATTTTGGCGGATTTTTGTAATTCCTTAGAATTAGAACAAAATAATTGGGTTTGAAATCAGCAGAGTCGGATTTAGGATCTAGTTCTGATCAACTCAACTTTTCCTCTATCTCTACTGAATTAACTTTTACTAAACTATTTATTTTCTCCTCGTGGAGATCTTCTGTACAACTTTTAAAAAAAACAAGTATGACTATTAAATTGCGTGTTATTCAAAATTAACTGGTTATCATTGGATACTAACACCAATGTGAATCTGTATCTCGGGTGTTCTATAATAGTCTCTACAGTGTCTTCGATTCTCCTATCCCAAACTATTTTCTATCTATTTCACAGTATCTACATGATTTACTATGGTTATTAAGGCGGATTTAAAGGATTACTATCAACACAAATGAAGGTCAACGAATAGTGAAATATTTCTTGATGAATTTTAAAGGTTACGAACTTTAACTAAACTTTAAATATCGGAGGCGTACAAAATTCTGTTACCCCACACCGAATCTGTGCCTAAGAATTACCCAAACAAAAAATGGTCGTTCGTCCATAACAAGCAGCGTACCACAGGAATCCTGGAAGAATTTTTTACAATGATACATGGATAGATAAATCTAAGGATATTGACGATGCCATTGCTTCCACCATTACTACTTTTTTTAATCCTCCGAAATCTCTAGTTCGACCACAAATATTTTCTGAGTTTCCCTCTTTTGCTATTCATTATATTTCTGAGGAGTCTCTTATTGAAATTATGGCCAGTTTAAGTTTGGGTTTCACTGCATGCAAGGATTTTGTTCTTGGTTAAAAACTTGCTATATTACTTTGCAAAGCCGCAAATACTCGGTAATTAATCTAGATATAAGCAAGTAATAACAAATAAAACACTTGGTATTGTTTCACAAATATATATAATTAAACACTCGATGTACATTTCGCCTTGCGGCATCGTCAGGAGTTCTAGAGACCCTAAAGTAAAATTCAATATACTGTAACTACCTACTTCAAACAAAATTGTAAATAGAAAATACAAAAAATAGAAAATTATGAAAAGGTCGTGACTTATCTGAAAAGACCGTTTTTACAATGCTAGAGTTTATTAACGGTGAATTTATGAGTTCGGTTTGGTCATTAAGAACATTGTCTGGTTGTAAAAGTAAACTTTCTTTTATAAAATAGCCTTCTAGAACATTCATTTTTTTACTTTTATTTAAACTACACAGTACTTCTAAATTGTCTATTGAAAAATGATGTCCCGTGTCTAAAACATGGTTAGCTACACTTGAATTTTCATAATTTAATTTAACGGCTCGCATATGTTCTGAGAACCTTAATTTGAAATTCCGCCGCGTTTGACCTATATAAAATTTATCACTACAATTAATTCTATAAATTCCTGATTTGTTTAGCTTAGGATTCGCTGTTTTATTATTCGTTAATTGACTTTTTAAAGTGTTATTATTATACAAGGCTATTTTAAAATCCAGCTTCTTTAAAACATTGCTAATTTTCATACTTATACTACCTAAATATGGCATTTTAACCCATCTCAGGACTTGAAATTAAAACACTAGGTTAAAATTACATATTTAGGTAGTATAAGTATGAAAATTAGCAATGTTTTAAAGAAACTGGATTTTAAAATAGCCTTCTATAATAATAACACTTTAAAAAGTCAATTAACGAATAATAAAACAGCAAATCCTAAGCTAAACAAATCAGGAATTTATAGAATTAATTGTAGTGATTGTAGTAAATTTTATATAGGTCAAACGGGGCGAAATTTCAAATTAAGGTTCTCAGAATATATGCGAGCCGTTAAATTAAATTATGAAAATTCAAGTGTAGCTAGCCATGTTTTAGACACGGGACATCATTTTTCAATAGACAATTTAGAAGTACTGTGTAGTTTAAATACAACTAAAAAATTAATGTTCTAGAAGGTTATTTTATAAAAGAAAGTTTACTTTTACAATCAGGCAATGTTCTTAATGACCAAATCACCGTTAATAAACCCTAGCATTCTAAAAACGGTCTTTCCATATAAGTCATGACCTTTTCATAATTTTCTATTTTTTGTATTTTCTATTTAAAATTTTGTTTGAAGTGGGTAGTTACAGTATATTGAATTTTACTTTAGTTTCTCTAGAACTGTTGACGATGCCGCAAGGCAAAATGTACATCGAGTGTTGAATTATATATATTTGTGAAGCAATACCAAGTGTTTTATTTGTTATTACTTGCTTATATTTTGACATGTTTCACCAAGAGATGTCCATCACTTCATTTAATTATTAATTAATCTAGCAATGAAACTTCAATTTTTCTGAATTGCTGGAACCATACCAGAATTGTTCCCGTTTTCAAGAAGGATGGTAGGTCACAGATCTCTCTTTATCAACCCATCGCCATTTTGCCCAACTTTTCGAAAATTCTAGACAAGATCTTGTACAGTTCTATATGCATAAACACTCTGGTATGTGTCCCCTTCAAAATGACTTTATATCTGAAAGATCAGTGGTAACTAAAGTAGCAACTTTCAGTCAATATCTAAGTGAAGCACTAGATAATAGACGTTAGGTTGACGTTATTTACCTAGACTTTTCCCGTGCATTCGACAGAATCGATAACAGTCTTCTTCTGGATAAATTGAATTATTATGAATTTGCTGTTTGCCTTATAAACTTGATAAAATCTACTAATCATACAAATTACGTCTTCTATAATGGATAAAAAAATCATTCGGTTTCCATGCAAACATTGGTGTACCTCAAGGTTCTAACTTTGGACCTGTGCTATTTAATTAATTCATCAACGATCTCTATGCCTTACTGATATGCCATGCATTAACTTATGCTGATGACTTCAAAATTTATACAATAATCACTAATAATGGTGATTCCACCCACTTACAGCACGGCTTCAATATTGTTATGACTTGGTCGCACTCCAATTAATCTTATACTCAACATTGATAAATGTAATGTTCTGACATTTACTCGCAAATTGTTTCTCTGATTACCAATTATTCGATAACTGGACGGATGCTCCATAAAGTCTAATAAATCAGGGATTTTGGCGTGGTATTTGACGCAACTTTATCTTTTAATCTATATATAAATTCCATATGTGCAGCAGCGTCTATAATGTTGTGTTCTTTATGGGGATCTTAAGATATTTCACAAATGCCTGCCACCTAAGATGCCTTTACTTTGCGTTTGTTATCGGTAAGTTACAGTTTGCCTCAATAATGTTGTGGCCCTACTATATATCTCAACAGCTTTCTATAGATAGAATTCAACGAAGATTTCTCCTATGCATGTCCTTCAGATTGACTGGAACATGCCCTTTTATAGCGATTTGCTCTAAGTGCATCAAAACCAGCCTTTAGCCATTTGTCGTTCAATGCAAAGTACTAAAATTTATTTAAGCTTGTAATCAATAAAATTGATTATTCGCATCTACTGTACCGTTCAACGTTTCGCGTTGTTCTGCTCGACATGTTACGTTTTCCAATCTGCCAACAGCTACGACCAATGTGCTAATAAAATACTCTTTACATCGCATGGTACGTATTGCTGATTGCTGAGTTTGTCTACATTGACATCTTCACTGGCGAATTGATGTGAAAATGACGTCATCTACATACCACTGTTTTTTTTATTATTCTTTTATGTTAAATATACATGTATGTGTTTATTATATGTACTGTCTTGTAATTATAAACACTGTTAGGTAAATAAACTTATTATTATTATTATTATCTCTAGCAATTTTATTGCGGCATGATAAATGTTTTTGTCCGTCAAATTACCTAACACAGATCTCGTATATTCAATAAATATTATGTGGGTATAGATTGCATGGCCTACAGAGAGTTCCCCAGGTCATCATTCAGATCATTAGTTGCTACCATAATCTAATGCAACTCCTCTCTGACTGCGGTATATGCTGTGATTTTCTTTCAGTCCTTGGCGAATGCAAAGAGATATTAAGTCATTATCGGCGCATAAAAATAAGTCATGTCTAAAAAATGATCATTTAACTTAGTAAGTTATTGGAAAATACTTTGATGTAGATAATTATTATTAATAATAATTATAATTGAAATGCAAATGCGTTTAATATCAATGACAAAATAATATTTAATAATTGTTTAATGTAAGTTTTCAATAGAATTAATATTATCTTTTCAGAAAGTGTAAATATAAACTTAAGATAGTTTTATAAACATGTTTTGATGCAGAGGTTGCGTGAGAAATGCGCGAAATGAAACTGAAATAAAGAATACCTACATAATTCTAAAAATAATTTTATTCTTCAATATAGTCACCATTAACTTCAATATACTTGGCCCAATGGCTCTGCAATAATTTTATTCCACAGCGGAAGTGTGTTTCTAGAAGGTTTGCGAAATACCCCTCTACGGCTGCTGAAGCTTCCTTATTCGACAAAAAAGGCTTTCCACGAAATTGTTTCAGGTTTCGGAACAGATTGAACCCGCTTGGAACCAAATCTGGCAAATACGGTGGCTGATCAAGCAATTCGTTGAATTTAAGCACTGACAATATACTTTTGTCAGCAGATGTTTTGTCTTGGTGGTCTTTTATCACGAAGTTTTGCGTCCAGTTAATCTGAAAGGTTACAATAATATTCTGAGTTAATTGTTCTATCTTTTTCCAGACAGTCAATGAACAAAATACCTTTAGCATCCCCCCAAAAAAAACGGATACCATTACATGTTTTGTTGAACGTTTAGGTTTTCTTTGCTTCGGAACTGAACATCCAGCTCTAATCCAATGTAAACGTTCCTGTTCCAATTTAGGATCATTGTGACAGATCCAAGTCTCATCCATAGTTATAAAACGACGCACAAAATCGGTTATCGATCAAAATGACGCTGAGAAATTTGCTTTCCAGCGAGTTTTTGTTGAATTATTAGCATGTAAGGCGCCACTTATCCAAACAGCTTCCTCATTTGTAATTCTGTATGCACAATACGCGTACCCATTCATCTGAGATGCCTGTGGTAAGAGTAATTGGATCCTCAGAAAACTTAATTAGTGTTTCCTCAATAACGTCTGGTGTTGATGCGCTTTTTGGACATCCACTACGTGGGTCATCTTCAATGCTTTCACGACCACGTTGAAACTCCAGTGGCTATTTACAAACCATTGTTTTTGAAGGAACAGATTTTCTAACGAAATTTCGGAATTTCCATCGCCTTTAAACCTTTTTTAACAAAGAAGTCAATTATATACTGCACGTTGTTTCAAATTTTCCATTCTAATCAAATATAATGACACACCAACTTCAATTGGGGTTGTCAAAACTGACAGAATTAACAGTGAAAATGAAACCTAACCAAGGTTCATATGAAGAGTTCTTCTATTTAATCGACTACAATTTATAATTCTACCGATTACGCAAATTTTTCACGCAACTCATACGTAGACCTAGTTCATACAATTAAATTCTGAACAGCTACATCTAACTACCTAATTACCCTTCATATAAACACTTCTTTTTCACCTTACGTTATCATCATAAAAAGTCTAAATAACCATATTGAGATTAAATTCTCAAAAATCACTCAAACTTAAACACATTTTAAAATGCAATACTTTCATCTATCATAATCAATAATCCAGTGCTCATTTCTAATACACTTGTTAGTAGAGCAAAGCTTTTGCATGCAACCCACCTACGAACAAAACACATGCTATCTTTGATAAATGTACAGAAAAATTCAACACAATTTTCCACTTCTAATTCTTCTTTGAAATATCTTCTTCTCTTGCATTTATCTCCTTCTCTTCTGTCTTCTTTCTTCTCTTCTCTTGTTTTGTTCTCGTTTCTTCCTCACAGAGAGCTGACTAGTTACGTTTCTCGAGCACCTAGTTTAGTCAGTACTGACAGGTAATGATTGACAGACCTATTCTTCTCGGTGTTAGTGCCGGCACCAAAGCAGCTAACGTTGGAACGTCAGTTGAACAAGAGCGTTTTGATCAGTTGGACGGCACCAGACATCGGACCCGGCAATCAAATAGAAAGTTATCACGTGTACGTCGATGGAGTTTTGAAGACCACAATCAAAGCTAGTGAAAGAACAAGAGCGCTAGTTGAAGGTGTTGATAGTAACAGAGTAAGTTAAACGTAGGTTAGTTTTAGATAGTTAACGATATCACATTAGTTAATTTATTATTTTGAACAATATTGTTGCAGATTTTTTCGGTGTTTTACAATTAAATTAGAGAAAAATCTATGGATAATCTAAAATTATTCGAATCCTGTAAAACTACAAAACCTAATCATCATATCAATTTAACTCTAGCTACTAACTTTATCCACATTTACGACACTTTAAGTACTTTTTTCCTTTATTATTAAAGTTTGTAGTTTATATAAAAGATACAAAAATCTACTTGCACTTACAAGGGAACATTAATTCATAATTCATCATTAAGGATCGGAAGTCAGATTTACATTGCGAGACTGTAACTAAATAATGTAATTCGAGTTGGGCACAGTATCTGTAATACAAATGATACCTAACAAGCTGGACATGTATATAATGTCCTACTGTAAATATTAATAAGATTTCTTCAACTTGGGTTTCTTAACGCGACGCAGCTGGCTTCTCCCTCCTTGCCTTCAATAACAATGTTTACAACTTTCGATATGTATGTACAGGGTTATTTTTTTAAATCTTGACATAGGCTAACTTTTTTATTTGAAAGTATAGACCTATGGTTCCTATGGTTTTAGGAATTAGTCCAAATAAGAAAAAAAATGTTCGAACTATGTTCAGAATTTCCCGTTGTATGGCTAGTTTTAATTCATGTATTGACACAGGAGCGTTAACATAAACTTTATTCTTCAGATGTCCCCAGAAAAAAAAGTCTCCAGGAGTGAGATCGGAAGATCTGGGCGCCTACTCTACTGGTCCTTTTCTTCCAATCCAACACTCAAGTAGCAGCTCATCAAGATAAGCTCTAACTTCTAAACTAAAATGGGGTGATGCACCATCTTGCTAAAAATACATTATTGTCCTGTCGTTTAAAGGAAGTTCATCAATAAAGTTTTCTAATTGATTTCGTAACAATGGTCAAGTACCTTGCACCCGTTAAATTCCCTACTATAAAAACAGGACCTATCACTCTGTTGTTAAATATGCCACACCAAACATTAACTTTAGAATTGATCTGCCCCCGCCTATCTTCAGCCCAACAAGGATTATTATCAGACCAATATCTGTAATTTTGTCGGTTTCCCAAACCGTTTAAAAAAAAGGAAGCCTCATCGCTGAATAAGATATAATTTTGAAAATGTGGCTGTGGCCGCTTTTTCTCCAAAAATCAATCGCAAAATTCCAGTCGTCGATCACAATCATCGTCATGAAGCTCCTGTACACTTATAATTTTATAGGAATGGAATTTATTTGAATTTAAAGATGTTCAAACTGTAGTCTGAGAGCAGCCCACTGCTTGCGCAATCCTATTTGGAGATCGATTTGGGTTTTTAACACAATCCAAAAGAATATTTTCTTGTACCGCAGTATTTTTACTTCTTTATCGAATCCTTGGACGCACACTTCCTGTAGCTTTCAACTTAACCAAATTTTGTCTTAAAAATTCTGGACTAGGACCAGGTTTGGTGGGATGTGTAACATGGAATTCTTTTCGAAAACTTAAACCACCAACATGCAAAAAAAATAATCCAATTTTCTCTTGAGGTGTAATACGATCCACTTTAATTCAAGATTACACAGAACTTATTGTCATGTTATGACAGCAGGGACAAACATAGCCTCCTTGCTATTCCTTTAATGTTGGAAAATGTATTAAAGTTTAGGCACTATTACCTCGTAAACCGGCACTCTAATCAAAAACTTGCATCCTCTTTGTTTTGTCTAGAATATCAAGATGTATCAGAAATTGTTAAAAAAATGCGGTGTTGCCGATTAAAAAAATATGTTTTTTCTGAAAAAGCGCCCAATCTGGCAACAACGCGTTTTATTTTCCACACACATTTCTTATTTGGACTAATTCCTAAAACTTTGCTTCAGTAACCATAGGTTTATCTTTTCAAATTAAAAAGTTAGCCTGTCAAGATTTAAAAAAATAACCCTGTATAAAAATAGTTGTATCTATCACGGCGAATGTAGGCGACGTTGTAGGGCAAGCAGGATTTTGCGTCGATAGTATTTTCGTTAAAATCGTAAGCGTGTATCAGGGCCAATCTATTATTTACTTTTATTCGTTACATGTGTTCTATTGCGTAAATAAAATATCTAGATCATTCGAGAAATAAACGATTTGCTTGAGCTAGAATTCGACGGTATTTAATTCCGATGCAAACTTTGCACGGTATTACTGTCGTGGCAAGTGGAAACCCGCGTAGTAAAACATGTGTCGTCCGATACACATAAAGTACGTATTGCCGGTTATGCAACTGCTTACGCACTGTAGAAAGCATTTAATTCGAATCTACTCGGAATGCGATGAGTCAACCTGACTCATTTTATTCAAAATTATGTTCACGGTAAATATAGCTAGCAACTTGCGTGTGCCCGCGAAACACACCTTAAGAAAATATTGGTTGTCCCCGATTCACGAAGAAATTAAGACATCAATTGTCAATGACATAAACGATAAACATATTTGGGTGCCGGTAGCTGAAACTGCTGATGCTAAAGAACCCAATATTGCAAATGCTTTGGTTGAGGTGATTGACAGCGACACGGCAATGTCTACACATCTACTTACATCTAAGAGACTCGAAAGAACAATTGAGGAACAGACTTTCTATAATATGCATGTTGTCCTTTATTAGTAATTTTCAAAAATAGAGAAAATATGTTACAATATTTATGGATTAATTTTGCAAAAAAACTAAATTTTGAAAGAAATGTAAATAAAATCACATAATCATCAAGTCAAGATTATAAAAATTGATATGTGATAATTTTCCAAAAAAGAGCAAAAATGTGTCGGACATACTGCATGTAGTTTGTCAGTCAAAGAGCATTTTGTTTGTCTATACAAAGTAAACTCAATCAGAAGTAGTGATGGAATGGGGATCTTGATTATTATATTATTGTAATTGTATAATTGTTTTCATCGTTATTACAGTCGAATGGCATGTCTTCTTCTTCTGCTTCAATCTTATTATTTTCACCATTTTGGCCATGATTATCTGACAAAATTTCAGGATCACCAACTCAATTTTGTTTTGATACTTTCTATCGGAAGTTTCAAAAGACTCTCAAGTTCTTTTGGTTTAATAGAATTTTAGTGTGCTAAATTAGGTAGCTTCATTGTTGTAAGTTTTCTTTCTGTTTTTAATAACGTTGACAATGTTTTGGAGAGGTCGTCATTTCTGTGCAACAATTCGATCTTCAGCAAAACATCGCTTTTATGTTTTGAGCTCTTAATAATAATTTTTTTGACCGCACTGATTCTTTGAATTTTCTTGCGATGGATTCTATAATTTTTGCTGAATCGTTGTATAGCCAAAGCATAAGCATGCGCATCAAGTGTGCATTTTTGTTTTGGCCAGCACAACATCCGCGAATAACCTTACTTGTTTGCCATGTGACTCAAATTCTTGCTTATTATGAAAGTCGTGTTGAATAGAGCTTATTTCCGCAGATCCTCTTTTTCCCTGATTTTCTAACTACATGTAGAATAGTGACTTTTATATCGCTGTCAGTAACACAAAAACAATAGAAAGAAAGTTGCTGGGTGTAGAACGCATCTTGGATAAGTACTTTCGGTAACACCTGCACTTATTAGAGGTCGAAACAATATGAAACACCATTGGCAAACTCCTTTTTCATTAACTTATAAAAACTTGTTTAGTTAGCTTATGCACACGTAGATTGGTTTTTAGCTTCTCTATCTCATTTTTTTGTTTGCAGTTAGTAATATATATTTGGGTTGTAAATGCAATATTAAAATGGTTATTAAAAATGCTACTAAAGTACTTGTGATTTACTTTTAAATTGTCAACTGCACCCTCATCAAAAATCTTCCATAAATGAGTAATTTTACGAGGGCGTATTTTTATGTTATGTACCTAGCCATGAAACAAAAGAGTGACGATGTCAAACAAATTATTGAAAAGTTGCTGTCACTGTTAGAAGTATATGTGCTAAGTTGTGTTTAGTTTATGCTGTGTATAGAGATTTGAGACGGTTCATTTCTCGCTAAAATGAGTGAAACTAAAGTTGAACATCGCAGCGTAATAAAGTTCCTGACAAAGGAAGGCAATGGTCCAAAAGCAATTCATGAAAGAATGATTGCTAATGGGGAAGATACACCATCTTATTTCCAAGTAAAATATTGGTCTAAATTTTTTCGATGGGGCCGAGAATCAATGAATGATGACCCAAAGTCCGGACGACTTGAAGCTCGAACTGAAAACATCGTGCGAAAAGTCGAAAATTTGGTACTAAAAGATCAACGTGTAAAGATCTCTGTCATTGCCAATGAAGTCTGTATATCCGAAACAAGTGTTCTCAAAATTTTGCATGACGATTTGGGCATGAAGAAGGTGTCTGCACGGTGGATGCCCAGATTGCTTACACCTGAACAAAAACTGTGCAGAAAAGAAGTTTCTCAAGAAAATTTGGTCAAGTTGGAGAGGGACAAAACATTTTTATCTCGAATTATTACCGGGAATGAGACTTGGGTATATTACTGGGACCCTTCTACTAAACAAGAATCCATGCAGTGGGTTCATAAGGGCTTTCCACCACCAAAAAAGGCCAAGACACAATTTTCTGGAAAAAAAACTGATGGCATCTGTTTTCTAGGATGCTGAAGGAGTTTTGCTTATTGAATATATGCCGAGAGGGTCTACCATAAATGGAGAGGCCTACGGAAACACAATTAAAAATTTAAAAACTGCTCTGGAGGAAAAACGCCCTCATTCCTATCCACAAAAAAACTTGTTACTGCACGACAATTGTCGGGTTCATAAGGCAAACAAGGTTCAGCAGATAATCAATGACTGTGGGTTTATAGAGTTAAGGTATCCACCTTATAGCCCCGACCTAGCTCCGTCAGACTTCTTCTTATTCAAAAATTTGAAAAAGCATCTCAGAGGAAAGCGTTTTGCTTCTGATGAAGAACTCAAAAAGCTGTTGAAGAATATTTTGCGGGGTTACCGAAGCAATTTTTTTCTGAGGGTATGGGGCAACTGGAAAAAAGATGGAATAAGTGTATTAGTGTTGAAGGGAGTTATGTAGAAAAATATTTTTTTTGTTCTCTTATGTGCTTCTTTTCATGGCTAGGTAGATAACATAAAAATACGCCCTAGTATATTCTGATGGTAGTTAAATCCAACGTGATTTGGCTGGTTATAAGTTTTTTCACATTTTGAACTCTGTCGTGATTCTTAGAAGAGCATTTGTCTCCTCCACGAGTCTCTATAATGCCACTTCCAGATTGAATTTTCTGGGCGATAGTATTCACGCGCGTCTGGTTAACCCTGAAAATTGTTAAGAAGAATTTTTGGCAAATGTTGATTTTCTCTTTGTGCTTCCAAACCTATAAACAAATTAATTAATAAGCTGCCTATAGTAAAACATGCATGAGACTTTATAGTGAATCAATGGGATTATCCTTCAGATTTTCTATTTTTACTTGTAATTAGCTTATCAACAGCCATAAAATTTGCAAGTTTATTGTCTTGTACATTTTTATTCTTAATTATAAAGGAATTTTTTCCAATTGCTTTTATATCGTCTTGGGATAAGTTATTACACCCAAAATCTATACGTTTATGGTTGCAAGTAAATTCAAAATGTTTCAAATTAGAATACTGGGCTGAGTGCCTTAATAAAAGAAAAGAAAACATTTAAAGATTATACTACAAGAAAATTAATAACCTAATAACTTACCTGATTTTACTTTTACGTTTTTGGCCGTAGAATTTCTTTTCCATTTCCTACTACCGCGGTTAACATCACCAACTACATGCTCCTCTTTAGTAATTACATTCATTATGCCCTCAGTTATAACTTTAATTAAAAATATAATAACAGAAAGCGGCTCTACACTGGCCACTCGGCTGGTTACGACAAACAAATTGCAGTTAGTCCACATTCAAAGCACAAAATGCTGTTAGTTCGTTTTTCAACAATGAACATACTGCACATAAAATGTCGAGGCGATATCCCCCATTTATTTTAGATGGGATAACGTGCAGTTAGAATGTATTTTTCGCCGCCATTCACAGATTGTTACGTCAACTTTGTTCAAAATTTTCAAATTATGGGCAAAATGCTTATAGGAAGCTTCTCAATTGCAGAATTCACATCACATTACGTAACTTTGTGTTTGAAATCGCTTTAGGGTGATAAGCACGTTTTTAATAAAGACAAAGTGTTGCTGGTCGGCTATTAACAACAAACATACAGTAGTGTAATGCAAATTATGTACATGTTTTGCACATGCTTTTCATCGAGTATCAGAGAAAGTCAGAAAATGCTATAGAAAATTTTTGTGAAGGCACTGGTACGCAAGCATTTATTTCGTGAAAAAATGTGCCAATTGATAACGTTAAAAGTAGCGATTAAAGCAGCAACTTGATCCGAATGGTTGTTCTATCCAATAATTCGTATTTTACGCCGAATTATTGACTTATTTACTGGTAAGAAGTAGATTTTTCCGAACCGGGGATAAATGTGCCGGCATTAAAAATATTTATGTAATTTAAATATGCCCCTATTACAACGGTAGATGTTGAATGATCGTTTTGCAATAAATAAATGTACTTACGGTGACAGAATTAATGGTGATATACATTCATTTGAACCCTCTAT
The DNA here is from genome assembly GCA_963170755.1 of Amphimallon solstitiale. Classification (NCBI taxonomy): domain Eukaryota; kingdom Metazoa; phylum Arthropoda; class Insecta; order Coleoptera; family Scarabaeidae; genus Amphimallon; species Amphimallon solstitiale. The sequence goes on from OY720677.1 coordinate 121,090,335, forward strand.
GTAAATAGTAAGCAGTCAACATGTGCGATATGTTTGAGAGACCCTCCAGTATAACTTCTGGGGAAGACGTATTTAATGTTATTTGGTAAATACTAGTTTACCTATAAGTATTTTTAGTCGCATGTGAGCAATATTAAATCAGGGTTAATGACATCGCCGATGCGTCCCTGGAATTGACGTCATGTAAACCTGACTTTCGATCCAAATTCATCATCATCAAATCTGGATGAACCTTTACTTACTGATAGAGTACCTTCGTATAATAAACAACATCTTTTTGATAGCTTAGTATACACTATCATCAAAGATACGGAAATGTTAGCATAATAATTATACATTTTACAAGTCAGTTAAGCTTATCGCTTATAATAATAAAACTGTAAAATGTGTACAACGTACTTCTATAACGGTTTCTCTGTCTTGTTTATACATTTCTTAATATTTTTCTAATCTATTTTCCCCATTAACGACCGATAAGGAAATTTAAACAAAAAATAAATAGTCAATTATAAGTATTAATCAATCATAATTATAAATTTTTACTCACATCGTTATTACAGATTTTGGCATGTGTAGTGTTAGTTTTAAGAGAGCTGTATTTTTAAATATTAATAAAAATATATAATAATATTGAATTATGACACATAGTTAATTGTACATTTAATTCATACATACAAATTGTCAGTCAAATTAACCAATTATAATTTAAATATTCATAGTTTGGATAAAATGTTTGTGGAAGATAAATCGTCAGCCTAGTGACCATTTTATTCTCATCTTCTTTTCTATATTTTTTGGTTTTACATTTATTTATGTTACTTACTAGATTTATAACATAAATAAATTCCTAATTTTAAAATATTCACTCTATACTATTACTTATAATTTAGTTTCATTTTGTAATAGCATATCATTTACAGAAAATATTTGACAAAGAAGTTGTATGAAGTAAAACAATACACATTAAGAAAACGACCAGTAAATTTAATTATACATGAGCTTAAATACTCCAAATGTTACAGCAAATCGACAAAGGAAAACAACATGTTATACAAGCATTATAGATAATCATGAGATGTAATATTTAAATATGTTTTTATTATACAGAGTGTTTGAGAACGACCAACTAACACAAACATATATTTGTTTTAATAAATCGCAATACATTTTGTTACATTTTATGATAAACCTTTAGACGCTGACTAAATAGCAAAAATGTGTGTTACCCGTTTTTCAATAGTTTCTGAGATAAGGTTGTATCCTTTGAAAACTGTGCAACTTTTAAAAGTTTTTTATGAAACATAAATTAACGATGGGGGAACGAGCGAGCGATCAAATAAATCAGGAGTAGAAGTATGTTGTGCACGAAAAAGCGTATTTCGTAACTTACGCCTTTGTAAATTGAGATCAATTTTATAATTTTAGTTTATACAGGTGAGTTTTTTTTTCATTATTTGTATGGGGATCTCGAACCCCATAAGAGATACGCATTAGGTTAAATGGAGAAAGATTTGCATCTTTATAAGCCTCATGCAGATACGTTTTAGTCCATTCAAGAAAATGCATGGTTTACTAGATATTTGCAAAAAATAAAATTTCTCCAAAACCTTTTCAGTGCTATAACACTTCTATTCATAAAGTTAGAAAAAACTTTTTCAATATTGTTTTTAAGAAATACAATTTCAAACAACGACAACTTCTTAAGTTTTTAATTTTGCTTAGTATTTTTGAGTTAGCAAGCAAAGTCTAATTTTTTTTAAATAGAAACTATAGTTTGCTATGACATATTCTAGTAGTGCATTTTTTTCTGCTTGCAATGATGTAGGGGTTGTAGCACTTATTTTAATAAATAACTGCACAATACACTATTATTATGTTTAACAAAAATCATGCCTTGCCATGAAAAAGAAAAGGAACTTATAATATACAATGTAATATAAGAAACAATAAAAGCGCTAAACGAATTAATTATTAACAACACGTAACACCCTAAATTTACATTAAGAGTTCGAAATGCCCATCATTATTATCGACGCATATACGGCACCTTTTCAACACTGAGTTAATAGATCTCCTAGTTTTGCGCCCATCTAAGGTATCAAATACATTAATAACTCCTCTTGGGTTGCATATGATCGCACATATACGAGATCTTTTATTGCTCCAAAGACGAAAAAATCTAACGTTGAAAGATCTGGGGAACGTGCAGGCCATAAAACAGGACCATTTCTGCCGATTCACGAGTTTGGAAATAATTCATCTAAATATTTTTTGACCTGTGCCTGATAGTGAGGCGGGGTACCGTCGTATTGAAACCGCCGTAAATTTGTACAGGTCTGTAAATTTAATTTATCTAGGATATCGTCGAAATCTATCCTAAGAAATTGCAAATATCGATTTCCGGTTAAAGTTTCATTAAAAATAAATGGCCCAACAAGTTGCGAACCAAGAACACCACACCATAATTTGAAGCCAAACCTAATCTGGGGTCGCCTTTCTTCTAAACGGTGAGGATTTATTTGCGCCCACAGGTGTTCATTATGGCGATTGAACATGCCGCAGTTTGTAAAACGTGTGTCGTCGGTCCATAAGATCAGCATCGGAAAGTTATTATTTTCATGGCACATATTTACGAACCAAGCATAAAAATTTAATCGTCTTTCATCGTCTCCAGGGTGTAGAGTTTGATCAACTAATTTTTTATAAGGATGGTACTTATCTTTTGATAAAATTCTCACTACTGTGCGTTGTCAGGTAGCAGTGTCTTGTGCAATTTGCCGCGTTGATGTTGATGGATTCTGTTTAACAACAGCTAAAACATTTATCTGTGTGTTTTCACCTATATTACCCATATTTCTAAGTTTAACAAAACTTCCATACTCTTTGAAATTACTGTATAAATTCTTGAAGGTGTCTAACGATGGTTGAGGGCGATCAAAATACAATAAAAAATAGCGTTTGGCGGCTTCTTTACTATTTTTGTTACAAATAATGTAACATTCGATCATATCAAGTTTCTCAAGATTTGTGTACACCATAACTAACTTTGTAAAGCAACTAAATCACTAACAAAATCAACTATAGTCACCCTAATGAACGAACTGTCAATCATGAAGTAAACATAATGCTTCACTTATTAATATCGCGTTTTCCATGGCAAGACATGATTTTTCTTAAACATAATAATAATGTATTGTGCTGTTATTTATTAAAATAAGTGCTACATCCCTTACATCATTGCAAGCAGAAAAAAATGCACTATTAGAATATGTCATAGCCAATTATGGGTTCCATTTAAAAAAATTAGACTGTGCTCAAAAATGCTAAGCAAATTCAAAAATTTTTTTCTATTTTAAGAATAGAAGAGTTATAGCACTTAAAAGGTTTTGGAGAATTTCTATTTTTTTCAAATATCTAGTAAACCATGCATGTTCTTAAATTGATAAAAACGTATCTGGATGAGGCTTATAAAGATGCAAATCTTTCTCCATTTCACCTATTGCGTATCTCTTATGGTTTTCGAGATCCCCATACAAATAATGGAAAAAAAACTCTACCTGTATAAAGGTCAAATGTCACTTAAAGAAATAAAACGATTATGTTGTATAATAATAGGTATTTATTCATAAAAAGGAGAAATAGATATGCAATTTTAAGGATTAATAAAAAAAATATTTGCAAAGCATGCTGAAATTGTCCAACCACCCTGCTCAATACATTTTGCACATCTCCTTTTTACGCTTTCAAAAACACTGGTAAACATGTTATGATCTTCATTAATATCACTAATTTTCTGAGTAATATAGACTTGAAGTTGTACCAGATCTGGAATTTATATGTCAAAAATAGAATGTTTTAAAGAAGGGCCATGAAAAGTAATCGCATGGAGTGATATCGTAAGATCGCTTTGCAGACTAATCAAGCAATTGTCAAAAAATTGGCGTAACCTGTTAATTGTATTTCGTGCTCCGTCTTGCTGAAAATATTCTAGTGTTAACTCATTTACATTAAGTTGCTCAAAAAACGGTATCAAAATTTCTTGATATCTTTGTGCATTTATGGTTCCATTAAAAAAAATTGGACCAATTTTTCTACTTATGGCACACCAAATGCCACCTTTCTAAGGATAACCAGCAGTCTCAACATTAAAATTGTTGGATTTTTCAGCACTTCATATTTTCCGAATTTACATACCCATTAATATGAAACCATGCTTCATCTGAAAACAAAGTTTTGTCCAGAAAGTCGTCATCGAAATTATTTATACACCATTTAGAAAATGCTAGTCTTGTAAGATAGTCAACTGGATAGATTTCTTGATAGCAAATGAGACGATAAGAAAATAGGTGTAGATACTTCTTCAATATTTTCTGGTAAATGCCAAATGAAAGGTTACTTTATTCTGACAGTACCTGAATTAAAGTTCCTGGGGTTTCATCCATTATTTCTCTTACGTTTCCAATTACTTCTTGTGTACGTTTTTTGGGTCGACCACTTCCTTGTCAACGATCTACAATACCCGTCTCTTTAAAAAGGTTAATGCAACGCCGAGAAGTATTTTGAAATTTGTTGTATTTGAAAAGAACATCCATTTTGCAAATATGCTTCAATCATAAAAATTCTATGATTTATTGGTCACCGCTTCAACATTGCCAACTCTTAGTCTCTTAAGCTCCGATTTGAACTTAAAAAATAAAAAAGTCACAGGGGGCCAGGTTGGGCGAATACAATTCCTTTAACATGACAAGAGTTTCTGTAGCAGTTTTCCCAAATTTCACAGGAAACTTGACATTAACTAGTAGCTTCATCTAAATACGTTGTATTTTTTCGATGAGACACTAGCATAAGGACTTGAACGTACGATTGCTAGAGTGATACTGAGCGACATACAACCGTGCTCATCGAACTCAGGGTAGAGAATGCATCAAGAGGTACAGACATGTTCAAACCTGTGGAAGCATTCCGGTTACTCCATTCCAACACCTCATACAAGCCTTTTTACATAATAATAACACAATACGCGTAAAATATATGTAATATTTGAATACAAATATATTATTATTATACTATCGTTTTCATACCTTCTTTCTTCGTCTATTCCAGATTGTTTCAGAGTATAGACAAATTTACATTTCCACATAAAAATTGTTTAATTTTAAATTAATAACTAAAATACTAGTGGAGTACTATGAGTAATTTTTCCAAGAAATATTTGCATAATTATTTATGCTAGATGCATTATGCCTTAAAATATCTTAGAGAAAAACGTTTATATCTGTTATAGCTTCCGAGATACTTAAAGAAAAATGAGAAACGCACAAACTTCGCGGAAGATCCGCTGGACCCGAAAATGATCTTTTCTTATACGAAGGTACTGTATATATCTATAAAGTGTCATCCATATTTGTATTTGTGGTTTCCCAATGTTCCCCCTTTATGTTTTATATTTATAGATGAAATCTAATTCGTAATTCGACTAATTTTATAAAGCCAATAGTCTTTAGTGAACTTATAATTAAATTTATTAATAAATATGTTCTCGAAATGCATAATGTGTTTATAGAATTTAGCAGTGGCGGCTCGTGAGTTATGAATGAGGGTGGACACAAAACAAAAATTACATATTTTTTGTACATAAAATCCATTCTCCTATTTTTGATGCTGGGAAAGACGTATATGACTTTTTTGTTAAAATCCGGGATACACTGAATGAACTTCTTTTCTATTGATAGGACCGCCAATGCGTTCAGTCGATCTTCTGACATTGTGCTTCTCAGAAAAGTTTTAATGCATTTGAGGGTGGAAAACACATTCTGCTGTCGACATGGGCGATGTACAAATAATATCCAACAGTGTGTATTTTCCGTCAACATCCTCTTTAGGTTATTGTTTGTTATGAACACTAAAAGTGGCAAAACACCACCTACGTCACACTTGTCATTGCACCGATAAATTGCTGGAGGTTCACTTTTCAATTTTACACTGTCCAACATAGGATATAACATTTCACAGTTTCATCAAAATGTGTTTGTGGAAATGAATGACTACAAGTTTTAAAATGTTGAGAATCAAATAATTTTGCTGCACTTAAGTGATCCCTAAAATCAAATCGGTCGTTAATTTGTCATAAAATAGTGTCACATATTGCCATTGCAATAACAAATTAAATAATATTTCAACATGTGGCATCATGAAATGAAATATTTTCAACCAGTAGAGAAATTCCTGGCAATTCAAATATTTCAATAAACTACTTGCTTCACTAATAGTAACTGAATCCATCCCATCTTCGTCAATAATTTTGTCTAAACATTCTTTGAAAGAATCCTGGTGTTCAAATAATGTGTTCACATGTCGACTTTTGAAAATCCAGCATGTAGGAGCTGCGCGAAGTAATCTACGTTTGACTATTTCATTAAGAATTAGGTTACCGTTTGTTTTGGCGATCGAGAAAATAAGCTTTAAAATGACAACAAGTGAATATAATGTGCATGTGGAAATGTTCTTTTGATAATAACTTGGACACCATTTGTCTTACCACTCATCACGAACGCCCCATCATAACCTTGAGTGATTAGATTATTGTTATCAGACCCAGAAGGAGAATTTAAAATTATTTGCAATTCATTCAGCAAGTTTTTGTTAATACTTCAGCATTATGTCCACCTGGCTTAAAAAAAGACCAAAAGCTTTAAAAAAAATTGTCGATTAAACACGTATCCAATAATGACTACCATTTGCTAATTATCAGAGGTGTCTGTAGTTTCATCGATCTCCAAAGCAATAAAATTTGCAGATTTAATTTCTGTTAATATTTTCTGCTTGTAAATTTGCAACATTGCATCTATCAATTCGTTCTGAATAGCTTTTGAAGCGTCTCTAAACACTTGTGAAGCTTTCATAGCAAGCACAGCATCTAATTCAGCTGCAAGATTGATTCACATCTTCGTTGTACTTAATTATATGTCGCAAATAAGCACTGTCTAATTGTTCACGTATGACTACTTTGTCCAGAACACTAAAATCCACGCATGCATTCATGTAAGAAACGAAATTTTCGTGTTTCGTTGCCCTCTCTGCGATATGCTTTAAATCATTCAACCCTTGTTCATTTCATGCACTCTTTCTTAAAAATTAAGTAGATAAAACAAAATAGTTTATTTGTTAGTGAACATCCGCACATCCACTCATATTTTTCATATATATTTTTATTGAATACTCTATTGTAAGTTCGAGTTTTACTTGTAGAAGTGTAATTTATTTGAAGTTCTGGAATAGGCCTTCCTTTCTTCTTAATTAAATGTTTTTCCTCAAATGATTTTTTAAAAGATCTTGCAACAATTATCTTCCATCATTAATAATAAACGTCACTTCAGGGCCTTGAAATCACACACGCAAGGTAACGCAACGAAAACATGCACTCGCAATGAATGCATGACGTTAATTGAAGTCTGGCAAATTTGTGGCCTAAACCGTAGTTATACACACATATGGTGAAGATAAGCGGAGCGAGCCGATTCATACTCGAAAGAGGTACATCTGAAATCGTGCCCCGGAATATAGTTTTGAGCGTTGGCATACGCTAGTGTGTGTGGTGCGGAAGGAAACTTTGATACCATCGTTAAAAAATACGTAAAAATAATAAAATAAAATAATGCACTGCATAACATGCGAATTTCTTTCTGTGTTTCTCTTGGTGGTTGGGTGGGCACGCGCCCTTGTGCCCTTTAGTACCAGCCGCCACTGGTATTTGGTTTGAAAACAATATTTACTTTGCGCCTTTATCGCTTCCAATATAATTAAAAAACAGAGTAGGCATTTATTAAGCTAATGACATAAGAGTCAGATAATAGAAAAAGCTTTTGGTATTAGTATTTTGCAATCGAAGGATTAGTGAAGTTATTGTTTCATATTCTATTAATATACGGATATATGAAATTATTCTATGAAAAATAAGCAAAATTATTTACCATCAGAATCCCATACTTGAGTACAATAAAGCAATTTTCTTGTTTGAAATAATGACATTCTTGACAAATATTCTAATAAAATAGTTTTTACTTAGTAAATAATATATTATTAAGGATCAAAGCAAACTCCAACATAATATTCTCTCCGTATTGTAGCTTATACTTGAAATTACAATGTATTTCGTGTAACACCTGTTACATAAGTTTTGGGAAAATTTTTTTACTTTTATTATTAAAAGTCACAAAACTTCAACAAAGGATAATAACACAAATTAATGAACCTTAGACCTTAACACTTAAATATTATATTGCCGCTAGGGGCCCTCTATCTTCAATTATCCGAAATTTTTTTCTTACATCTCGCATTAATATTTGAACGGCTTCTAAATCAAATTCTCTAAGTTTTTTGAATATTCTTTGAAGTAATTGGTACTCATTTTGAGTTTCCTTTTTAGCCAACAAGGCCCAAAAAGTTTCAATTGGCCTTGCTTGCTGGACATTTGAAGGATTGTCGATTCTAGGAACATATGGTATTCCTTGAGCTTCTAACCAGTTCAGTGTTCTTCTAGCTTATGCGCCTATGCAATGTCAAAACATGTAATTATCAGTAATGTAATGTACAGTTCTGTGCAATAAACTGGCGTACACTTATTATACAATTATGTAAATATGACTTTTGTTTGAATATCTGTCATGTATGACAAATTCAATTGACGTTATAATTCAATTTGTCATACTTAACTTAAGCCATTTTCACAATAGCAAAATAATGTCAAAATTAGCAATAAGACGTGTACACCATTTTATTGCACATAACTGTACATTAATGAAACTCATTAGTTTTGTCAGACAGTTGTGGATATACCGGGTGTCTGTTTAAGGTCGGCCACCATATCTCGGTAACCGTTTATCGTACAATCTGGTTGAAAAAATCTTGATAGTAAAACGGACTACGAGAATTTCAATAAAAATATTTTTAAGTTTCCAAAATGATTGCAAGGGGGCGCAATTCTCAAGGTGAATTAAAAATCTAATAGTTTTTTTATAAAATTCTAGATTAAGAATCATTAAAATTTATACTACCAACATTTTCTGACGTTTTTATACAATTTTTATTTGAAATTTTTTGATCTAACTCCCATACAAAGGGAAGGGTGGAGGGGGATATGTATGCGTACAAAAGTAGGTATAATTTGCCTAAACGGATTTTAATATTTCTGAGCTCACTAGATAGAGAATCTAACAAAGAATTGAAGGATATGTAGTACGAAATTATGTGGTTGTCAAAAAAAATAACAGGGGGCGTTGTTCTCAATTTATGTATACTACTTGTTTTTTCTTTAAAATTTTAAACAAGGGTAATTCTTCAGCAGCAGGTGTAGTTGTAGCTACAATGGTGGTTACCCCATCACTATTGCCTGATCCATCCTCGTGAGAGATTGGTCAGGCAACTTCAACCAATTATTCCTACTACAATTCTCCAACATAAGAATATTCCAAAGATAAACCACTTTTACGAGCGATGCTTACAGATACAATAAAAAATTTAACAACGGAGATTCAAGATTTACACAACAAAATGCTTCTTTAACGAACGGTACTGCAAAAGTGACACTGGTTACTAGAAAGTCCAAGGTTGTGTCCAATTATTTCGTCACGAGTGATGCTCAAATAGAAGATAATGCTCCTGCAGAAAACCAAGCAATGACAGAAGATTTTATTCCTTCCACTCCAGAGAAACAAAGTTCCACCATTAATAAATCTATCACCCATAGCCCTCAGCCTGGTACCACAACTTCAACTTACTATGTTCCTGAGCGTCCTCACTCTAATATGCTAGTTCATAAAGAAATAAAGTTCTCCTCGACTGCAAGAGCAACTCCTACTACATCTACTAGGGCGTCTATAGCAGAAATATCCCCAATTTCTGTAGGAACTTGCGAAAAATATTTTTACGATATTTTTAATATCGTAATATTGAAGCACAAAAAGAAATTGAGAAAGTGATGACAACCGAAAGTTGCTACCTTTTTTCTTGACGAAGATATATGACTATATATATATATATATGACATTCCAGAAAAATAAAAAAATTTAAATATACATTTATTTATCGGGAGTAATAATTTAATTTTAATTTTAAGACTGTCACTAGAGAGTGTATAGTTTGCTTTCAATTGAATTTTGATCATACACTTCCATAAATGTATTCATTTCAATGTTTTTATCGTTTTTTTAATTCATTACATATGTAACGATAGATTCTCTTTTTAAATGTTTTCAAATTCTCTAGGTATTATTTTTTAAATATCATTTCTTGTCCTTTCCAACATTGAAATAAAATAATAATAGTACTGAAAAGTGTACCGTTGGCTTTTTTTTTTAAATTTCCATCATACAATGTAGCATACACCGTGATACTGAATTACATTATTATGAGATTTCAAAGGTGGGCCATGAAAATCGAAATTTAAAAATATCAGTGTCACTTGTAGTTACACTTTTTGTACGTATTTAGCATATTAAGCCTTATTGAACACCTGCACATATTTATTAAGTTTGTAAAATATTATATTTTAACGTTGAAGCTTATGACATGATCAAAATGTATTTTCAATGCTTTGAAAATGCGATTCTTGCTTCCCGGCAATATTGCCTAAATTATCCCGAAAGAAAACATTATTGAGTTTTACTCGCCTTGCGAGATGTTCTTAATTTTTTTATCGGGCAGAATGAAAAACATAGTTTATCATCACAAAGAGCCGATTACAACAATTGCTGCCTCCGAACTCTACTTTCTACTAATGGACAAGTAATCATGTGTATTGAATATAATGGTGAACACTTTGAACATTTGTAAAGCTGAAGTTTTTTGTGTTTTACTTTTTGTACTTTCTGATTTAAATATATTTGTTTGTTTCGTTTATATTACTTGGTCAATATATTTTCTTATTTATGTTTAGGTATAATAATAGGTTTTTTTACTTACTTTCATGTTATAGGTGGGGATGAATTAGATATCAATTTTTATACCCTTTCGTTACTAATGAGTAAATGATTTGGTTATAACTAATGCATTCATTATATTATATTGTTTTTTTCTCGTTATTGTATACTTGGTTCATGAGTTATGGTGTTTTCCTATAATTAGATGTATGTTGGGTAATAAAAAAATATTATTATTATTGTTGTTAATATCTTCGTCAAGAAAAGAGGTAGCAACTTCCGGTTTTCATCATTCCTTTCAGTTTTTTATGTGCTTTACTATTACTATATTAAAATATATCGTTCCATTTAAAATTTTAAATAAAAGACATGTAATATACATAAATTGAGAACAGCGCCCCCTGTTATTTTTTTTGGCAACCACGTAATTTCGTACTACATATTCTTCAATTCTTTGTAAAATTATCTATCTAATGAGCCCAGAAACATTAAAATCCATTAAGGCAAACCGAAAGTATACCTACTTTTGTACGCAGACATACCCCCCCCCCCTCCACCCTTGCCATCGTATGGGACTTAGATCAAAAAGCTTCAAATGAAAATTGTATAAAAACGTCTGAAAATATTGCTAGTAAAAATTTAATCTATCCTAATATAGAATTTAGTGAAAAATTATGGAATTTTTATTGATCTTGAGAAGTGCGCCCCATTGCGACCATTTTGAAAACTTAAAAATATTTTTGTTGAAATTCTCGTGGTCCATTTTACAATCAAGATTTTTTCTGCCAGTTTGTACGATAAACAGTTGTCGTGATATGGCCGATAGCCGAGCGTAAACAGACACCCGATATAATTCAGCCTCCACTGCTTTACACGACCTACATAAGGTCTAGATATTCCCAATTCAGATATGGCACACCAAAACTTTATCAGAAAATAATGTCTTTTCTTTCAATTTTATATTATCAGGGATATTTTCAATATTATCTGTATGGGCAGCTCGTTTGGGCAGCTGTCCAACCAGGTTGTATATGGACTTACGAATATTTAGTTTGTGGAACTAACAAAAACTAATGTGATATGTCAAATAAATTAAGACACCGATCAACAAATTTCTTCACAGCTGACTAGATCTATTACATTTACTATAATACAGAGAGCATTAATATGTTTCCCAAAACAGATGCCGGTAAATTCTTCGAAAACAATTATTCGAAAACAATTGTTCGAATGCAAGTGTTCGAAAACAATTATTCGAAGACATTATTTATTCGAAAGGACAATTGTTCGAATGCAATTGTTCGAATGTAATTGTTCGAAAACAATTATTTATCATTTATTCGATACTACTAGCTCGAAAACTACTATTCGATATTACTAGCTTGAGAAAAACAATTGTTATTCGAAGGTAAGTTATTGGCTTTGTAACATGCGTTGAATCATAAGATTCATAATTGATGCATTTATTGGCAAATAGGAAATTAATTATTATGCAGTATGTTTAAGAATAAAAAGAGAAACAAAATAGTTTTGAATTTTTATTTATTTATATACATACATATATACACTGCTCTCTAATAACTCAGATTATGTGCTACTCCGCTTAAATACTCTACAATATTTATTGTATTAAATGTTTCTAGGATTCGGCGAATCCTTTCAGCACAATCTTTGTATTTTTTTTTGGTGCAGGTGTTGGGACTCCTGCGAAATATTGCTCAATTCTTAATTGATTTAAAGCATGCTCTCTTTGGATGGCGTCCAAAAACTTCCAAATGGTAGGATGTGTGGCTGAAATTTGACTTTCAAATCCGCGATGCCAACCTTCTACAGCATTGTTTGTTTTTGCCAAACCCATAGTAACAGCTCCAACACAGTTCCACATGTTATGTGGAAACATGGGAGCTCTTCGCCTGTATCTTCGGTCTGGTCGACCAATCCACGTGTCTTCAAAATAATCTACAATTTCTTGAGCTTCTGCAGGCAAAACATCGTTATCACACAGTTCCTCGAATGCCTGTACTATGTGATCAAGTGGCACAAAGGCTAAAGCGCTCAACATTCTCATTTTCAGTGAAAACTCTGTGTCATTATCATAACGCTGTTTTAAGCCCACAGATTGAATTTTTCTGTATAGACATTGACCAAAATGAAAAAAGCACCCCCTCGTTACAGTATCTGGAAATTCCGCTGCAATTGCGTTAAACATGGCTTTTTCAAAATCGATCATTATTGTCGCTGGCGCAGCAGTGGGGCAAAGGTTCTTAATTTCTCGTAACATCTCCAAGTAAACGTTTTCAGTTTTGGTGGGTAAAAGCACATAAACTAGCGAAACGGCGGTATTTTCATTTAATCCGTGAATCGTGTACAGTTGCGCAAACAGCTGAGGTACAGTTTTGAATGTACCGTCCATGAACCAATGTTCTGAGTTTCCGAGAATGTTTAGCGAACGATGTGTTGCAAAAATTAGGATTCTGGAATTGGTGGGCCCTGATTCAAACTGCAGAAATTCGTCTCCGCTGATCGTTTGTCGATATTTGTCAGGAATAACCAAATCTTCTCTGGACTGGGGCAGAGTTGGTGCTGCAAGGTTAGTTTTTCGAACATTTCGAATTGTTCTCCTCATGCAGCTAACATCTGGAAGGCGACCCATACAACTGTTACTGATGGTCGTTGAGAGCGAGGAGATGATGTACTGTGGTGTATTCTGTGTTTCCTTAGCCGATGTCCTCAATTGGTCCATGAACTTTGCTACTTCCATGTTAGCAGCGTCTCCTCCATGATTATGTTCTGTAGGTATTTTCTTTAATTCGTCTCCTTCGGTTATTGCACGCGCGCGACACTTTTTGGTATTGAAATATTCGCACTTCCTAGAAAGAAAAAATAGTAGATACAATATTTAAAACCAATATTTTCACATTTCCTGTAAAAGAACGTAGGTACTACTTGTTACAGATAAGCCTAATTTTGTCCAAAAAAAATATTTGTAAACAAAGCTTCACTTGCGAAATATTCGCAAAAAACTGTTTTTCGATAAGAGTAAAAGACCTACTTCCGGTAAAAATTTTGAACAATTCTTTTCATAAAATTTATTTAACATTTATTTTCGAGTACATTTGTATTCTTTAGAAATTTGTTTTAATTTAGTATTTGACGAAATATTGGTTAAATTTGATTTTTTCACTGAAGTAAACTGCTACTTCCGGTTTACCGATTTCACTGAAAAACTAATCAGTTCTTCCGACGATGATTATATTCCTAAATATAAAATTTGGTATTGGTATCTTTAGCGGTTTGGCCGCTATCGCGCTCACAGACACACACACACACACACACAGAGAGAGAGACACACAGACAGACATTTTTTAAAAACCACTTTTTCGGTATCAGGGGACCTCAAAACGTCGACATCTGCAAAAATCTCGAGGTCGAAAATTTTCGTCATCACAATACTTCCTTATACTATTAGTATAAGAAAGTAAAAAATCTTTGTTATATAAAACGTAATTATTATTTTAGTTCCAAGTCGATATTCGTTCCGAAAAACTCTATTGCAAACTCCACACAAGTATCGAACCACTAAGAACCAGAGTAAGATTCAACAGTCCATATGTAAAACACATAACCCTATCTGCTAGGCGTAGTCGGGTAAAAAAAGCAAGTGCAGTAACAACATTTAACTTACCAATAAATTCTTCTTTCATTTTGTTTATCCTTCACAAATAGAAATCCTTCTAACACTAGCTTCTGGTTGCCTTTTTCACTTAACACGTATTCCATTTTCCCAAACTTTTCAGTTGACAGCCGATAAGAAACTGATACTATTTCATCTATTTCGACCTATTTACGGGTCTACCTCATTTGTTAGTGATAATTCGCACTAATTGGATATCCAGCCACTAATTCACTTTAATTTATTTCGAAGAATTATGTCCGATTGACAACATTAAATAACTGTTTTCGAGTAATAATCCGATTGACAACATTAAATAACTGTTTTCGAGTAATTGTCTTTTCGAAGAATTATTTTCGAACAAATGCATTCGAACAATTGACAACATCGAATAACTGTTTTCGAATAATTGTCTTTTCGAAGAATTATTTCCGAACAATTGCATTCGAACAATTGTAATTCGAATAACTGTTTCGAACAATTTACCTAGACCCTCCCAAAACTTATGTAACAAGTGTTAATATAACGTTTCTAAAAAATTTAGTAATTCAATTTACCGTATTATATGCAAAAATATAAAAATAAAAAATATTAATAATTAATATAAATAATAAATAAATATAAATAATATAAAATTTATTCGTTAAAAGTATTACTAATCTTTTCTATAACACTACTTACAAATCTGCAACATTAAAAATAATTTCAAATACATTTTGAACCAATGTTTTAAACAGAAAATAAGATGCACTTATTATCTTTGACGTTTTATAGCCTCATAGAATAAGCGTGCGATCTGTAACAGCCAACAGAAGAACATCCAGAGACGCTGCTTGCACCATGATCATAGGCAAGGAAACGCATCAATTAGGACCCAGCGCGGTGCGTGCTTCAAACATAACCTCAACTCAAGCAGTCATTAGTTGGTTGCCGGCAAATTCTAACCACCAACACGTCGTGTGTGTCAACAACGTGGAAGTGAGGACCGTCAAACCAGGAGTTTACAGACATACGATCACAGGTTTAGCTCCCAATACACAATACAGAGTGACTGTCAGAGCAAAACATCACAGAGCTGCTCAGAACGTTGCAAACCTAGCTGAAGATCTACCTATGCCCGCTGCCGCCCATACGGACTTTAGGACATTGCCGAAGGGACTTCCCGATCCTCCTAGTGATATTCTGGTTGAGCCAGGACCCCAGGATGGCACACTTTTGGTGACTTGGCATCCAGTAATTACACCTCATCATCCTGGGTCTAGCGTTACGGGCTATGCCGTTTATGCTGACGGAAAGAAGGTTACGGATGTTGACTCGCCCACTGGTGACCATGCTTTAATAGATATTACGAAACTTCTTGGTTTAAATCCGAAACATGTGACAGTAAGAACGAAAGCCAGGGACAGTCAATCACCAGATTCTCTACCAACTCCTATACCATTCAGTGTGTTAAGAGGAGGAGCGAATAAGGCAAGACAACAACCTCACACTGCGGTGCTACCAGTGCATATGAGACAGCAAATGCCAAGACAACAACAACCCGTTCAACAACCTCAACAAGGTCAACAGGTATGTCTTGTTATTACTAAAAAGTTTCAAATAATGGAATAATAGAAAACAATATTTGACTTAAGCTTTGGCTAAAGATTTAACGAAAAAATTAGTATAGTTTATTTAACGACACGGACGAGTTACGTCATTAACAGTTACTTCGGTCCAAATAACATTAAATTACAAAAATAACTAAGAATTTTATTAATACTCTTCATTAAGTGAATACATATATTACGTTCCCGGAACTGTGCGTACTTGCAATATATCTTTTGCAAGCATTTTCATTTTCATGTTTACTAGTTTCATTTTCACTGTATTTATGCATCGATTTTATATAGACAAATCACCTTTCACAACTAAATCATGCATACTTTCACACCAGGTCAGAAAAAGTTCTAAACATTTGAGCTACAAATTACTCTTTAGCAACATTTAATTTTGCTTGCATTTAAATGCCATATCTTCAAATATTTGACACCTATCAAGGATAATGTTTTAAATATATTTAAACCTCGTTGATATTGTTCTTATTTTATCCTGATTCAATTTCTCTCTTATGCCTTCACTACTTATTAGCTAAGTCTTACTACCACATAATATTGTTACTATAGGTGTGGTGTTATATATTTTCAGCTTCATTGTTATTTGATTCTTCCGATATATGCATATTTCTATTCAAAGTATAGTATTTCTTTTCCTGGATTTTTGAAGTTTTTATATGCAATTTGTGATTATCTGTAAGTATGACTTCTAGTTATCCATATTCAGATAATCTCTTGCTCTATTATTTCATTCTGGCACATTCAGATTCCTATATTTCTTAGTTTTGCTTCATGTTTTTTTCGTATTTAGTTTTTTTTTTTTATATTGTCTTACTGCTTTATGTATTTTTGGAGTCCTTCATTTGATTTTGTAATTCCAGACACTGATTTTTACAACATACAAACCTGTTATGTATTGCCACAGCTGTGCAGTGTTTCTTCAGTTTAAGCTATATCGTGATACCAAATGATGCAGTACTGTAAAAGGCATGATGACTTCAAGGACACTTATTTTACATATTCTTCTTGTACCTCTTACTTCCATTTATATAGATATAGCAGTTCTTCCTTTTCTCTAGTGATATTTCTGATGTGATGAAGAGCATATCTCAGATGGATATTTTTTTACACGGACTTCTCTAAGGCATTTGACCGGGTGAATCATTATGCAATCTTTTTTAAGTTATATTGGTTTGGCTTACCTTGTGAGTTGATCTGGTTGTTCTCGTTATATCTGTTTAACAGGAGACAATTTGCATGTTACAATGGTTCTTACTCACAACCGTTCATGGTGACTTCTGGAGTTCCGCAGAGTAGTAACTTTGGTCCACTATTATTTCTTATGTTTGTTATGACTTACCTAGAGTTTGTTATTTTACGAAATCCCTACTCTTTACCCATGATTTTAAAATCTATGCTGAAGTAAAATCTTATATGAATCATATACAATTGCAGGATGGCTTAAATAATTTTTGTCTGTGGAGTCAAAACAATAGGCTTGAGCTAAATATTTTTAAGTTTAAAGTGGTAAGGTTTTCCAGAAAGAAGTGTCCATTTATCTATGATTATCAACTTCATGTTTTGCTTTTGATGCGTAAAGATTTGGTGAGTGATCTAGCAGTTGCTTTCCATTCATCGTTCAGTTTTATTTCTGCACATTAAAATAATTAGTAATGAAGCATATAGGATCGTTGGTTTCATAAGGCAATACTTCCTCTATATGGTCTGAAGCAAAGACAGGTACAAAGTTAACTGAGAAAGGGCAAAACAAATTTTAAAGCTTTTATATTTCAGAAGACACAAGAGCAATCATTACCTTGAGTACTATAATAATACGGCATGCATTTGGTTTGCTACCGTTCATGCACAGCCGTGAAATAACGATGCTCTATGTGATACACATAGTATTCAACAATTACTTTGAAAATACCACTTTACTATCACTATTTAGACTACATATTCCATATTATTTCATAAGACCGTGTCCGCGAATGCTTGGAGGCTCAAGTCCGTTATCACCAATAAATAAAATGTCTCGTTTGTTCAATACTTACCATAGAGATGTTGATGTGTTTAATGCCTTCAAGAAGGTATTCTTTATGCCTGATATATCTGTCATCTACAACCATATTTGATTTCCTACATTTAGGCTTATGACTAATATTTAATGACTACCATTAAAAAGAATTATTTATAATACAATGTAACAGTAATTCTTGGAGAGTAAGCGCTCTCACACTATTAAATCACGCAAGCATACATATACGGGAAAAAAAATTTTTCGTATATGAATAAATGTATGAATGCACATCTACCCTAAGCCGGCATTGCGAACAAACAATGTGCAGACAGCTGTTTCGAGCTTTCATTGGTCTCATCAGTGCACGAACCCGCGCCATAGGTGGCGCCACCTATGGCGTGTTCATTGAATGCAGGTATATCTACAGTTGCCTGATTAGTGGTTGTACTACGGAGGGCAACATTACCTTGCGATGTCGCACTTGGGTAACAGATGCCGCTGAGAATCTCTCATGGCGTTTGGTACGTAAGTTGACAATATCAGGTTTTCTAAGCTTTTGAGGTATTGTGATCAAACACGTTCGTGCACTGATGAGACCAATGAAAGGTCGAAACAGCTGTCTGGACGTTGTTTGTGCGCAATGCCGGCTTAGGGTATATGTGCATTCATACATTTATTCATATACGAAAAAAAATTTTTTTCGTGTATTTATACTTGCGTGAATTATTTATATGTGGGTAATGTAATTAACATTTATTTTATAAATAATAAATATTTTCTATTTCTGTATTAATCTTCCAAACTCCATATCTGTATGCTGTCATAATTTAATACAAAGATAACAATAATTATTTTTTCCGCAGGTCATAGAACATGATGAAAATTTGAGCGACAAGGAAATCTTTCCATCTCAAACGTCTCATCGCCAACAAGCAGGAATTCCGTCTATTGGTAAGTGAGCCATGAATAGAAATAAAAATATACTTAGAGTATCCTTGTCTTCAGTAAAGAATAGAAACGAAATAGAATATATATTGAGCAAATCCTGGAACTTTGTTGTTGTGCCAGTAGATATATATATATATGCAGATATATATAACAATATTTAGATTGTATGAATCCCTCTTAGTGCCTCTATATTTCAATGTTTTATGATTAATGATACATAGTGAATTTAGTTTAGGCAATGGCAGTCAGTGCTAGTATGCTAGAATTCGTGTTGTCAAAAGTAGAGGAAGGTCAAAAAATCAAACCCATTTTTATTTCTAAATCACAGCACATCGCTCCATTCCAGAAATTACGAAGGATTCGTATGAAGGAAATTTGTCTGAAGACGAAATAATTGACAGACGAAACCAACGACAACAAGGACAATATCACAGGCAGCAACAACGAGCTGGGCAACAACAAAGGCAAGATCATCAACAACAGCAACAACAACAGCAACAACAACAACAGTATTATCAGCAAAGTACGTAAATATTTTATTTCAGGAAGGCGTCTCTTTAATTTAATGTTCTATCATTTCTATTGCTTGTAGAATAGAATAATGGTTAGTAATAGTTCCAAGTAGATATAGTGTAGATTTTATAATTAAACAACATTGCAGAATTACTTTTTACTATAGTCCGGAATATAATCACTACAGCATGGTACAAATATGCACTACAGCAAGTATTTACACAGAACACACACACACAGGTTCTTTCATCTAAGGCTAGGTTCACACGGCATTGTACTGCACGTTTTTGTGCAGGATGAATTTTACCGAATAAGTAGTGGCGCATACATTGAGTATAGAACCGTTCACACGTCGCTTGTCCTGCAAAAAAACGTATATACGTTTATACGTTTATCGAATACTCAACGGACTTGTCAAGCAAACCGAATAAATTTAAAACGTATTCGGTCTGCTACATGGAGATCGCTATATGAAAACTGGGGCTATACGTTTTTTAAACGAATAAAAGCAGTATCATGTGAACAGTCCGCACCGTGTACCTACGGTTAAAATCGAATACTGCTAAAAACGTGCAGTACAATGCCGTGACATTTCTTACATTTTAAAATCATTCTTAAATATGCGAAGCGTTTCATTTTATCTATTGCTACCACACTTCTAATTAATTTGTAGATAGGAAACAGGGCGAGTAAGGCTAGGTTCACACGGCATTGTACTGCACGTTTTTAGCAGTATTCGATTTTAACCGTACACGGTGCGGACTGTTCACATGATACGGCTTTTATTCGTTTAAAAAACGTATAGCCCCAGTTTACATACAGCGATCTCCATGTAGCAGACCGAATACGTTTTAAGTTTATTCGGTTTGCTTGACAAGTCCGTTGAGTATTCGATAAACGTATATACGTTTTTTTGCAGCACAAGCGACGTGTGAACGGTTCTATACTCAATGTATGCGCCACTACTTATTCGGTAAAATTCATCCTGCACAAAAACGTGCAGTACAATGTCGTGTGAACCTAGCCTAACAATGGCGCTACAAAACTAAATCTATCTATTTTACTTATTTATTCGAGACAATTCAGTATTCAACACTTATTAGATAATAATTACATTTACAAATTACTTAATTGCGCTATACCTATCTTAATTCAAAACACTTATTGTGCTACTTGCAAGTTTGCTTTCGCTCTTTAGTCAATAAAACAGGTAACCATGTCGCCGCTTTGTTCAGTGGAGAATGTTGAAGGTCTAACAATATTAGTCAGACGATGTACTAGATAAGGGTCAAATCCCCTAAATTAATAAGACAGGTCCCTAGCTGAACACCTGATCGGGAGGCACACAGGGCAAAGTAAGCGGGAAAAATTGACAGCAATACTGACATACACCAGTTAAAAATTTATTCCGTCCAGCAAAGTGTGGCAGAAATTTAAAATTAATTACAAGAAAATAAAATATTGAAAGTAAAGTTCAGGACTAAATGATGATTCAAAACATTAAATTACAAGACAAAACAAAAAAAAATATGCGCTAATTTCTATTCACTAAAATAAATTAACAAATTGTTGCTTAGTCCACAAACAAAGGTTTAACATATATCAAGATCATTAGTCGACATGCTACATAATAATTGTAAGAAGGTTAACCTAAATGACTGCAACAGTTCTTGATATGTTGCAAATCAACTGACGTAGGAGATCTCTTAAGGCGTATAAATATCATACATTGTTTAACATCTCCAAAAGAGTCGTATTGGGTGATAGGTATTTGTCTTAAATGGGCACAGCAACGTGCAAATTAACACTCAAAAATTATTAAATGTGAGCTTAAATTTTAGAAGACAAATTCGAGGTACACTGTGTATAACCGATATTTAAATACCATTAAGTGCATACTTCAAACACTATTTTTAAACCAGAGAAGTATAGTACTGCCTGTTATTATGCACAAAAATTTAATGAAATTTAAGATTATTCAAGGAAATGTTTCACGAAATTTAGAAATGAAGTTACCTGAAAAATTGACACATGGTATAATTGAACGTAATATATCCAACTTAAACTATTGTTTACAAAATGACACTTATTAAAACCCTAATTTAATGTGTATATGCTTATAAATAGGTCCATTTAAAGTTATATTTGGCATTAATTGAATTGTTACCATTACACATTACAGAAGAATTATAGTTTATGAACCCTCTCATGCACCAACAAAAAAAACATTCACAAACAACATTTAAAACAGTTTCTGACATCTGGTTGTTGATTCACGTGACCAATACGTGTCGATGATGATTCAGCGCTTTTTGTCGCAAATCGAATAACAAGATAGCGACAACTGGCATCTTGGAAATAAATCAAGCTAATTCGAATCCGGTATTCTTTGATCGAAAGTGATAAGTATAATTACAACATAAAAATAGAATGGTAAGTGGGGTAGACCTCCAGACAGCACACCACTAACATCTATGGCGTTCTTGTTAATTCCACCAAACTCAGGCTGGTGAAAATAAGTACCTAGAGATTAAATTTGAGGGTTATGTAAGTCACCAGGTAGTGATTATGACTTTACCATCCTGGTGTACCGACAGATTCGAGAACGTTTGCTCAATTAGACCTTGTGGGTTTTCAAGGCATGCTGCACAAATCTATTATTACAATTAATTACTTATTACCTAAATTTGTTATTTTCAGACTTCTAATCGGTTCTTATTTCTGTTAATGTCAATTTGTGTTTGGGTAACTTAAAAATTAGTATTCAAATCCTTAATTTAAAATTCATGTTATCGTCTAAAGTAAAAAATAAAAAAACATTCGTTGATGTTTTGGGAATATATAGTCATTATTTGTAAATATTTCAATTGTTAAATTCATCTCATTTATTAGTTGATTGAACAAGCTTACTATTTACGTATGCAGCTGACAAGTAGAATAATGTTGTGCAATACTGTGTTTGATTGTGCAATAAATCATAATACAGAATCATATTACATATATCAAAATCTAAAACCGATATGGACAATCTACAGCATACTGAAAATCATCTCCACAAACTTAGCAGTTAAGAAGATTTTATTTTGCTTCCCAATGTTATCTATTTATTTCAATTGCAGGCCAACCTACTCAAAGAAATGCGACCAATATGCGAGGGCCTCCTCAAAATCAATCGATGAGGTCAATGAACATGGTCGGTCCACAAAATCCTCAAAACACCAACAATCCCCCTGCTGCTCAGAAAAGAGCGCGCTGGTTTGTAGCGTTATTCGACTACGACCCTGCGACGATGTCTCCAAACCCAGATGCTTGTGATGAGGAACTTCCTTTTACAGAAGGAGATTCAATAAAAGTTTGGGGTGACAAGGACGCCGATGGATTCTATTGGGGCGAGTGTAGAGGTATATGTAATTTAAAATCTAAACGCAATATAAAGAGAAATCAAAATTTAATTTTATATAACATATTGCTATGACTCTTGCAAATTGAGGTTTATATAAAATAATTTAAACCGTTCTATCAGTAAGTAAGAACAGAATCAAGCATACTTAGTGCTAGGCCTTATGCTAGACTAAGATTAGGCAATTTTACATTTAACTAGCTCAGTTTGAAATGACTAAAGAAAATTTTCTCTCAGGGGCAGAAAATATAAATAAACTCTTCAATCAAATTGAATGCTCTTCAGTTATTACCAGGTCAGATAAAGAAAATGAAATGCAAAATATACCTTATAATATAATTTATTAAGGATATTAAAGAGATTTTTAAAATTATACAAGTATATTTACAAAAATAAATGTCTTAAATATTACATAAATTTATGCATGTCATGATTAAATAGTCAAATCAATAAACAAATCATAATTAATGCAAAGAATAATATCGAATACAAATTTTATTTTAAAATTTTATGATTTTCTGTATTCATCAATGATACATGTAAACAATCAACATCTCAAACAAAATTTTATTGTATATTGTGAATTGTACTGGAATATGAAAAAATAAATAAAAAATTATGTAACTTATCGTTTGCAAGTATATAAACATTAAGGTAATGGCTCTGCCCTAATTAGTTCTGCCTGTCGCCTTTGCTCGCTCCCAAGACAGTACCATCAGAAAGCAAATCCGCACTGGTAGGTACCCCAAAGTTTCATCCCACGAGTATGCTTTTCAACTCGTTCAACACAACCTTAACGTACGCCACTATGTGCTCACCCCTTAAGGTATATATATATTTGAGTTTAATTCAAAAATGTCTTTGTGCATTCAACTAATTGACTCAGTCCTGATTAGTTCTGCCTGGCGCCTTTGCTCGCTCCCAAGACAGTACCACCAAGACCAATTCGTGCTTTAAGGATTCACCAAGGCTCCATGCTATGAATTAAACATCTACTTAATTCATTGCACACATCCCTGATCTATTACTCAACACGTCAATATCAAATACAATAAAGTATAATCAATATAAAGAAAGTATATACAAAACAAAAAAAAAATACTTTCTAGGATTCCAGTATAAAACACCACATAAGAAATTTTTACAACACGATGTATACACTAATAATGAATATTACTAAACACCTTAATTCCTCATATAGCACTTCAAACTCATCCATTTCAAAATTAAGTTTTTGTCACAGTCTAAATATCCTACATGTGCATAAAACAAAAGTTATTTAACTATAAACCCTTTTAATCTTGTAAATAAAAAAAAAATTAAAAATGCAGAGTGTTTATACTTATTTCTAGTTTCTTAATAATAAAAAAAAATATTAGGCTATTAAATTAGATCATTACAAACACTAAAATGCTTTACCATAATACAAGGTGTAATAACCCTGCATATAAAAATAAAACATTCTGGTAGATAAAAAAAAATTATAAAAATTCTCAAAGTTCTAATTAAATAAAACTGTTCCAAATACAAATAATTATTTCTGGAAAATAATTACAAGTACCAATGTAGACGAATCTCCTGAATTAAAATGATATCTAATTCATTAAAATATTCTAAACCCCGCTTCGATTGAAAAATTTTATTAGTACAATAAAATCTTTAAGAAGATATTATAAGTTTCGATACGTAAACAAGTTTCTATGTTAGAATAATGTTTAATCTATAAAATATTGTAAGTCCTAATTTTATCGTAGTATAATAAATCCTTTTTGGAAAAATATTCTGTTCCGATTCATGAATAAACTTTTAAGTTAAAATAACATTTTGAAAGTATAAGCACCCAGTGTAGGTATTTTAAGTTTAAGCGGTTCCCACCTGCTTGAAAAGTCTTTTCTTTTTAGAGAGCGGTTTTCACCAAGCATCTAGTCTAAAATCTATTTGTCGTCGCTTATATGCATATTTTTCTTCACAAAAACGTACGGTTATCTTCAGTACGATACCGATTCCCCCTCTTCAATTGCTTTCTATAGTGCTGCACCTTTCGGTCAATCGATGTATTACTAGATTTCAAAAACGTAAACAAACATCTAAGCATTGATTCGTTTACACGTTCGTGATTTGTCAATTTCATCTAGCGGAGAATATCGTTTTCACCGGGCCAATCTGTCGATCTCTCCCGGTCACAGTATTTTTCGTGCGGGAAACACTTTCTTGTTATAATTCACTTAATATTTTATGCTTATTCTAATATTATTTTACGTAAATAAAAATTAAATTTGCCAAAATATTAACTTAATGAATATCTATATACACATCATGATAAAATAAATAAAATAGTAATTAATTAAATTAAATCTAGAAGTGATCTTGATTATGCTTATTTACAATTTACCACCAAACTCAAGATCACTGCAATATGTATAAACAGCGTAATGGGGAAATATATAAAATGCATTTGTTCTGCTTATCCTTTCACATTCGAGAATCATCAGAAATGTTTTGTCATAATTTACAAAACATTTCTGATTGCACCATGACATCGGTTGTAAACTAAATAAATCGCTTACCACCTAACTTTTTGTGACGGAAGAAAAACAACTACGTTGCGCATAATCCAGACTACGCATAGACCGTAGATCACTAAATTCATATGGAAAAAAATGTTCACGTATCCCTACTCTAACGACAGGGATATATACTTGGTCTACTGCAGTAATTTCCAGATTATTCTGCACATTTTCCATTAAGTTTTAACACATTATAAATAATTAAAGACAAGTTTTTATGTATATAGAGAGTGCCCATTTTATGTCGTCCTGTATGAGAAACTTTTTTAGCATTGAAGATGCAGTGTCGGTAAATTCACTAAATTCAAGTAGGTAGTATTTGATAGTATTTCCGGATTTTCCATTTATTGTCAAAAATAAAATTATTAAATTATTTATTTTTATTAATACATAATTTTAATGAAGAATTTAATAGTTAAAAATTTATATCGCACTTGATTATCAAGATATAAGGTAAATTTATGTTATTTTAAATGGCAGTCATAGTTGGCCATGACTTAATTAAAATATTTATTTTGTTCTTATTTCACAGATATTAGTTTTGGTGTATGGTGATCTTTTTAAGATTTTTATGAAAGCATAAGCAATTCAATTACTATTACTTTTTAAAGAAATAATATATTAATAAAATAGTAAATTAATAACAAAAAGGACAATTAGAAAACAAGTCATTTGAGTATAATTATTGGAAGATCTTTGCTTTATCAAAATCGACATCAAACAACATTACGCCCTATGTGACAAAAGAATGATAAAAAAAGAAAGATGTAAACGCAAATTGTGTAATTAGTGAAAATGTAAATATTTAAGCATAGAATACCCGCTATTATCTATGTAGTTTCATTAAAAGGTCATGATTTATCATGGAGAACATTTAATTCCATCACACAAATAATACTGACTTTAGTGTCAAATGATGCATGGGTGGTAAGGCAAAGAAAAATTATAGTGTAAATCAAACGTGTTTCTAATTTATTTGATTTCTTCAGTATGACATAACCAAAAAAGTGTACTAAATGAATAATATTTACGTTATCTTGAGAAAGTTAATTCCAAAAAAATCTCTACATGTCCATATAGTGTAAAGCAACATAGTCAGTAATGCACACTGTTTTGTGTAAATGCTATTTCTCAGTCAAGCAATTAGTAAATATATTAAAATTCTTAACCAAACACCCTGTATTAGATGATCTTTACATTGGGAATTCTAAATAATTAATTTCATTATTAACAAGGTTTGTTGGCCAACTAGAAATAATTTATATTTAATATTATATAATGCAGGTAAAAGAGGCTTTGTACCACATAATATGGTCATGGAAGTTGAGGGCAGCCAAAATCGGGACAGGTGGGGCGACATTTATTCAAATTCACCAGTCAAGAGAATGGTAGCGCTATACGACTATGATCCGCAAGAATTAAGTCCAAACGTTGATGCAGAGGTGAGAAGCTAGTATAAATAATCTCTTTTCTTGTTAATTTTTTTTTACGACTACGTCCAAAATGACAATAGAATTTCACCGAATGGTATATTGCTAACAATATGTTGATGTGCATTAAAATATAGGTTAAAAATCGTAGAGCAAACTACCTGCGAAATTTAATATGATTTTTCTAACCAAGAATATTTTACTGAGTCATAGGCTTTCACGGTTTTCGTTAATACCTTCTTAGCTTCTGTAATTTCTAAGAAGGCTAGTACTACTGCAATAACCTGATACAGTGTGTTGCTAGTATTACTGCGATAACGTGAAACAGCCTAATTCAAGTTATTGCAGGAATAGCAGCCCTGAAGATATACATTGCTTTCTTTTGAAATGGCCGGTGTAAATTGAAAATAGATCCCCAAGTTCTACGATAGTAACATTCTAATGTTCGAGTTAAGAACGGGACAAGCAAAAATATGCGTCGTAAATCTTATATAGCATGAATAAGCCATTGTACTTAATATGAGTGTGGTTTATATTTTTTTTAAGTTTTTAAATAATTTATTTTCTACAATCTGCACGAAATATACATGTCATATATATAGTAACGAAGGAAACACATATTTTGAATGCCTTGCTTTTAAAATTATATATAATTAAATGTTAAATTCAATTAAAAGAAAAAGATTGTATTACGTTATGTATTAAATTGCTTTGTAAAAGAAACTACATCGGCCATATACTATAAGCCAATATATTTGAAATATTTGTGTTTATTTATAATAATTTATTGTCTGATAACGTTCATGCTAGGTGCTT
Source organism: Amphimallon solstitiale (assembly GCA_963170755.1). Classification (NCBI taxonomy): domain Eukaryota; kingdom Metazoa; phylum Arthropoda; class Insecta; order Coleoptera; family Scarabaeidae; genus Amphimallon; species Amphimallon solstitiale. The sequence continues at coordinate 121,118,213 of OY720677.1, forward strand.
TATTAGAAAAAACCATTTTTATGTTCCTCAGTATCTCTCTGGCTTTTTGATAATAGCCTTTAATTTAATTTCTACAGGGAGATCCACTGTTTTTCATTCAAATCTTGGTTTTATGGAATTTTGGACTTGCTACTATTCTTTCTGGGAGTGCTTTGTATTTATTTTAGATGTTGAAGCTTTTTATTTAAAATAACAACGTTTAACTGAAAACTAAAATAATACTTAAACAATTTAGTATTATAACAATCCATGTTTTTCTTGTAAAAAGTAAAAATTGTTATATTCTCTAATAAGGGAATGTTTAGAATTATTAAAAATTATATTTTTCCCGATCAACACTGATATTTTGAATTAGTTTACTTCACTAAAAAAATTTACTAATTCGTCGTCAACTACTAAGTTTAGAGAAATTTCTAAAGAATACAAAAGTACTAAGAATTTTAGAAAGACTTTTTTTTGAAATTTCTACCGGAAGTAGGCCTTAATATCTTAGCAAAAACCGGTTTTTAGCAAATATCTTACAAATTATTGATTCTTTACAGATTTATCTAGAATACAAAAATATTTAGAGCCCGAATTGGAACAACTTTGTATAAAAGAAATTTGAAAATTCGGACCAGACGTAAGACTACTCTCATCAAATAGCGGTTTTTTGGAAAATCTCACAAATTTTGCATTCTAGTCAGATTTATTAAGAACACAAAATTGTTTGAGCCACATTTGGAATAATTTTTATATAAAAGAAAAATCAAAATTCGGACCGGAAGTAACACTCTTACTTTCTTTTATTTTTTTTATTCATTTAACGAAAATAACGTAGAAGTATTTGATTGGGCGGCAAAATCTCCATATCCGAATACCATTGAAAATATGTGGAGTGCTATGCACAATCTGTATGGGAGCATTTCAGAGGAAGAAACTTATGAGAAACTTTAATAAATTCTATGCAATGAAGAATGCAAGAGTATATGGACGATAATGGATTTTATATGTCGTACTAAGGTTTTACTTTCTTATACGTAGTATAAGGAAGTATTGTGATGATGAAAATTTTCGACCTCTAGAGTTTTGCAGATGTCCACGTTTTGAAGTCCCCTGATACCGAAAAAGTGGTTTTTAAAAAATGTCTGTGTGTCTGTGTGTCTGTCTGTCTGTGTGTGTGTGTGTGTGTGTGTGTGTGACCACGATAGCGGCCAAACCGCTGTAGATATCAATTCCAAATTTTGTATTTACGTGTATAATCTCCCTCTTGAGATCTGATTAGTTTTTCAGTAAAATCGGTAGACCAGAAGTAGCAGTTTACTTCAGCGAAAAAATCGAATTTTGCGAATATTTCGTCAACTACTAAGTTTAAACAAATTTATAAAGAATTCATATATACTTAAAATTAAAATTGAGAATAATTTTATTTAAAAAGTTTTTCGAAATTCCTATAGGAAGTAGGTCTTTTACTCTTATCGAAAATCAGTTTTTTGCAAATATTTCGCAAGTCATGCTTTTTAGACAAGTACGTTACGGGTATAAAAGTATTTAAAACATAATTTTCAATATCTTTTGTATAAAAAAAATTTCAAAATTCAGACCGGAAGTACCACTTTTACTCTTATCGAATAGCGATTTTTTGCAAATATGTCGTAAGTTATGCATTCTATATATATTTATCAAGAGTACAAAACTATTTAGAACTGGATTTGCAATATTTTTTGTATATATGAAATTTCAAAATTCGGACCGGAAGTAGCACTTTTACTCTTAGCGAGGAGCACTTTTTTGATAATATCTTGCAAAGTATGCATTCTATAGCGATTTATTAAGCGAATGAAAGTACCTAGAATAGGATTTTGAAAAAATTCTTAAAATTGTATAGTTTGAAACGCTCATACGTATAAGAAAGTCGTGTGGTGGCCACACCTCATTTTTTATTATTGCGAAAAGGAAACAAACTATAAGACCAAAATCACATAACCATTTTCTTTAATTTCTTTATTAATTAATTACTATTATATATTAATTATTAAAAACTTGATATCTGCTACAATTTTTGTTTTAATTTTTTCTGGTAAAGGTTAGAGAAATTAATATTACAACCCTAATTAAATTTTATTACATGATTACCCATTAATTGCATAGTTCCAACTATACCAGACTTTAATTTTAATTAATAAAATTTTGTCTAAGGTATTCTTACTTCTAAATGTTCGATAAAAGATGTATGATATTAATTTCCTGATATAATATTTACGATTGCAGCGATTTCTTTAATGAATATCATACTTTAGAAGAACTATTTATTTCGGCTAATCATTTGTAGAAAAATTTCCGATGATACTAATGATATACTTTCACATGTGCACAAACATCCTGGATATTCATCATATTACAATGTAACAATCCATTTAAAAAATTGTGACGTGACCGCACATTTTCACAATTTTATTAAATGTCCTCTCCCGTCTACGTTAATTTTATTTTGAATTAAAACTTTTCGTTTTGAGAGTTTGTGAGAAATTGAACACAGAAGTTCAAGTATGAGACCTTGTATGTATATATGTATTATTTTTTGAACAGGTTTGTTCCAACATACGTTTGAATAAATCCGTGATTGTACGGAGCAAGCGCAGTGAATAATCACTGTTCCAACAACGCGAACTGACAAATCCGGGATCAATTGCAATCTGTTCCAACATAACATGATCTAGTTTGAGAACTGTCAAAACATAGTCCGAGTGGTTTGCTGATCTTTTACAAACCGAAAGTTATGGATACTTAGCGCATGCGCACCAAGAGAGAGAGGGGGAGAGAGAGAGACATTTGCCAAAAACCACTTTTTCGGTATCAGGCGACCTTAAAACGTGGACATCTACATCATAATTCCTTACTACGTATAAGAAAGTATAAAGGCAAATATTGCTTGAATTAATAAACCACAAGACAAGGTGTTAAACTCATTATTTTTATTTTTTTATACGTAGTATAAGGAAGTATTGTGATGATGAAAATTTCAATTTAATCTCCCTCTTGAGATTTGATTAGATTTTCAGTAAAATCGGCAGACCGGAAGTAGTAGTTTACTTCAGTGAAAAAATCGAATTTTGCCAATTATTCGTCAACTACTAAGTTTAAACAAATTTGTAAAGAATTCATATATACTCAAAATTAAATTTAAGAAGAATTTTATTAAAAAAGTTTTTCGAAATTCCTTCCGGAAGTAGGTCTTTTACTCTTATCGAAAATCAGTTTTTTGCGAATATTTCGCAAGTAATGCTTTTTAGACAGGTGCGTTCCGAGTATAAAAGTATTTAGAACTTAATTTTCAATATCTTTTGTATAGGAAAATTTTTAAAATTCGGACCGGAAGTAACACTTTTACCCTTATCGAATAGCGATTATTGCAAATATTTCGTAAATTATGCATTCTATATATATTTATCAAGAGTATAAAAGTATTTAGAGTTGGATTTGAAATATTTTTTGTATAGATGAAAATTCAAAATTCGGACCGGAAATAATACTTTTACTCTGAGCGAGTAGCATTTTTTTGCAAATATCTCACAGAGTATGTATCCTGTAGAGATTTACTAAGAGACTGGAAGTACTTAGAATAGGATTTCGAATAATTTTTGTATAAAATAATTTTTAAAATTGTATGATTGAAACGCTCATACGTATAAGAAAGTCGTGTGTTGGCTACACCTCATTTTTTTTATTTGAATTAATTTAAAAATAAGGTAGGAGTTATAATAATAAAACTAAAGATATTTTTCAAAAGTATTTGGGTATATATTATCTGTTGAACTAAGCAAATAGAAATAAATTTAGTAAATCATGGTCACCTTGTTATTTAAATTATTTTTGGAAGATAAACTAGTTGGTTTTATAATCCAGAATATATTTTAAGAAATAACATGGAAGTGGAAAAAAGGAATGTAAATAAGAAATTATACAATGAGCAGCATTCAAACAAATATACATATTCTGTGGAGATATTTATTTAGTGTGTTTTCAAGACCTGACATCCATACAATTAGAATGTGACTATCGACAGATACGCGCAGCGTTTTTAAACTCACACCGGTCATTTCTAAAGAAAGTAATTGTACGTGTGAGAGTTATTATCCGTTAATGTACGTTACACATTCAAGTATTTCATATCCTATTTATTTGTGATATGGTGGTGCCACCTATTGGCCTTATATGCGGAGATACACATTTAGCATACAGGTTTTGTCTTTAGCACAGTGTGCAAGATCAAACTTTCGTGTTCGGTGTCGGGCTTGGATGGCAGATGTCGCTGAGATATTCTTACAAGCACTTTGCGGTTCATAGGACATATGACACGATTTTAGTTGTGGATCATTGCCAACAGCACCACGTACACTGAAGAGGCCTCAAAGGCCGAAACACGTGTCTGTGCGTTCGCTGTTGGTAATGACACCTAAGTGTATGCTGTGTATCTCAACACATACATATGTGCATATACGTTGACGTATAAATGTATATATGTATACTTGTGATAGTTACTGAAGATATCTCTTAGGATAGTAGACGAAACATCAGCAGTAGAAGCGGGGACAACGCGTTTTCAACCCAGAGACCAAGAAGATAAGAATATTTTTCGATTAAATATTTTTTTATATGTATTTATTTCAAATTATTAGAAATATATGCAAAAACTGTTAAATAGCGTTCTACTAGTGCAAGTGCATAAATGTTTAAATACAACTTTGTTAAGTGTTTAAATTACCATCCTTTCAATAATACATTTTAGGCATAATGTAATGTAATATTAATAATAAATTAAATATATAAATCTGCTTCGTAAACCTCAAATTTTTGTAAACAAGTGTAACAAAAACGTTTGTTGACAGATTTTTTTGTACTTTATTTTGTATACGTTTGTCTGATCAACACAATATTGATATTTTGGACGTAGTTTTCATTTTACACGACCACATTTGTGTAATTATAGCACATCATCGCTTTAACACTTTACATTTAGTTACAAATAGGTTGGTCCTCCGCAAACTAAACAAGCCAGATTATATTTAAAACTTATCAATTAATGCAAAAACAATGTGACTGTCCAACGTTATTTTCGAGGGGAATACATATGTCATTTTTGAATCAATAGAGATCAAATGATACACAATTTTATTTATATTGAAGTTTTAATTACAATAACACTCTAATTGTTCAGTTGCAGTTCAGTTTGAATAAAACAGAATTCTCCAAAGAAAACACTTATTTCATAACAAAATGAAAAAGGAAAAATCCCTAACCACAAAAATTAAAAAGATATAAAAAAATCTATATACGTATTATTACTTAGAGAAAACCCCTATTGAAATAAATTAATTGATCAGAGACTATGCTCGTCGCGGCGTCTCCAATCAATCGATATTTTCCTCTGAAACACTCAATCAATTAGTGACTATGCTCGTCGCGGCGTCACCAATTAATGAGATCCACAAAACCAGGGTGCAAGATAATTTTGTGAATCAGAGCGTGCACTTACCGTTAATAATTATTATTAATCGCTTATGATTAATAATATTTCCAGATGTTGACTTCGAAGTAGAACCGTCGATGTTATTATATCTGTGACCCACCCTGTATACTTAGCTCAGATTATTAGTAAAAGCGTGAGATTACTCAAAAAGATGTTAACTAACGCCCGTTGCGCCACCCATTTTATAATAATAAAGGTTGTTGTTAAAGTATTGCACAATTAAATTGGGAAATTGCACTAACTAATACTAGGCCTACCTCAAGAAAACAAATTAATAAAAACAATAACAATTTATTAAATAAAAACAAGAAAATTTTGAAATATCAAATTTAGCACATTAATAATAATAATAATGGAAGTATGAAATACACAAAAATATTGAAGCTAAAATTGAAATAATAAATATGACTTTTGGTTGTCAAAAGATATACAGTGTACACTAAATTCACTTGAGTTTAATAATTACAAATTCATTACAAAAAAAAACAAGAAAACTAAATTTTAGAGAGACGGTACATACAGAAAAGCAAAACAATAAGAACAGAATCAACAAATAAACAATCTAATTAAAGTAATTGGTAAAATTCAGTAAAACTAATTGATCAAATATGGTGCACCATTTACCTTAAAATTTCAAAACTATTAATATTTAATACATTCCAAAATAATTTGACCATATATACAACAACAAAAAAAGAAGATAATAGTGACTATTACAACACACAGATTTTAAATAATATATACAAACTTAGACAAACACAAAGATTTAATGAACATATACAAATTTAGACAAATACTAAAGTTCTTGATACTCGTGCCTTGCGCACAATAATATTTAACTTTATTAAACAAATATTAATTTTTAAAATTTCTGACAGCCTGGTAGTTGTATAGTAGGGTGGTCCTTATTTTTGAACTTCTAAATTTCAAACGTCTCATCCCCCCATTATTTTTCTTTTGTAAATATATAACGCCCTGCCAAATTTCAGCCTGATCACTTGTCATTAAGTCGTGCCTCACGTAAGTCAAAAATTGGCAATAGTGAATAATATTCAAACAATGGTTTTTGTGTCGCCTCTAATACTAGGTAACTAATCTTGGGTGTGTATCACGTAAAATAATGATAATCGACGTGTAAGAACTTGTTACTAAGTGGTGGGAACATTAGTGTAACAACCGCTGCGCGCGCACGCACAGTATATAGTATATAAGTATGAGCGCGCATCGCTAGCTCTCGCTTTCCGCTTTAGTTCTTACGTGTATTTCAAGGTATAAGCTATTAAGCATCAGTTTTTGTATCGTGTGTTTAAAAATGACTTCCAAACGTAAACTAAGATCTAATTTGTATTTAATAGGATGTGAAACTTCCCAAATTTGTGGTAGTAAATTACCGTCGAACAGACAAGTGCTACAAGTTTTTTTTTATAATATTAGATGCGTGAATTTAACAATTCGAGAAAGTGCGCGTTTAGCTATTGACGAAACTGTTATTTTCTGGCAAAAAGCCAAAATTCCGGTACGAGAACCTCAACACTGTGTTGCAAAGCTGGAAACTTTGTATAATGAATGGCGAAATTTACAAAAAAATTGTGGCAGAAACAGTACAACTCAGAGAACTAAAGAAACGGCGTTCACAGAAAAGTTGGAGGTACTCTTTGATATTGCTCACGCAGATGCACTTTCAACAATAGCAATAGCAGAAGACCGAGAATTTCTTTTGTCACAAAGGCAAAAAGGGAGACCGGGATATTTAGCTGGAATTGATAGAAAACTTGCAGAAAAAGAAGAGAGGAGGGAAAAAAGGTTGAAGAAAGAACAAGAAAGGCATGAAAGACTTAATCAAGACATAAATAATGAAAATGAAGGTAAAATACTATTATTATTTAGATAGAGATTAATTTAATTAGTAGTTTTAAATTTCCTTGCAGTTATTATGACCGATTCAGATGCAACATCCGATGACAATGCAGAATTTTCTGAAGTAGAGTGTGACAATAAGTCTTTTATTACGCCTAGGCTTGTAGCTGCTTTAGACAGGTGCAAAATAAGTGATAGAAATTCAGTTCATATTTTGGTGGCAGTTGCAGAGGCTCTCGGGCACTGCGTTCAAGAGTTGGTAATAAATAGATCTTAAATTCATCGCTGTCGAGAACGTTTACGCTCCGAGCGTGCTGCTGAGCTTAAGAGTGATCTGATAAATTTAAAAGAGTCCGAAACAGGTCTAACAATTCATTGGGACGGAAAACTACTTCCGGCATAAACTGGTAAAGAAAAAGTGGACCGTTTGCCTATTATTGTTACCTGTAATGGTAACGAGCATCTCCTTGGTGTTCCGCCACTTGAATCTGGAAAAGGCGATGAGATGGCATCTGCTGTATATCAACTGCTTGAGGAATATCAACTAAGTAAAAGCGTTGAAGCTCTTTGTTGCGATACTACGGCATCAAACACTGGTAGAATAAATGGCGCTTGCGTTCTTGTTGAACAAAAATTGGATAAAGACTTGTTATACTTGCCGTGTCGTCATCACATTTATGAGTTGATTTTAAAATGTGCTTTTGAAGTCTGTATTAGTACCTCATCTGGACCAGATATATCTCTCTTTAAGAGATTTCAACAGGCCTGGAGCCAAATTGACTTAACACGTTATGAGTCTGGAGTTCAAGATGATTATGTGAGCGTTAGAATTAGAAACTACCGTGATCCTATTTTACAGTTCTATCTCACCCAGTTAGAACTACATCATCCTAGAGAAGACTACAGGGAGTTATTAGAACTTGCAATAATATTTCTAGGTGGCCAACTTCCTAAAGGTATAAGTTTTCGTATTCCCGGTGCTTTCCACCATGCCAGATGGATGGCGAAAGCCATTTATTGTTTTAAAATATTTCTCTTCACGAGCCAGTTTAGACTAACGTCGCATGAAAGTGAGGGCCTTAGGGATATTTGTATTTTTGTTACTAGTATTTACATTAAAGCGTGGTTTTATTGCCCCATAGCTGCGAAAGCATCACTGCAAGAATTAAGTTTTTTAAAAGATTTATTTTTTTATAAAAGCAATCACGAAGAGCTTTCAAGTAAAGCGATAAAAAAATTTTGCGGTCATCTTTGGTATTTGACATCGGAGACGATTGCTTTGGCTCTTTTTGACGAAAGCGTTACCGTAGAGACAAAAATTGAACTTGCAAAAGCAATCCTGGAAGATGAGGACAATGAGGACGATTTCCAAAATGTAAAACGTCCTATACTTCAAGAAGAAGATGTTGCCACATTTATCAACCAGCCGCTACAATATTTTGCTTCAAAAAATACGGCCGCGTTTTTTAAACGATTTAAAATTGAGTGTGAGTTTTTCAAGCACCATCCGTCTACTTGGAACACTCGAGAAGATTTTCAAAAGGGATTAGCAATCGTTAAAGAGCTTAAAGTTGTCAATGATACGGCTGAAAGAGGTGTCAAACTTATGGAAGAATTTAACAGTATTTTAACAAAAAATGAAGATCAGAAACAGTTTCTTTTAAAAGTTGTAAAAGACTACCGTAAAAAGTTTCCAAACAGCAACAAAGAAGCGCTTTTATCAACAGCTTAGATAAAATTTGTTTGTTTATATGCGTTTTTTCTTTATAATTTCTTGTTTTGTGTTACCATATTTGGTATTTTAACTGTATAGTTCAATAACTTTATAAATATGGTATGTATTGGTTATTGGTTTAGTATATCAATAACACATATCCTTCTCTAAAACAAGAGCCTTGAGGCACGCCTTAGAGTTGATTGATTGGGTTCAAATTTTGCATAGCTTATTATATTCATGTTTAGAAAACTTTTGAGGGGTGAGACTGTAAGAATTCAAAAAATTAATTTTTTGTATCACTTAAGGACCACCCTATTGTATAGTTATCTTGCTACACGAAGTAGAGGAAATAAAAACTCAAATACCTAGAAATTTCGAGTTCCGGTACGCCAACGAAGATTGTCCCGGACGCCTATTTCTGCCGCGCTACCGTTCGATGTTGTTAACGGACCCTGAGTTGATGTTGTCGGTGTTGTCCTCTAAATCCGGACTATCGCCGTAAATTGAAGGACGATAGATACTCCATCAATTTGTTATTTGGAAATCGAGATTTAAATCACCCTACAGGTATATCCATACTGTGGACATTAACATCTCGTTCCCATAGACATATTCAGTGCAGGACTAGCGGGCTCTGGCCGACGCCGGGACCGGAGTAAAGATTATTTCAACTATCACTCACTGTTTAATTGTACTTACTAACCATAATAATGAATGTACTAATGATGTAATAGTGATGCTACGGTGCTGTTATAGTGAATGATTTTAGACGAGCTTCGCCCTTTTAGAGACTCGGAGGTGGGAGAAGAACATTCTGGAGAATTTAGGCGTCGGAAAGACGCTGTTGGATCACGCCACCAGAAAATGCGAAATACCTACGCATTTTCATGCAACAAGAGACTATGAAACTATTTAGATAACTTTAGATGGACAAAAAATGCATACGTCGCCAATCTTAAATTTGAACAAAGACTCCTTCATAAACTAAATATTTTAAATTGAATATTTGAGAACGGAATATATATTCGACGCAGATTTTAATGTTGAAAATTTTAAAGTGTATTTTATTTGTAATTTGAACATAATTTGAATTAATACTGATTAGAAAATATTTAACACGTAATATACAGGGATAAGTGAATTAAATGTTGGCCGTGTGTTTTTAAATGCAACAGTATTTCGGCAACTGTACCTTCTTCAGTAGAAACCTGTAGAAAAACAGAAAAAAAGTGTTAAGGGCAGTGTTTTTAGCTAAGGTGTAACCTTAGAAGCTCTTCACCAATGATTTAGTGAAGAGCATATCTTCTAAGGTTATATCTTAGCCAAAACACTACGTTTCACACTCTTTTTTGTTTTATACAGATTTCTACTGAAGGTGGCAACTTAGTTGCCGAAATACGTATATAGATTTTTTTATATTTTTTTGTTTTTGTGCTAAGGGATTTTTTCTTTTGCATTTTTTTTTTTAGATTTTTAGCCACAGTCTCCACTAATTAACTAATTTCGTAGAATATTTGCCATGTGTATAAGTATCAAAAATCAAAGGAAATAATTAAAGAAATACACCAATTAGTTACTAAAGTATATGACACATGGCAAAAATTAATTTTTAATATTTTAAATCTACCCTGGAAAGAAAAATGTATATGTATTAAGAGAAAGGGTCAAGTCAGCCTCCTTTTTCAAAAATCGAAAATCTCACGCTTGTTCCAGGTTATTCTAGGCTTGTTCTAAATTGTTCCAAAGTATTCTAAAAAAAAAATTCAAATATTTTATTAAGTAAATAAATTTAATTTTCCGCCTGCCAGGCGCAAATTTTAAAATGGCGACTTGTTTGAAGGGAATTGAAACACACATGCCTAGCCTTACATGTTCGGCATTTTATAATTCTATATATTTCAGTGTTGATCAAATTGTTTGTAATAATATTGTATTTTCTATTTAGTTTTTGAAATCACTCTTCAAAAATGATAAAATATAGCAAAATAATTGCTAAGTAAATCTGTAAAAAATTATCAAATAGGTTAACTATATTTGGTTTATTTTATTAGTAGCTTCGAATGATAACCGTGGCCACATGACTTTTTCAATGATATACATATTTCATGTTGAACCTTTTTATTAGAAATATTAATAAAAATCGTTGATGATCTTGACGGATAGTTGGCGGTAATCTACTGATGAAAAGAATAAAATACTGTCTGCTATGTTTTAACAACTATGGTAAGAGTGGTGAGGTAAATAAAAACGTTAAAAACATTGTAAAATAGTATATTGTGCAATGAGCATTTAATGATGGCTTTTAAGTCACGAGTATGAAAATTACGACACGAGCCACAAGCGAGTATCGTAATGAATACGAGTGTCCTAGCAGCCATTAAATACGACTTGCGTAGACTATTTCTTCTACGACTCTAATAAATCTAATAAATTCTTCGTGGCTATTAAGGTTTGTTCCATAATTTTTTGAGTCAACTTTTTCATTTCACTATCACTATCGCTCATTTTTACTGTTTATATTTTCAAAAATGACACAAATTTTAACTACTTACATGTAAACTGCAGATAACTGTCGAGTTTAATTTATTTTTAGATCTGTCAAATAGATAGTCATGGCCATATTAAATATTGGGATGTCACATTCCTTTGGATGTGAACTCGTATCTTAATGAAAAATTTGTATCTTAATGGACATAATTAAAGTACAGATCCAATATATCTAATAGTACAATTAAAGTATCGGAGTAGAAAAAAGGGTTTTATTATATCATTAATAAATGTTAATGTATAATTTCAAATTACTGTACAAAAATATTTCAAAGAATAGAACATTAAGGGTGTTGTATAGGTACATTTTCAAATATTTACAGATTACAGATTACCTTTAAACTTTATGCAAAAATGATTTAATCTAAATTTTTTATTAATTGTTATAAAAAATTAAATATAAATAGACAATCGAAAAATAAAATGCCGACGTATAAAATATTATTGTGAACATTAATTTCTAGGAAATTTTTTTTGTATTTCTTAAGATAAATGTGTAATTTGATAAGAACGAAATGCATTTTTGGCACTGCTTTAATACGCCACCTGCAGTCAAATATTTGATATATCCTTGCAATCCAAGACAGGGCGGAGTTACTTTGTTTAGGTGGGGATTCACTTTACGAGCGATATTCGGAATACATAAATCGTTGTTACAGTTTTGAGATGAGCCTACTATTTATTCAGGCAAAGGCGCGAATGATCTTCGAAGTTTATTAGTATTAGTCATGAGGCAGCAAGCGTTGACGTAGAAGCAGCGAAAAAATTTATTGAGCAATTTAATAAAATTATCGATGAAGGGAATTACCGCCCGGAACAGAGTTCAAAAGTGGACGAAGCTGGACCTTTTTGGAAAAAAAAATCCGAGAGCTTCTATATTCACGTAGAAGCGGAGACAATACCGGTTTTAAGGTATTTAAAGATACAATTACATTCTTGTTAGGAGGTAATGTCGCTGGATTCAAAGTTAAAACTTTTTCTTATCTATTGCTTTGAGAACCCAGGTGCATTAAAGCATGTTAATAAGGACACCCTACTCGTTTACTATCGTGCAAACAACAAATCATGGATGACGCGAGCATTATTTGAGGAATGGTTCCTCAACTGCTTCATACCGTCTGTTAAGCAATATTGTTTGGAAAATAAACTTGCCATTTAAAATTATCCTTCTGCTTGACAATGTACCAAGTCATCCCCAACATCTTGATGAGTTACACCCAGATGTAAAGGTAGTGTATCTGCCTAAAAACACAAACGCTATCCTACAACCAATGGATAAGAATACAATAGCTACGTTCAAATAATACTATTTGTGCACAACGTTTTCCAAAGCCATAACAGCAACAGAAAGTAATGAAATAACTCGTGATTTCTGAAAGTCATATAATATTTTAGAATACATAAAGAACATTGAAACCGCGTGGGAAGAAGTGACAGAAAGATGTATGCAGGGTGTATGGAAAAATGTAAAATGTCCGAAAGTGTTCATGAATAATTTAGATTTTAACTATTTTAAATAAAAATAAAGTAAAACTCTTGAAAACTTTCCACAATTTTTATTTAGTCTTTGCGACATATGTTTCGGTATTGTTCATACCATTATCGAGCCGGAAACTAACAGGTCAGTTTGTGTAGGGTTGTTATATATGTCGTTGTGTTTATTGCCTCTTTGTACATAAGTGTCTATTACGGGTGTGTACAAAGAGGCAATAAACACAACGACATATATAACATGAAATGAAATGAAAATCAACACGATATTAGCGCCGTCTACAAAATAATACTTCAAGCATCATACGCTTACATAACATAGAAATTTGGAGACTGCATTTCTCTCACATCTAGTCGACTAATTAAGAATAATTATCAATTGGCATTTTACCTCATTTCGCTTCTTTCCCCCAATTACTTACTAATAAAAATAAATACCAAATTAAATTGAATTAACATTATTTTCCTTAGAAAAGTCTTATGAGGTGAAAAACAATATGGAGAACTACAACTGGGAACGAGGAATCTGACGGAATATTTAGTTATGCATTGTACAATGCGGTGGCCACATTGACCAGCTTTAATAATGCTCCTTGGGCTTTCCATAAAATAAATCACATTTTTTTCTAAACCCTCTAGTAATTTATTACAGCTTCGAATTCCGATATTTTAAGAACCGTTAGGAATTCGGGAAAAGTGAATAGAAACATTTTTGCTTAAAATTAGTCATTAAATTCATGTACGAGGTTTCTCTGATACCTTGGCGGCCACCCTGTATAATAATAGTACCTATAGATATAAATAATTATCCTGTGATTTTCAATACGCCCAATGGAAAAGATAATCAAGACGATGACATTAGTACCGTTCAACAAAATATTGTTATTATTATACAGTATTCATAGGCACTAAGTAATATTTCTCTTAGTCAGAATTCCATCTTACATATTAACTTTTGACTTATTGAACACATGTCTGACTAAAAAAACTTACAATCGACATTCGTGTAGCGCCTAGACTCGGCTAGACACCAGACTAGATAAATCATACAAAATATTACTAGCACCTACGTTACGTAGAGTATGTGTAGCCTGAACAGAGACAATTAGCACTTAACGCATCATACGTATGTCATTTTGAATGCATCGCCCCATATGGGCAGTACTTATAAACTGGGAACTGTACAATTTAGATTTTTACTATAGCATTTAGCAAAACAGTGCATGGGTAATGGGGTATTGGCAAGCTCCACCCCAGAGTAGTACCCCCCGATATCCGCAGCGAAGACGTTGAAATTTTTAGTTTGGTATACAACACCCTTAATTATAAAAATATTACCCACCTCTTCTAACTTAAAGTAAATTCTTTTAAAAACCAATAATAATAACAGTATTTCCATGTTCAGTTTAAAAGTTTAGCTTAATGATGAAAGTAATAGTTTTATGAACAATTTGATAACTTAAATCTTAAATAGAATGTTGATAAAATGATAACTCTTAGTTCTGTTCGAAAATCAAAAAAATCTACAAAATATAAAAACAATGATTTGCTTTTTTATCACCACATGAATAATACACTTCCATTTGCCTTCTTCATCCTGTACACATCACCTCTCACTCTACCAAAACTTTCAACCCAACTGCAGGTGGAACTGTCCTTCACCACGGGTCAAATCATCAACGTCTACGGTGGAATGGACGATGACGGTTTCTACATGGGGGAAATTGACGGTGTTAGAGGTCTAGTGCCTTCGAATTTCCTAGCTGAAGCACCCGACCAGTATGGAGCGGTACAGGCCGGTCAACAAACAGGCTCGATGACCAGGGGTCAGAGGGGACGAGGTCATGGTCCTGGGGCGAGGGGACCACCTCCGCCACCACGTGAGAACGCCGGCAGAACCAGGAAAACAGGTATACGAAAGCATCAAATTATATTTGGTAACTAACAGAGGTTGGACAGGTCAATATATTTATAATCTGACTTTCCATTTTTTAAGAATGTTTAATTTTTGCAAGTTGGTTACAGTACAGTTTATTAAAAAAAATCTATAGTCCGAAGACTTCTGATGTAAATATCATATGAGTTTAAATAATCTTGATATTATTGTTAAATTGCTAAACAATTTTAAGGTTTATGTAGCATACCAACCTACTATTTTGTTCGATCTTGGCTCGGTCTGCTACTAACACATATGACATATTTAATGACCCCAGCTTTTCTACTGCTATTGAAAATCATTGACTGCCTGGAAGTTAAGCTCTGAGGTAATAATACGCTACCACATACTACTGAATAACTAGATATTATTTATTTAAATGAAATGACCAACATAAAGGTCGTTAAGCCATATAGAATAATACTTATAAAAGTAAAACTAATAATCTCAATAACTACAGGCAACTCACAAAAATATTCAAAACGAGAAATGAAGGATGCTAAGATTTTACATCATTTAATCAAGGACAACTGTTAAGCAAACTACTGATTAACTTACAATTTCCACACTAGCATAAAATATTAAATGTTATAGGTTCGACAAACATTAGCATTAACACGTACGAACGTTGGAACAAATTGCTCCTTAGAACATTACTGACCCTCCACCAAATGAAACTCTTGGATAGATATTGCAGTCAGCGAACCTCTCATGTGGTCTTCTCCAAACACGCTCACGTCCATTTGGTGACTTCAACCGACTCGTGTTTCATCCGAAAGCAAAACCTGTCTCCAATCTTCATTTGCCCACTTTGCATGAGCTCCAGCAAAACGCAATCCAGCAACTTCATGTTGCCTGGTGAGCAGTAATGCAATTGCTGGTCTTCTACTCTATAATACTGCTTCGTTAAGCCTTTTCCGGAATGTTCTTCCAGAAATCTCTACATTTCGGTCTTCTGCTAGAGGTCTGCATAACTCGGAACCAGACGATCGTCTCATCCTTAAGGCAAATTGTCTAAGAAATCAATCGTCTACTTTATTTGTAGATATTTTACGACATTGTCGTCTTACTCTAGAGAAAGTTCCAGGTTCATCAAAAAGCTTAACCGGTCGACTTATTGTTGATTGTTTAACGCCTAACAAATTAGCCATATAACATTGGCTACTACCATCATTAACCAGAGCTATTACTTGCGCTGCTTCTTGTTAAATTGGGTTAACGATTCATATATTCAACTCTAGCTATACTAGACAGTGTATTTTATTATTTTAAACAAATTAAAATCAAACTTATGATCAACAAAATTAAACTGACCAGTTTTTGTTTAACAGCTTTTTCAGAAATCACTTATTTGCAAATTTGTAACCTTAAAAACCCCAAATCATTCGAATTTTTTTCAATAATAAGAGATGACATTCTAAACTAGCTAGATACTATATTTCACGAATTAAAACTGTGAAAAGTACAAGTGATAGTAAAAGTAACAAGTGATGCCTTAATTTTGTTCAGGAGTTTATAGCATGTGTCAATTTTCGTTAGCCATAGGCGATTAATTCATGCAATACGTGACAACATCGCATCCCTACTTTCCTCTCTAATGCCAGCGCGACCGATACAAGCTCAAGTTAGAGTTAGCAGTACCTATTCGCCCAACGTCTTGGATGTTTGTAATGCGTTGAGAAATAATATTTACGAGTTGCAAGGATTTATTTTTCTTTTTCCTTTCAGTAAATGCAGAGAATTATTAAGCTGCGTTCACGCTGCATGACACAAACAAAAGCGTAATTCTAATAAAATTAAAAATAAGGTAAATAAAAAAGGATTCTGAAAATAATAATATATTACTAGATCGGGAGATCGCGGCGGCCATTTGATGTTTCCCGTTCCAGTAATAAGACGGCTTTTGCAGACTAGATCGCAACGTGTTCGCAACTAAAGATTGAATGTAAAATCTGGTGGGGACATCGGACAAAATCGTTGTATGTCGATTGTTGCCGGGATTGGTGACGGACACGTTGCCACGTATTATTTGTATACGTATAAATCGCATGTAAAAATTGAATCCCTATAGCTAATGAAAATTGACACATACATAAATGAATGACAAGACTGAATAAAAGAATAAACACTTTCGCCCATGTAGGAGTCTATACATCATGTAATACGTATTAAATTATTTTGCAGTGTCAATTATATGTATACTTGAAAAATAAGCGTATAGATTTTCATACTAATATTTACCATTCTTCTGATAATTCATGTAACAATAATACACAAATGATATTCAACCCATTTAACTTCAATTTAATAAGAGAGATAGAGAAAAGTATATACAAATACATATAATATAATAATAAAAATATTATACAAATAAAAAAATATTTGCCTATTTAGTCAGCAAATTAACCCTTCATTAGGCGCGCCTATTTATGAGACGTCGTTAGTCGCGCTGGGTCTATCAGACCCATATCAATTGAAAGGGCTGTTTTTTCGTTTTTTTTAATAAAATGCTGCATGTAACTTTTACAGTTAATATTTTAATGTGTCAATTTTACTTTAGAGTGTTTACTTTATAAAATTCTTCAAAAACAAAGTTTAATTTTTTTTGTGAAATCTTGATGTATGTCGCTTAGTTCTGAAACAAATAAAAAACAATCAGAAGACTTTATACTTTTTATTTATTTTTGAAAATAAATTGGCATAGGACAATTTTTACACCTCTATTCCGACTCACTTGCTGTTTCTTCGGAAGGTTTATCTTCAAGGCACTTCTGACAGACTGTTTTTGCATGTCGACCCAAACATATAAAAACATTACACTTTTGGCACTTATACTGTGTTTTCGCATCTTTTCTGGTTTGCTTGTAGCAAGGTTCACATCGTTTTCTTTTACTTGTACTACGACTTGGTCCTGGCATTTCTTCAACTTGTGAAGTTGGTTTATAACTTGACAGTTGGATTTTTAACTCATTGGGCAAATTTCGCAGTTGTGACCTCCTTCTCAACTGTTCGTTGAATAAGCCTAAAGCCAACGTCTTTAGATACTCGCGTCGAGAAACATGTTCATGCCCATTTCCTAAAAGAATTATTCTTGCGTTTATTCCGGCCACATTTAGCAAATGATAAAAAATAACCATAGGCCATCTTCTGGTAGAGCGAGCCACATTGTATGTTGCACAAAGTTTATCCACTACATCGACTCCCGATTTGGTATCATTATAAAAGCCAATAATTTCCGGTTTTTTTTCTGTATCATCTGCCACGTCACTGCTTGATGTATGCAAGCTTGACAATAAAACGACTGTTTTGTTTTTTTTTGGCACATATGATACCAGTGTCTCATTTTTTGAATATCCAAACAAACTATCATATTGGGTCCAGTTTTTCGCTGAAATAAAATTGTGTGGTAATTCTCTTCTATTCTTCCGAATAGTTCCGACATAGGATATTTTCTTTTTCTCAAGAGCTTTCACAAGCCTCAAACTTATAAACCAATTGTCTGCTGTAATATTTCGTCCACTTTCGTAAATTGGCTCAGAAAGTCTCATTACAATTGCTTCTGCAGTATTTTCCTTCCTATAAGGTCCTTCCGGTTGTTGCCCGCAATATATTTCCATATTTGCTGTATAAAAAAGTTTTGCATCACAAAGGCAAAAAAATTTTATTCCATATTTAGTAGGTTTTGAAGGAATATATTGCCGAAAACTACAGCGCCCACGAAATGCTGGCAACATTTCATCAATTGTTACATTTTGCCCTAAGTAATAATGTGCTTTACAGTTTTGTAAAAACAATGTAAATATTTCGCGCACCGCTGCTAATTTGTCCGTCTTAATCCTCTCTAGTCTTGTAGACCTATCGTCCAGTCTTATGCTTCTTATAAGAAATCGAAATCTTTTTTCCGACATAGCCATCGTGAATATATCGATTCCTAGCCCATCAGTGGCCCAAAAATCACCAATATTTTGATGGCCACCTCGAAAAACTCCCGCCAAGTAGAGCAGTCCTATAAACGCTTGAATTTCCACAATATCTGTTTGTCGACAATTTCTCTCTCGATCGAACTTTTCTCTGATGCCATCTATATACCTATTTGTGTTTTCAACGATAATACTAAGTATGTTGTTGTCAAAAAATAGTTTCCAGCAGTCCAATTCTGTTTTTGCATTTTTCGCGTTCTCACTTACAACTCCAGGCAATTTTATCAAAATATTGTGTGGCCGTGTCTGCGTCAATTTCCAAGGTGTTTTTTTCCACTGTGTACCATCTTTAGCTACAAAAAAAATAACATGCAGAAGCAGACCGTTCTCAAAAAATTTATTACGTTTACTTACCAATGTAATAAGTAGCTTCTTGATTTTCATCGCCTTCATTTTCATCTTGATCGTCGATTTCGTGATCCGTGTCAGAATCAGTATCTCTTGTTTCAACGTGATCTTCAGTTTCCGATTCATCTGATTCGTCGAAATTTTCAATCGGTGTAGTTCTACTTTCATCGATTTCTTCAAAAACTAAACGGTTTAGCTCTTCTACGTCTGCGGCGTTATCAAGGTTGTAACACTTTTTGCTCATTTTTATAAATTCAATTATAAAATTCACTCAACGACACGAACAATAAACCAGAATACAGTGAAGCGCACGAATGACACACCGAAATGTTCGAGCAAAGTATTTCAAATAACTGAGACGTCGTTGGTCGCCCGGGTCCAGTGGACCCTTGCCAGGTACCTGCCGCATTATTCTTAGTATTTACCCTATAATAAAATTAATGACCTTCGTAATATTTAGGCAAACGATTCTTAAAATATCAGTTGAAGATGTCATGGAACGAAAAATTTCTAACTCTTATAGTTTTTAAAGAATAAACAAAATAAACAGCTATGGGTCTGACAGACCCATGCGCGCCTAATGAAGGGTTAAGTATCGAAGGGCAGTCTAAGGAAATAAAACATATTTAAACGAGCATAAGTGGTTTTTTTTTTCACCGTGATCCGTTATACAACGAAAATAATACAATAATCAAACCATGTTTGACTTATAGGATTTACAAATACTTTTAGCTCTCACTTTAATATTTTAAAGGCGTACAACATATTGTAATTTAAAAAATGTTATACAGGGTGTCCCAGAAATAAAAAGACGGAGTAGCAGGTATGTAAAGTTCGAACAGAAACAGGCCCAAATATACCGCAATAACGAAGAAATTAAAAATTTAATTTTCTATGTTGTTTTTCAGATAAAAAAATTACATTACGGACCTGGCACAGAATGTATGTTTATAAATACACGAAAGAATGCTCATTTGTAAATAGAAACAAACACGCATTCATAGAAAAATACGCTCTTATTTGTATAAAACGGGGAAAAAACGTTAAATCGTACTCATCCATATAAAACATATTTTTTGCCAGATGGGCGACCCACTTTATTGCAGATAATAAAAGATTGTTTTTATTTTTAAAATAGGAAAGTTGTTGCTCTTTATTGTGTTTGTAGTCCGAAACAGCTGATTATTATTATTTATAATATTCAATAAATCGTAGTTTTTCTAGATTACAGTAAATATCAAGAATGTAATTATGTTTTTCTAGTGAGTGTAAAATTATAGTAATTAATGGTTTGATATTTATTATGAAGTATCTATTCCTCCTCCTTTTTTTTAACACAAGTAATATGGTGGTCCTGAAAAGGTCGGCGTAAGGCCAATTGAATTTTTTATTGTTTTTTTTCTGCCGTCTGGGCACGAATAAAGACTTGATCTTTTGAGGGTACGTTTTTACACAATCTAGCTTCCGATTTCTGCTACTCCGTCTTTTTATTTCTGGGACACGCTGTAGATACCTGAAATATGTAGTGCTAGTCTCACTGATGGAAAATGTGATTTGCTTAATAATTCCATGGAATTTCTTAATCTTAAACAGGTTAATGCTGTATTGAATTCAAATAACCGTCTTCTTGATCTAGTCGTTACAAACCCTGAATGATTTCAATGTTACTAGAGAAGACATCCCCCTAGTTGGGGAGGATCTGGCTCATCCCCCTTTGCTGGCGATATGTAAATATAAATGTACGCGCTCGTCCAATACATTGGGAAATCCAGATTCTAAGGTCTATAATTTTAGAAAAGCGGATTATCTTGGCATGTATGAATCTTTGCTGAAGATTGATTGGACTTGTCTATGTGCTTTTACTGATATTAATGAGGCTTGTTCTGAATTTTATAAGCAAATATACGATATCTTTAATGATCACGTACCATTGAAGAGTTCTGGGAGGTCTTCGTATCCCATTTGGTTTACTAAAGAGCATATTATCAATATTAAAAGAAAGAATATGCTTCACAATATTTATAAAAAGTCTGGCCGTGAAGTAGACTACCTTCAGTTTAAAGAGCAACGCAAAATAGTCAGAGCGAATTCAAAGGTCCTGTACAATAACTATATTACTAATGATGAACAGCAACTTAAGGAAAATCCAAACAATTCTGGTCATTCGTTGCTTCTAAGCGACGGGGCCCGGGTGTGCCTGGTTTAATGAAGGGTGTTGATGGATGTGAGCTAAAAAACGCCACATCTATAGTGAATGGTTTCAAACAATTTTTCCAATCTGTTTACACCGATTCGGTGCACAATTTGGATACTACTTCCCCATCATCTACCGTATGCTTTCCTATGATTGGTGTGTCTTCACTATCCGAGTCGGAAGTTGTTAGCAATTTAAAAAAGAATGCTTATACTATGGGTCAGGTCTTCCCTGAGTGCTGGAAATTTGCCAAGCTATTCTTAATAATTTTGCTAAACTGTTCGAAATGTGCCTTTACACCAATGTTTGCTCACAAATTCGGTGCAGACTCTCGGACGACCAGCATGGTTTTATGAGTAAGCGATCTGCAACTTCCAATCTTGCAGTGTTGACCCAGATTGACTCGGAATGCCTGGATGATAACGAGCAAGTTGATATCATCGATACTGACTTCTCCAAGGCTTTTTATCGTATCGATCACGCCATATTGCTACGTAAAATAGATGCTATTGGTTTTTCACCTCAATTGAAGTCATTATTTAACACTTACCTCATGAATAGAGTTCAGTACGTCAGTTATGCTTGTCACGAATCATCTTACTTCACTGCCACCTCATGAGTTCTACAAGGTAGCAATCAAGGTCTCCTATTATTTGCAATATTTATTAATGAGATCTGCTCTGAATTGGGCTGCCATAGACTTTTACTTGCAGAGGATGTCAAGCTCTTCCAGGAAGTACGCACCATTGCTTGTGTCTGCAGGGGCAAGTGGATGTTTTGGGAGCATGGTGTACGGTGAATAATTTGCCCCTGAATATTTCTAAATATAATGTATTGACGATTAGTCGGAAGCAAGAACCTCTCTGTTTTAATTACGTTAACGGGATTCCTATTCATCGTTGTACAGTGGTTAGGGATTTAGGCGTTCTTTTTGACTCTAAATTAACGTTTTCTGACCACATCAATAGCACTATTTCATCAGCATTGAAAACATTAGGGTTTGTTATTAGAAATACCAGGCAGTTTGCATCCATGGAGGCCATTACTACCCTTTATTTTTCCTTAGTTCGCTCTCGCCTCGAATATGCTTCATTCGTTTGGTCGCCAACATATAAAACTTATTCTGAAACACTCGAGAGGGTTCAGAGGCGCTTTTTGAAATATCTGTACTTCAAGCATAAAACAGACATTAAGTTCATTTATGATGTATTGCAAAATAATATAGATGTTCCATCTTTTTTGGCAAAGATCATGTTTGCTGTACCTCAGTACCCATGTCGCACAAGGAATGTATTTTATTTTTCAAATGCCAGAACAAATATTTTACTTGCATCGCCGCTCGATAGAGGTTGTAGTCGTTGCAATGCCACTTGTGGGGATGATCTCGATATTAATTTTTCACCATTATCGCAATTAATTAATTAGTAGGGTTACTTACACGTTGCATTGGCTTGTTTTGTTTCATTTTCTTTTTTTCTCTTTCTTAGTTCTTGTAGTGCAAATTATTGAGTTATGTATGTGTATATATTTTTTTTTTATTTGATTTTATATTGTGTAGTTATCGATTCATTGCATTTTCTTTTTTTCTTGTCCTGTAATTAGATGTACAAAAATCTGTTGGGCAATAAAGATATATTATTATATTATTATAAATATGGAAAACAATCGTGTAAAAATAAATGTTAAAAATTGACTTGAGCATTTGTTTGTTGCCTAGACTATATACAAACAACAATAATCATAATGCTTAATGTTCTTCTTATTAGTTTGTAATTTTTGTATTAAACTTTAATCCATGTTGAATCTTTTAATTTTGATTTTTAATATCAGTACATTGTTTTTTGTGTTTTAGTTATATATATATTTGACTTTTCTCTGATATTGTACATAGTGCCACTGCAATATCAAAGATAGTAATTATTAATGTTTGTTTAATAATATTATATACAATAACTAACCCTACCGACCTTCTAATATACCCCAGAGTTTAAACTCCAGGTACCCATTTTTAACAGCCTGAGTTACGTTGGTTGCTGCAAAAATTCCATACGTTTTACTGGCTGGCAGTGATTGAGTTCAAACTCAAAAAATTCAAGTAAACGTCCTGTTCGCTGGACTGCAACAAACTTATACGATTATATAATTATTTAAATTTCTTGGAATCACATGCTTCTTTGGTGTAGTAATTAAGACCATTTATCTAACGAACAAAAAATTATAAACCCGAGATTTACATAATTAAAATATTGAAAATGTAATCAATCTTAAATAGTTTCATACACGACTCTACTGGTAGTTGTTGTTCTATTAATTATAAATGCTATAATCGGCATTTCTATAGAAAAAATCAGCAACATTAAACCTTGTTTTCTACATCGAACGTAAAGAAATAAATACCTAAGTTCTGAAACCACATGCAAAAATTGACCAAAATAAAATAAAAACCAACCTCAAGCATATTTCTACCAAACCTAGTTTGTAGTTTTCGTCATTTGATATGGCTGAATATTCGTAATATTTGCGTTATAGACAGAGACGGACGATTTTGTAAATAAAAGCTTATCATGTTACTCTAGGTTCTTTCAAGGAATAAATTAGTCCATCTCTGATTATAATTATAAAATTTGTATTATCACACGCTTGCTAAAATAAATATATGTGTAGTATCTCTTTTTTTTTAAATCATGACATTCTCTTTTCATTTTGACATATATACTTGCGCGAAAGATCGGAGCAGGTTGTTTTATATTACCGCAAATGTCCCTACCCATCTCTGAATTTATAGAAAGTAAACATTGATTTGCAAGAGTGATGCACTTGAAGCTACCTTTTTAGGTGCACAGTATATAGTGTTATAAGTTTGAAGGTAGATTTGATTTTTCGCAAAATATAATTGACAAATACGGCAAATCTTTTAAATTTTTTAATTAAGATTCATAACTTTTCTCATGTTATAAAATTGTATGTATACTTATTCCTTTCTTATATGAAGTATATTAAAGTATTATTATCATGATTACTACTCGACCATTAGTTTTACAAAGTTTATATAATTTGGAACATTTTTTATTCTTCTTTCCATTCTCGAAGTATTTTTCAAAGCAACCAAAAATGGTTATTTTTGTTATGTATTTCCTCCAAACCTATTGGTGCCTAATAAAGTAGCAGGTTACTTCAATGCTCAAAATATACACTTTTAATTGCACCGACATAGAATTTTCACAAATATCTCGCAAAATATGCATTCTTTACAACCTTATAACGCGTATAAATATTATGCTTGCAAATTAGAACTGCAAGTAATACTTCTACTCTTATCGACAACCAGTTTTTTGAAAATATCGCCAAGTTAAGCATTGCATACAAATGTCCACAGTTAAGTGTAAATATACAAAAATTGTTCCAGATTATATAAATTTCATAAATCAATCCCTCTATACAAATATACATAGTTTCCATTTAAAATAACGGAGAAATATCAAATGGAAATTTTTTGGTTTGGTGCTAATTTTAGGACAGGCTGTATAAGTTATCAAAATTATTTATGTAGTTTCTGTTATTAGTAGGCAAGTCTAAAACTTTTAGTTAAATTATCAGTATTGAAAATCTAAATTCTATGGAAACCCAGTAATATGATGTACGGAATGGAAATGTAATTAATTTAGAACAGAGGATAATACTAAAGCATACATTAAAAAACTATACCATTCAATTAAAAATAAAAGGAAGTAGTGCTGGGATTCTACATTTACAACAACCTGTATAAACTGCAAATATTTTTTGATAATATATCAACATTGTATATAAAAAGAATAACACTTTTGTATTTGACTTACACATATTTATATTTATATATCTTTGACACATGGTATTATTTGCTGATAAAATTAGATGTCGTTTAAGGTAAACCTAGACCTTTTGATTAACCCACTTTCTCAACTCCTAATTTACTTTTTTAATTACACATTTCGCGTTGATATTATTTGTGTAGTAGAATTAAATTGACGCGTATGATAAATCAAGACCTTTTAATAAAACTGCATAAATAGTAGCGGCTGTTCTATACTTAATTGTTTACATTTTTCTCTATTACGCATTTGTCCAAACTATACGTATTCTCCAATACTTCCTCCTTACGTTAGTCCATAACAACAAAAACTACTTGTCATTCATTATATATGTTATATATTTATAAATGAACATTCAAAATACAAAAGAATGTATTGCAAAGTTATGAATTTTAATTAAGATTTTTAAACAATCTATAGAATTGCTTGGAAATATATTGAGCACTTGTGTAGTTTATTTCAGCACATTATCAGTAGCGCCTTCGATTTTAGATGATAATTGATGGATACGAGAGGTAAAGAATCGTTCTACATTGTTGTGTTTTATAGTGTATGTTTCACTGTTTTTAATGTAAAATTGAATGGAAATGGTCTGCTTTCAAAACATTGCTATAAAAATATTCTGTTTTTTTCATTGTACATAATGCAAGACAAACCAGAAATATATACACTGTGAGTAACTTTACAGTGTTAAAAAGTTTAAATCCATAACACAATTTTGATTAAAGTAAACTGATTTAATGTACCTACACTTAATGTCTTATTGTGCTAGACTTCAACATTTTCCAAATACAAGTCAGTGTTATTTAACAATGGCATTCTAACTTCTTTAATTTTTGAATGATGATATTTAACATTCATTTTGCAGACATTACTATCACGCACAGCTTGCAAATAACTATCTGATCATAAAAAAGGTAGTATAGAGTGAGCCAATTAAAACGTAAGTTGGCATATGGAGAAAACTTAGCAAAAACAGATCTGATGCTGTCGTTAAGCAACAGCTCTTAGTTTTGGACTAGAAAAATTGAGTAAGCCAAACAAGTTCAGTATGTGATGTAATGATTATTAGTTCTTGTCGGTTGACTTTACCTCTAAACATCCTTATAAACATTGTTCCACTCAACCCTCGCCGTCGGATCGTCCTGGCAGAGAGGTGGCGTAAATGGCGCTGACGAAAACTAACTTAATGTCATCCGGTCGGCAGCCAGAGATTTAGCCCGTTTGTCAGAGTTACAAACCTTGCAGCTTCGCTCAATAAAAATTTAAAACGTTTCGGAGAAATATTGTGTGTTACCTTCAACCTGCCTTACCTTACTTCCCTAGCGTGCGTTGGAAAAGATGGGGTGGAGCCTGTGCCTCTAACTCTTAGGCGCCTGCTCTCTTTTACATCAGGTCCACTCCAATAAGTCACTTATTGCGACAGCGAAAATAACTTAGGGACACTAGGTATAGTAAGACATTCATGCTCGTTATAAACAGCAATAACAATTTATTGTAATTAGTATAGAACCATGGTGTGTCAAGATGCAAGAGATAAATTATAATACTTTTACGTATGGGTGGATCACCCTGTATAAATTTGAAATCATCCAACAGACTAAAAATTTTAACAATCTATACAATGCCAACAACAAAAACGTAGTTGCGCTTGATATTTGAAAATTAAATTTGAAAAAAAAAATAATTATCAACAGTCTATGAATTTAAATAATCTATAAATCGCCAAAGAGCGTAATTGTGCTTAAATTAGAAAATTAATTCATAAAAATTCAGGTCTGGTGACCACAAGAGAGCACACAAAAGTTGATATTTAAACAGAAGTATACGTTCAAATCCTGACTAATTAATTACAGAACAACTCACACTGTATACAAAATTTAATAATTAATAATGTAAAATTTACGGAAGTCAATTAAACCAAAATCTAAGGCTAGGGTCTCCAAATAATTAATATACATATAACTTAAATTTGAAACACATCGAGAACCCTCGTATTGTAAAGAAAAGAGAAAAAAAGGACCTTCCCAACCAAGGCTGTCGATAGGCCTAACAGTTTATAATTAAAATTAAATAACGTCTGCTAAACAGGCCACTGACGTTAATGAAAATGAATTTACTTGTAAAAGCGCCAATCATGACAATAAATTTAATTAAGACAAGTAGATTAATAGATTTCCAAACAAAATTAAATACATATACATATCTTGACAAAGCCTAGGTTCCATCGAAGGCATCGGACTTCCACAAAGCGGCCGCAATACAATTACAATGATTCCGGGACCATAATGATAGAGATTCACCATTCAAGTCGGAAGATGATTCAAAATTCCAATAACTATACGAACACCACGTGCCCAGCGGAATTGAATGCTATTGTAATGGCGTCGTCACTTCCGGGATCGATGCACGTGTTCGCATGAAAATATGAACTGCTGTGCGGTATAAAGTAAAAGAAAAAGCGATCCAGAAATATACTTCAATCAATAAGAAAAATCCTGCACATGCAGTTACAAAACTATGGAACAATCAAAATAAATTATCACTGTTACGTATACACGTTTTAAACGTTTGACTTGAACGATAAACAGACCAATTCAGTCCACTAAATATACAATGGGCAACGAATAAAGTATTAAGATGGCCTTTTCTTTAATTCAACTTGCTTGGTTGATCGATATCGGCATAATGGGAATGAATGACACATAGGTTGCGAAAGACGAAGCCACCACTTAAAGTCCCTAGATATATAAAGTACCGCAATGACCTCCATTTTGGCGCCAAAGAAGCGGCAAATTTAAAAATCTGTCAGTTTTTTTTAACTTTACAAAAATACAATAGTTGTCAAACACTATGTCAAAAATGTATTCAAATTGTAAAATAGCTTATTGATTTCTTGACAAAATACGAAAGTTTTCTAATTAAAATTTAGAAAAATATAATTGTGATTGTGATCGTGTCGTTAGCTAATGAGGACCAATCGAAAAGCAGCAAGCTAGTGTATATGTGTGTGCATGATTTTTATTATTTATTAATTACAGAAAATCCAAGTATAGAATAAATGTACAATAGAAAAGACAAAAAATATTTATATTAAAAAGGTAATACTAAATAACAAAATATAGAACTAAAAATAAGAGTAGATACATATAAATATTATATATTAGTAAGTTTAAGTGTTTGTTATTCATATTAAAGTAAAGATTTACAACACGGTTTCTTGTCATCCTTCATTCATTCATCAAATTTTGATCTGCCATAATATATCGTACTGGCACATCTTCATGGACTATTTCTTCATTTAATGGAATATCTGCAGTTAAACACATGTTATGTAATGAACATGCATTTGCAATAGTTGCGGCTCAAATGTGGCAACCTACAAGAAAATACAATGTATTGGCAAGCAAAATTAAAAGTTACATTACCTTCAACTTAAGTAATTCAAAAACATCGTCAAGCAAACCTGGTTTAAATTTCAGATTTTCAATACGCAATTGGAGTGCCTGATTGATGGTAGAGGAAATTTTTGTCTGATAAGTTCTTCATAACCTATACTTCCACATGCCATGTACAGCTTCAGTGATTTTTGTATAATTTCATTTAACCATTCTTTTCCGCAGAGATTGCCATATGATAATAAATGAATTTGATCCTCCGAAAAAAGAATTTTGAAGTTTTCCTCAAGGTTGCTAATTTGTTTTTTCATAGCTAAAATTTGTACTTTAGCTGCTTTTAATTTATTTTGTAGACATATCAACTGATCATTTTAATTTTGCTCAATATAGTTGTTTGATGATGTGCCTGAAATAATATAGGAATATAATAATTTTATCATCATCTTTTACTAGATAAATTTCAGCAGAAATTACGAATTACTAAATAACTACTTGCAGGTGATGCATTTAACTATAGATACACTGTGTCTGTAGTATTAATGATTATGATGTTTAATGTTCTACTAACCAGAGTGTGTGCAGAATTTGTTTCTAAATGTTCTTGATCCTGATTGGTAACTATTGGAGAAGTTGTCGCATTAGCAGTCGGGTCCGCAACATTTGCAATTAGATATGATTAACAATTGGAACAGGACAAAAGGCATCTTAGCTAATAGTTTTCGTTCGATTCCTTGATTTCGTGGAAAGTCAGCTATTGCAATAGTTGGAATTGCACTTTTTTTTAACAACTTCCGATTATCCAACCTGTTTAATTCGAATTGGTCAAGTTCTAAGTGTGCCTGAAAATTGCGAAAAAAATATCTTCACATTAGGTATATAACATTCTGCAAGTGAACAAGAATATGAAAGAATTGAGCAAATATAGGATACTTACCTCACATAACAAAGCTCGTTCAGGCAAGTCAACTCGATTGATAAATGCAATCCATGCTTTACGCCGATCATCATTATTTGATGTTAGTATTCGGAAATCCGTTCTCGCCACGGTTTCGACATCCACTCAAACAACAACTGAGCATGGTTCCAACACACGTAATAACACTAATAACGTAATAACCTTACTCTTTATGTCATTATGTCAACAGCGATCAGCTGATTGCTCCGCGTGTCCAGATACTACCAACTCAATCACTAAAGTCCGCGAAAGTCACCAAATCACCGCCATTTTGGCGCCGTTATAATAGGACAAACCAATTGCGGTACTTTATTATCTAGGGACTTTACCACCACTCAAAGTAGAACGACATTTCACAGTCAAAAAGAGAACTGTTACGAAAGGTATTTAACGGGCAAGGGGCAAATTAATAAACAAAATCAAGAAATACTTAATTAGCAATAGTCACAGATAATTATACATAGACGTCCTGAATATATCAACAGTAGACGAAGGAAATATCCTTAACGATATCTATTAGTATAACCATTGGCACACACAAGATGGCGCAAGCACTGCAAATTGGAGGAAAATAGATCTAAGTTAATTAAAAATGAAAGGAACCACTTAATTACAAGAGGTAATTAAATAAAAATAAATTAAAGAAACGCAATTTCAACAGTAAAACCAAAACTTAATTCTAGGCGTGACCTATTACGCACGGAATTAATGGCAAGTATACAGCGTCACTCGCTGAAAATATACCAAAAATTAAAGGAATCTAATATAAGGCATAGGTTGCAAAAAAAAGGTGTAACAAATTATTAATGTGTTCAACTAGAAAGAAAACAAGGTGTAACAACATCCCCTAATGTAAGTTTGGAAAAACAAAAACATTTTTCAACTTATTCTCGACCAAGAGTTACATTTGATGACGAGTACAAAACTTTCAAAAAAAATCTTACTTTTGTGGGAAAAAGTTTCGATATACCTACACTACATATTTTTATGATACTAGATTAGTGAATCTATATTACGATAGTCATATACTATCTGCTACAGAAAGTAATACATTCTGCATCTGTAGAAAATTCAAAATTGAAATACCATCTTATGTTAAAAGTATTTTTTAAAAGAAAAATAATGAGATTATAATAAATTTATATCCTTTAGCGATGATTGCTTACTTAATTAAATATTGCACATTTTGTATGTTGGTGTAATTTAATTTTAAGTGTTTATATATCTTAATGCAAATACTAAATGAGACAATTATTTTATTCTTTTTAGATATTATTAATTAAATTTTATATTCACTATAAATCGGTGTTTTCTATAGGAAATAAACAGGTTTTCAATTTAATTTTTTTTTGTTGTTCTTGAAGGGTTAATACATGTTACGTCCTTAATTTAATCCCAAATCCCCTTGTTTAAAATGCTATATCTGATAATATCATATAAAGCAAGTAACTCTGATGCCGCCATGTTCAGTCAAGACGGGCGTGGGGAGGAGGAATTAAGAGGGGGGCAAACATACTTCTGTCAAAATTTTATTCCTAACAGTGAAACTAAATGTGAAAAACAATGAAAATGTAGAAAACACCTATAAACTATGGTACGTTACGGTAAAGAATATGCTATGCATGACAATGAGATTTAAGAGGACAAATTTTGGTGCAAATTTTTAATCTTAACCTAGGTTAAGAATGAAAAAACTAAATCGTAACGCGATGATACGTTACATGTGAATAATTAATTTAAAAAAAAACTACAGAGTTTATTTTAACTACTCAAAACTAATTCATCTAGTAGGAATTATGCCGACCAATACAGTTTTAATAGCTCAAAAAATACAAAAATTAATTGAAGGTATCTGCAAAAAAACTACTGTTCTGGCGTAGAGATAGCGCTGATATGGATCAACGACCAGATCATGCCGTTTAAAACGGAGAATATTGGAAAGTACAAAGGTAGGTTCGCCCAAATTTGAAACGATAAGAAGGAAGCAACAATAATTAGCAAGTGAAATTCGAACAGCACCCAAATATGTAATAAACAAAACTCACCAGATAATTAATCTTCAAAATAGAATCACAAGTAAATACACTATCACCTGAACTAATAACAACTAGATTCCATTAATTTTCTCTTGTCAGAGCAAAATTAAATAGAGATGTGCCTTTGAATATTTATTTCAAGCCATAAACCAAAACTCCAAGAGTAAGAGTAAAGTTGATGAAAACTTCCTCCACTTTGCGGCACATGAGTGACTTTAGAGACACATAATTATAATAAACGGATACGTAAAATTTACAAAATAGAAAAATAAAACGGGTAATAGTAAATGAACCAGTGCGAGAAAGATTACCAAACTAACAGCGTTAACTGAAAACGACATCAACGATAAGAGGATCTTTAATCTAACTTATCGATAATTCGGCAAGCAGATGAGAGGTGGTACCCTAGGTCACAAAAATAATAAATAAAATCCAAACTCTATTTCAAGAAAACACATACCAATATATAGAGAAATCGAAAATTGACAAATAAACAAATATTCCATTACGAAAGTTACTTAGTTAAATTAAAAATACATACTAGAGGCAAAATTAATTTTAAAACGTAACAAACACGTTTTCAGAAGCCTATTCAACAGAATATCAGGATTATGATGTTTAATCCTTTATATTATAGACTGGCGATTTAAATGGATCACTCTATACATTGTCAGGTACAGCTTTTAATGTTAAATTGATGTAGCAAATGTTGTTGTTTTTGTTTTCTTTATGTTTAAATATGAGTTATATCAATGTTTGCAAGTAGAATAATCTTACATAATTTCACACGCACTAACTTAACGGTGATGGTTAAATAAAAAAAAATCGAACACAACTTATGAGCAGTGAAGCTCATTTTAGTCTTGCGCTTATAAAATAAACAGCTTGGCAATAGCTATTTTATATCTCTGTATTTCCATCGTAATATGAAACATAATTTCTTCAATAATGAAAGATAAGGAATTCATATTTAGTAAAAGAAAAGTGTTCGTATAGAAGACTTCTGTTAAACAGAAATAAAAAGTCTAAATCAAAAATGGTAATATAGGAAATTATAGTATAAAATATATAAAAATAAAATATGTAAAAATGTTTATTTCTTATATGCAGAGTGCATATTGAATAAGCTTAAAAACTGAAATATACAATGAAAACTAAAAACATTTAATATTAAACCCCAAAAGACAAGAAATAAAGATAGAAAGTAGTTTTTAAATAACTTAATAACCATTTATTCTTAAAGAATACAGGTATAGGTAGTACGAAAACTCGTCAAGTTGTTAACTATGTATATGTTACAATTTCTTAAATAACCACAATCGACCATATATGTATAGCCAATGTCACCATGCTACATACATCAAAATATCTCTTTTTGTCTATTTCAGTAATACAATTCCTTATTCTAAAGTTTAATATTTAATTTCCGTTATGTTTGCAAAATGTTCTTAATAAACATAGCTGAAATCTTACACGTAGTATTTGCTAAATCAAACGTCCATAGCTTTTATACACTATATAAGGCATTACTTGCACGAAATCAACACTACACTGTCCCATATATGCAGCGTTAGCTTTCCTGAGTAAATTAGTGAATGATGATCATTGAAAACATTTGTTTTCTTAGTCTAGTTATTTATTTTACAGTCCAACGCTTTATGATATTTGCAATTACTTATTATTTATTTTCTTCGACAACGAAGCAGTTGTACGTTTGTGGTCACAATTGATTGTTTATTATTGGCTGTCGATTTACTAGTTCAAATTGGACTTCTACTATTATATAGTTGGGATGTACTAATTTTACAGTAACTGCCTACTATCCCTAGTAGCCAAGTTTGTTGGCCTCAAAGCCGGCCAATGTCAGTCCAATATTCCAAGATTGGTAGAACATCAGTGACCCCCACCCAATGTCGTACGAATATAAAATTCCTATATTAAGTAAATCTCAATTTATGTCGTTGGGTTGATATCAGACCAACGTTGTCTACATTGGTAATATATTGGTTAAATATCTGATACTGATATTTTATTCACAACAAAAATCTACATACTATTAACATTAAAGAAAAATGTCTACATAATATCAAGTTTACAAAGTCACTATTGTTGGTTGTAGTTCAGTGTTCGATATAAATTTAGATTAAAGGGGATGGCGTCACAATTTGTTATTCTGCGATTAAACGCGAACATCGTATTAACTTTGCAAGACAATATTGTATATATTAATTTATCACAGAATATTTTACACGCTGTACCATGAATAATTGTTGGTGTGTGAAATGAAATATATAGATCCTCAAAGTTAATTAAGCATTTGCAATAATGATTCTCGCCAAATTAACATTTAAAAGTACTACGCACACTTTTATAAATAATTTTAGAGACCGGACACGAGAGGCCCATGACTCATCGCCCGCGGGCGCGTTATTGAAATTTTGTATTTTTAAAGAGTCTTTTTATTTTATTAACATAATTGGCTAACAAGTGGGTTGTGATCTATCAAATACAAAACACATTTTTGTTTGTTCATTTTGTAGTTTAAATCAAGTAAATTCTCTGTACTTTATTTGTTTTATGAAATATAAGGTAAATGCTCAAATCGGAAAAATGTCTGTGCAAAATATTGGGCCAATATCATGCGGTGATATTTATCCAACGTTGTAAAATGTTAACACTTGTACATCGGATTGATATCAGACGCCGACGTCAGTCCAATAAATAAACGACCGACAGCCAACGTTGGCCTGATATTGTGTGCTACTAGGGATACCTTTCATAAATACGTTAATTAAACTTCTCCGACCATCTTCACCTGAAACCCAAGAAGAAGCTACTATAATAACAGCTGTTATAAAAAAAAAATTTAATCTCACTTGATCTCCTAATTATAATTCTTTTCGCTGATATTTGCGTCCTGCTACAGCCAAAGTGTTATTTCTTCTCGAAACAAAAAAAAATATAGAAAATCTTAATAGACATAATTGTTTGGTTTCAGTATATATCCGAATACATTATTGCATTTTGACATGTTTGGATAAGTTTTAATGTATTGTTGTTGAGAAGGAAGTAAAAATATTCAATACTGCAAAAGTATCTATTCTAATAAATCTTACCAATAAATAGAGGCTAAAGATGTATGATCATTAACATCCTGACTTGAAGCAGGTGGGATATACCATGCAGCAACACATATTCCCACAATATCCCAAGGGTGTTTTATCGGATTACCATCTGAGGAATTGTGTGGTTACTCAATTCTCACTTGACCAACTTCATCATAGATGACGCACTGAAAAAAAAACTGCTCCTCATTTATTTTAACCATAATTGATACGCTGACTTTCCTACATTCTACGACCTTCAGCGGCAGCCCTTTTTCAGTATTTTAATGTAACAAAATAATCTGACAATATTTTCAGTTTGTGTCAAACTTATAATATATAAGTTATATACTCTGTAGCTATAAACTTATTACAAAATAAAATTTATAAAATACAATGAATTAACTAAAATTGCAATGGATAGTGTGCTGTATAATATTCTACACAGTGCCTAGAAGTGTTCCAGTCAAAACTGCTAATATAATAGTGCTAAAATTGGTAATACACCATCTATAACAAAAACAAATAATCTATATACGGGGGGGAGTTATCTCTCTAGGGAAGGTAGATTTTAAATTTATTTTGTATTATACAGGTGTGTTCCATAACTTGGTAGCTGACCATAGTTATAGTTTTTTAAAACGAACACTCTGTATATTATTACATGTTAGTATTTCCCGTGTAATTTTTAGTCAAAAAGTAATAAAATAGTATAGGCCTGAAATGTAAAGGATTGGACTTATTACCATTTCTTTTTTTATAAAACTATATTTCTCCAAAACGACGTAATAGATGGACACAATTTTTGGTAGTGATGTTCATAATAAAAGGTCCTAATACGTGCATATTTTTTTAAATTGCTAATTGCATGTGCAGATAATTGGATTAAAATGACATAAAACATGTTTCTACAAATATTTTTTTTAAATAGATTGATTTTTGAATTTTTTACTAAATCTTGCACTAAAAACGTGATGTTTTATTACTATTTAAGTGACCGTTACTGACCTATTACCGTTTTTTGAAATAATTTTGCCAACTTCATGTTTTTTATTTGAATATGGTATTTTTGTAATGGAGGAATGTCAAAGAAATTATTATAACAAATACCTTTAGAAAAGTAATGGATGCTTTCATTACTACTGGTAAGCATAACGGAAAAGCTTATGAGCAATTTCTATCAATAATTTAGTGGAATTATTGGAAAATGTTTCGCTAAATTTATGAAGAGATGTGGATGCAACATGACGGCGAATCACTACTTTTTATGCTACAGGCACGAAATATTTCAAATGCAATAATTCCAGGGAAGTGACTAGCACGTCGAAGCCCTATTCACTAGGCTGCTAGGTCTTCGGGCATCACTACAATATTTTTTTTAATAGGTACCACAAAAATAGCTATGCGGGAACATATTCGACAAATATTTATTAACATAAGTACTCGGCTTCTGATTAATGTCGATTTATCATTTCATAAACTTGTTGACATAATTTTTGCCAATTTTAATGTACAAATTAATTATTATTTTATAATTTCTAACTATTTTAAATAAAAATAAAATTAAAACTCTTGAAAACTTTCCACAATATTTATTTAGTCTTTGCAACATATGATTCGGTATTTTCAAACCATTATCGAGCTGAACTAACAGGTCAATTTGTGTGAAGGGTGTTATATATGCCGTTGTGTTTATTGCCTCTTATAAGTTTCTATTATGGGTGTGTGTGTGTTTGTAAAATCTCTGTGTGTGTTCGTTACTTTCACTTTTCTTTGAATTGATTTTTTAATTTCTAATATTTGTAACAAATTTAATTTCGGTCCTTTGTTCACATTGTGCATAAGTTTACAACTATCTATTTCGGGAAAATGGAGATTATCAATACACTGTTCGGCAAGGCCTGTATTTCTAATATTATGCAATATTAATCTTTTATGTTCTTTTAATCTAGTTTTTATCTTTCTGCCACTTTGTCCGATATAGATAGCTTTACAATTTGTGCAACTAATTTTATATACACCTGATTTGTCGGTATTATCCATATTATTGACTAGCATAGCACCCAAATTGTTTTTATTTATGTTAACTATTTTGATTCCTATTTTCTAAAATATTCTGTTAATTTTATAATTAATTTGTGGAATGTATTGTAAAATGTGCCATTTCGTGGTAAAAGTATATTTTGAGTTTTTCTCTTTGTATATATTAGATAATGTCGTCTACTATTTTATTTTAATCCATTATTTCTAGCTATAGTTTCAATTATGCATAATTCTTTGTTGAAATCTTCTTCACTTAGGGGTATGTTAATTAGTCTGTAAGCGAAACTATGTAGAGCTGCTGTGTTTGTGCGCCAAGATTGTTTCGAATTAGCTGGTATGATCGTATCGGTGTACGTAGGTTTCCTGTATATACTGAATTTTAACTTTTTATTGTCTTTTTTGATAGTTAAATCTAGAAAGTTTAATTTTGTTTCTTTTTCTATTTCTATAGTGAATTGGATCTTTTCATGAATAGTGTTTAGATAAGTTAGGAAGTCGCGTTCCTGTCTTTCAGTATCTGACCATATACAGAAAATGTCATCTACATACATGACCCAATGTTTTATTTCTTTGATGTATTTATTATTACTTTTAAACAGCTTTTCTTCATAGTCTGCCATGAATATTTCAGCTAGAAGAAGGCTTAGTGGACTCCCCATTGGTAAACCATTTATTTGTGTATAGACCTTGTCATTGAATTTAAAGTAGTTTTGTTTTATACATAAATTAAGAATTTACAGAGTGTCTGTTTTTTCATTATCTTCTAAATGGCTGTTATTAATAAGGTTTTCTAAGATTTCTTTTATTTTATTTACTGGAATTGATGTGAATAAGCTTTTTATGTCAAAAGAAATTAGTTTTGTACTGCTATTGATTTCAATATTTTCTAATTGTTTGACTAATTCTATACTGTTTCTAATGGCTTTCTCAGATTTAAAATTAATTAATTGTGGTTGTTCTTTGCTGAAATATTTACAAAGTTTGTATGTGGGTGCATTAATGTATGAAACTATAGGTCTAATTGGGTTGTTTACTTTATGTAATTTTGGTTGGCCATAAAGGACAGGTGTTCTAGGATTCATAATGAGCAGTTTTTTATCTTTCAGCATTACGTTAGCTTTTACCATTTTGTTGATATTTGTTTGTGGGGTCTATTTTTAATACCTTGAAATCAGATGTGGCAAGCAGATTGTTTATTTGTTCTATGTAATCATCTCTTTTGATTATTGTAATAGTATTACTTTTGTCTGCTTTCATTAGTACTATAGTAGAATTACCGAACAGATGCAGTAGCAACATTGCATTATAATACATTATATTATGTTGGATAGATGTGGCTTTTACTTGGTGAAGATCCATTGAACTCAACGTAAAATAAAACAACAAATTTGTTTATATCTTCACTATATTGTAATATAGTGAAGATATAAATAAATTTGTTGTTTTATTTTACGTTGATTATATTATGTATTGACGCGCTGTTGCTACTGCATCTGTTCGGTAATTCTACTATAGGTCATTTGTTTTTAATTTCTTTTTTATTGAATAGATGGTCTTTTGTTCATTTAGTGTGGTCTTATTGATATTTTCTGTTTTTTGACTGTTGTTTTTTATGATCTTTCTTATTTGTTCTACTTCTAAGTTGATGTCCTTTTTTGAATTTAATACTAGTTCTAGATCTACTATTAAATTGTCTATTTCTTGTTGATTATCTTTTTGAGAAGAGTATTTAAGGCCTAATTCTAGTATTTTGATTTCATGTGTAAATGTAGTATCTGTTAGATTAACTATTTTTGGATAGAAAGAGTTTGTGTTATTGATTGTCTGTGATATGTTTGTGATAACAAGAGAAGACTTACGCTGTTTTAGTTCATCTATTTTCTTCTTCTGGGTTCTGTAGTGCTTATAACTTTTTTATTTTACCTCTTCTCTGATGCCCCGGTCTATTGCGTCGAATTCTATAGGATGTAGTTGAGCTGCCAGCTTGGTATGTATTATTTTCAGGTGTATTTTCTTTTTCTCTTTTTCTCTTTCTCATCCATTCTTGTAACAGTTCCAGTTTCTACACCTACTAAAATCAAGTTATTAATTTGTTTGGTTTTAATATTTGTTTACTGTACCATATTCTACATATGTCACTTCCCCAATACATACAAAAACCATATCCCTAAGCTCATTTTGATAAAAATTATTTTGGAAATCATGTTTTTCTACTGAAAAGCAACGTATTAAATGGCATTCATTCATATTTCAATGGCTCACTATCAGTGATGGTCACTTTTAAAGTAATAACGTCTTATATGTTGGTGCGAAATTTAGTAGCAATTCAAAAATTAACCGATATACAGGTTGTTCCTTTTGAAAAAATTAATTTTTCGACAAAAACTTTTCATGTAATTTTAATCCAGTTTTCTGCACGTGCAATTACTAATTGAAAAAAAATAAGCTTGTATTAGACCCCGTTATATGAACAACACTTTCAAAAATTGTATCCATCTAATATGTCGTTTTTGCTATATAAAAGCATTGAATTTTGCAGCAAATCATAATAAATCGAAAACTTTGAATTTTATGCTATACTAGGTCTGACTAAAAATTATACGAGACATACAACAATGGAATAATATACATTAAAAAACAATAACTATGGTCAGCCACAAAATAAATTTAAAAGGTACTTCTATTGAATGGCCCTCATAGGAAAAAACACCTTTTTTCAAGCCAGAATCTGCTTTCCCAAGGAGGTGACTCAGCCTGTATATAAAATGCTGAGTTTAATATTGATATATAAAATAACTTACCTTCACCTAGGTCTCAATTATACAATCATTTCATATTTGGTATCATGTACAAACTACAATTACACACCAAATGCTTTGATTTTATTATATTATTTAAGTTTATATCTCAAAAGCCTATGCCACGATAATTCGAATAATAATAATAAAATCAAATAAGCTTCAAAACAACGTCTTATTCAATATTATTATGCGAAATTGCGCATGCGCTAGAAAAAGTTAAAAATGTAATTCTGCAACCGGTTCGACAGTGGTGCTAGGTTTATCGATTTTTCGATAGATCTACCAATTTTTACTCTGATTTACCGGTATACCGATTTCAGTTCTTAATCTACCGAAAAGTCTACTTGTCTTATGTATGCAGAACTAAAATCGGAAGACCGATAAATCAAAGTAAAAATTGGTACATCTTCCGAAAAATTGGTAGACCTGGCACCACTGTGCCTGTCAATGACTTTTGGCACCAGCCACAAGCCTATCACCAAAACTCCCTGGATGCAGGGAAATATTGTTTTTTATTATCTAATTGCTTCATAAAACTAATAGAAATAAAACACAAACAATTGTTTCAGATTTACACTATATTTAAATTAAAAACACAACAGCTGTTTCGCTACACTGTAGCTTCTTCAGTTGATAATATGTAGCGAACAAGCTGCTGTGTTTTTAATTCAAATATAGTGTAAATCTGAAACAATTGTTTGTGTTTTATTTCTATTGGAATATGGATTTACATCAAGTAAAGGCCGAATCTATTGAATCTTCATAAAACTGTAAATATCAAGCCAAATGATTAGATTTGTATTTTATCGAAATATATATTGCGAGTAACCTAGTAGCAACCCTATAAAGCATTAATTTGATATACATACTTGCCACAATTTTCACCACTACAAAATTTACGCGTTGGCCTAATATTGAGTATGAATAAATGCGATGCGACTCCATGTTTGCTCCAAAATTCACGAGATAAAATAAATTATACTTCTATTGGTACAAAGATATAAGACAACCTGCTGCTATTTTAAAATAATTTAAAAAATCATTTATTATAGACAGTCTGTCCAACAAAGATGTAGTTTTTTAATGTTATTAGTTGTTTGTGTAATATATCAGATTTATATTAAAAATATGTATGGGATTTTATTAAAGATCTTTAAACTAAGACAAACTGTGTATAAAATGAAGGCCATTAAAGTAATATAATGTTAATAAACTAAAACAATCGTGTGATATACAGTTTATTTCTTACGACTTGGCTTCGTATTACGTATCTTTCACAGCATTAAATAAAATTAAATTTTCCATAATCCATCCATCAAAACGTAAATTCACACGACATACAACAATACATACTACCTAACATTCACACGCTAAATGTGTAATTAATATCTAAATATAATTAATAGATATATTACATTACAAACATCATCAAACATAACTCAATCGTGTACAGTTTTTCTTTTATTTTTTTAAGTTGTAAAAAATAAACTGGGCTTTTGTTGTTAAATGTTGGATTTGCACTATAATTGGATGCTCATTGCTAGTTCTATCTCTCTCTATCTTATGCTGTCTTTAGACATATACGGATTTAAAAGCAAATTTCCATTTTCTTTTTGACGTCACTGCAACCGTCGACATACGATAAGTGATATTTAAGATACTTTTATTCTAGAAAAATTATAAGTTAAATTCTATATGTTTGAGTAGGTATTGTTATTGTTTTTATCCTACTGAATTGTAATTCCTTTTCTCGAAAGTTGTTTTAGATATATTTTCAATAGTTGAAAAGAATAAGTTTAAATGTGAAAGTAATAACAACAAACTAAGTGCATGTTTGTACAACTTTTTCTGGTATAATCATAAAAATTGAAATGACTTAAATATATAATTAGAATAAATATATCAAAGATGTGTATGTACAACTCTCCCAAAGAGTCGGAAAATTACTAAATAAAATTTTAACTACCTAATAATTTTTGTGAAAAGTGTACAAATAGGTTAACTTAGGGTTTTAAAGAGCTTCCTGTGGATGGCATCTTTTTGTTGTTTTTTTTTTGATCTTGAAAAATAATAATATATTTTTTTTTTAATGAAAAAGTTAAACATTTTTCTAAGAAATTTATATATTACTATAAATATTTCTAATAAATGTTCAAACAATTCCAAATGCAAATTTAACAAATAAATTTTCAAGCTCATCAGACGTTCCTGACGTGGTTGGAGTATGTAAGTCTTCGATCTAAAGTTACTCCAAGGTACTTTACTTGTGGCGTCCAGGAGACCTCTTGATGATCGATATATAGGTGGCCCGTTAAGGGTTTGATTTTTCGTCGGAAGACTATGGCCTGGGATTTTTCGCCATTGATGGCGGTTCTCCAGTTGTGGCACCAAGCGGTTACCTTGTTCACTGCGAGTTGTAGATTATTGAGAGCTATTTTGGGGCTTATGGAAGTGGCAAGTATGGCAGTGTCATCTGCGTAAGTGGCTAGAAGAGTGTTGTCGGTTTTCAGAATGTCGGAAGTGAAGATGGCGTAGAGATGTGGGGAGAGGGCTGAGCCCTGTGGAACTCCTGCTGAGATGATTCTGGTGGTTGAGTGTACATTTTGAATTTTGATTGAGAAAGAGCTGCTGTGAAGATATGATGCTATGATGTGTATTAGATGTTGATAATTTTGTAGATAAGCGCTTGGTGCCACACCCTATCGAAGGCGTTTGGCTATATCTAGGAAAACTGCTGTCGTTGTTTTGTTTTTGAAAAAAAATCATGAATATGCTCTGTGATTCTTGCTAGTTGCGTGGTTGTAGAGTGGTTCTTCCTAAACCCATGTTGCTCAGCAGGGATGATATTGTTGTTTGAGGAGAAATCTGTAATCTTGGCCAAGATTGCCTTATCCGCAATTTTGCTAAGTGATGATAGTAAAATTATTG
This sequence comes from Amphimallon solstitiale, assembly GCA_963170755.1. Classification (NCBI taxonomy): domain Eukaryota; kingdom Metazoa; phylum Arthropoda; class Insecta; order Coleoptera; family Scarabaeidae; genus Amphimallon; species Amphimallon solstitiale. The sequence continues at coordinate 121,160,905 of OY720677.1, forward strand.
GCCGGAAGCTCCCTGGTTGTGAATGGTCCTTCGGAGTCATTATAATAGGCGCTTGTTTCCATGCGTTTGGATAAACTTGCAATTTGAAGATGGAATTGATAATTGAAAGCAAGAACATTACAGATTTGAACGGTAAATTCTGAATCATTTTGTTTGAGATTTGGTCTGGACCCGGGGCTTTCCTTAGCTTTAGTTCCTTAATTATTGATTTGATGTCTTTTGGTGTGACGAAATCGAATGTAAGAGTTTTGGATTGGCTTAGTTTGCGTTTAACTGTTTTGTAGACGTGGGTGACGTGTTGCATATTGACATTGTTCCAGTTAGGTGCGCACTGGTGTTCTATCTGGTTTGCCAGAATTTCGGCTTTTTCATTCTTTGTTATGTAGGTGTTGTCTCCAAGTTTCTGAGAAATTTTTCCTTAAAAGTTCTATATGCCTTTTTTCACTCATTTTTATTTTAGTTTCCAATACTTTGTCTCGAAAAGTTTCTGAATATCTAAATCTGTAAAACACCTTCCGTTACTTTTGCTTTCGACCATCGTCGAAACTTGTGGCAAAGGTATTTGAAGCACTCTCCTTCTTAATAAAGCCTTAAGAAATTGCTTCATTAAGACAAGGGTTTTACTGAGATTGATCTAAAAAAATTTTACTGCATTTTTTCCAGGGTTTAATATGTTCCTAGGCGGCCACTAATTTTTGATGCAGTAGTTGCCCTTATCCCAAATATCCCGTTTACACAAAGAGCTAGGGTACTTTGGCGTATCCAGCTTGTTGTTGAAGAAGCATGGAATGTACCTCACAGCATATCGCACATCTAATCCTTATATTTCAATTTGATGAGAATCAAGGCTAAATTCTTTTAACATTCCTTTAGGTACAAAGAATACTCTAATGGCACTGTAGCATACTTGCTGCCATTATGCAGAAGCACAGCTTTGATGTTTCTTTTTGACGAGTCAATGTCTTCTTGATAATGCATATTAAATATCTCGATCAATCCAGGGACATTGATGCAGTCAACCAAACCACTCTCTTGGGAAAAGTATTCACTGAAATTTGTTTCTCGGTTTCTGAACCATGAAAAAGGGGTGCCAGAAGCCTATTAATTTTTTTCCGTTAGTCTACAGCCAAAGTTTTCTGTAGAATCTTTAGAAAGGCCCAAACCTATGACTAACTCATTCAATTCCAGTTGGGGAAAAGGTTGCGGTTCTCTGCTATCTGAAACACTCCGAAAATCTCCGTAATAAGTCTGACCTTCGTATTCAGAGCCTTCAATTTTGTATTATAGTTTCAAAGGTTTAAAAAGTATTTCTTATTCATTAAATTGTACCCCTTGATATTACATAAATAGAAGTAGCAGTAATCACTATGACTTTTAAGTTCCCTCCAGGTCATAGATACTCCAAAACGGAAAAACTTTTCGTAGCTTTTTACAGTTCTTCTACGTAAGGGCAACACATTTTATGTGGGGCCCATGACTGGTTACCAAGTTTTACACAACAGTATAATCGTAGTCTGAAACGTTTGGAACCTAACATAGAAGCAAGTATTTTTTCATTCAACTGTAGTTTAATTTTTCAACGCAATCTCCTTTTAAGTCTACACACTTTTCCCAGCGATGCTCTAACCTCTTTAACCCTTCCAAATGGAAGTTCGCGTCTTTCTCCGCAAAATAGACGTTTCCGTAGGCAATGATCTCCTTCTTCGATGAATATCTCTGTCCTCCAGGCGAAACTTTAGAAAAGAAACAAGTCGCTCTGGTGAATAAGGTGGGTGTTCAACCAATTCGAAGTGCAATTCGTGCATTTTGACTATAGCGACTGCCGAAGTATGAGCAGGTGTGTTGTTTTGGTGGACAAAACTTGCTTCTTTTTTAAATGCGACCGTTTGTTTTGCAATTTCTGCCCACAGCATATCAATTAATGAAGATTTGATAGTCGTTCAATACCATTTGGTGAACATTTTCAATGTTATTGGTGGTGGTTGGAATTTTTAGTTGTGGCGTGCTAATAATGGGTCTGAACCCCGTAAACAGCATCCAGCTCAGTTTTAATTTGTGTAGACGTATTGCCGTCAAATGGAAGAATTTACTCACGGCATGATAATCGGCTTTTTCCATGTTTACAAAAACACTGACATCGACTGACACAAAGGATTGTCAAACAACAACCGAACATCCAAAATGGCTGAAATTTTTACCGGCTCATTTCAGCGTATACGCAATTAATTACATTACCAGAATGGTTTTAACGAGTAGCGCCATCTTCATGTTGAGGTCTAAAACAGTAATATTGACAGCCCCGATTTCCTGAATCGTATGTCATTTCTGATAACACGGATTAACTCCATAATTGCAGCTTTGTAGCTTCATTGGCGAGAACCAACGTCATAAGCAGGGATCCAATATAAAGGCTCTGACGCTTGACAAACAAAAAAAGGAGACATATTTGTGTGAAGATACTGACTGTGGATTGTGGGTCGTTATTAAATATGTTTTTCCTCTTACTCACTACATATACACCGTGTTTCATGTAGTTAGCACATTAGAAGTTTTTGTGCTTACAACGCGAATTTTTTCCAGAAGTTTTGCCTTCTCACATAATTGACCGCAATCTTTCAAGTTAAAATATTTTTAAACTCGTGCAACTTCCGATTGCACCGGAAGTAGGCGCCATCTTTGTTATTTTAAATGTGACACCCTGTATTTTATTCGAGATTTGAATTGCTTATTTAAATAGAAGAACAGAGATACCGGGTTGGATTATGTCAAAGTCAACCGTTTCGGAGTTATTCAACTGTTTTCCATTTTTAGGGCACTTGAACGTGAATTTTAAAAGTTCTTTATCTGAGACATGAAAAAAGATAAACAATCAAAATTTGTTCCTGAGATAGTCAAAGTATTGTCCTATTCGAATATCACCAGGTTTTGCAATAATATTACACAGGGTGTTCTCTAATTAATTTACAATTATACACATTTCAAATGCAAGAAACTTAATTTTTTCAAATAAAACACCCTATATATTTTCGCCTTTTCTGAAGCAGAAAAAAATTGTCTTTCGATCCACTATTACATTCCCTATACCTATCTCTAGAGGTTTTTGAGTTATTGGGGAGATCAGCCTGAAGGCCCGATATTTTGCCATTTATCACACAATTTCAAGAATGCCTTGGAAGTAACAAAATGTTTAGTTGTCAAAATTTCGTTCGCTGTCAGTGTTATTAATTTGATGCTTGGATATTTTTTGTACTTTACTGAATGATTTGATTAGTGCATAATGGAAGGCTATAATAATAATTATCCAAATGAAAGTATCCTTAATTTATTTTACATACACGGAGAATGTAATCGCATAATAAGTAGAACTTGCCGTGTGTTCAATCAGAGATACCCTAATTTGCCTCCGATGAATCGATTCAAATTTGCAAAAATTGAAACACATTTTTTGCGACATTGGAATATGAACACAAAAAGAAATTGTACTAAGCCAGTAACAGGTGAAGAAAACAACGAAATTAATATTCTGGGATATTTCACAGCTCATCCCCATGCTTCGATACGTAAAGCAAATGTGGATTTAGATATTAGTATGACGTCAATTCAACGCGTGCTAGCAAAGAACAAATGGCACCCATATGCACAAAGGAAAGTCCACGAACTGAGAAATGGAGATGCTCGGAGAAGAATTGATTTTTGTGAGTGGCTAACTATTCGTAAACAGGAAGATCCGGACATGTTAAGAAAGATTTTATGGTCGGATGAATCCAAGTTTACCAGGCAAGGCGTTGTAAATATTAAAAATTGTCATTTTTGGGCAGATGAAAATCCCCACTTTTCACGAGTAAGCCATTTTCAATATCAATTTAGTTTTAATGTATTCGCCATAATAGGGTAGGGAAGGGTATTTTATCATATTTATGATGAAAAGCTAACGTCCGAAAAATATTTGCGAATCATTAGGGAAGTGGTGGCAAACATAGTCAATGAAATGCGACACCAAAACTATTATTGGTTTCAACTGGATGGAGCTCCAGCTCACTCTACTCATGCTGTATATCAAGAGTTGCCACAGCTATTTGAGGATAGGTGGATTGGTCCAAATGGACCATGTCTTTGGCCTGCTAGATCTCCGGATTTAACTCCAGTTGACTTTTTTTTATGGAGTTACATAAAAAAAGAGGTCTATGCAACACCAGTTAACTCCAGGCAAGAACTAGAGGATAGGGTGCGAAGAGCATTTGACCAAATTGAAGTTCAAATGATTGAACGTGCAACGACTGACCAGCTCCAAACAAGGTTAAATAAATGCATTGAAGTAGGCGGTGGTCATATTGAGCACTTGCTGTGATTTGGCTTTAGATTTGTTTTTGTTTTCTTTGTTTGACTTATACCGTGAGATCAAAAATGTTTTCGCAATTAATAAATTTTTGATTTTGAACTAGAAGACTTTTTTTCCATGCCCATAACTGCTTACAAATGACTATTAATCCACTCCTCCTATACTTAATCTATTATTTTTTCAGTTTTATTTGGCAAAATATCGGGCCTTCAGGCTGATCTCCCCAATAACTCAAAAACCTGTAGAGATAGGTATAGGGAATGTAATAGTGGATCGAAAGACAATTTTTTTCTGCTTTAGAAAAGGCGAAAATATACAGGGTGTTTCATTTGAAAAAATTGAGTTTCTTGCATTTGAAATGTGTATAATTGTAAATTAATTAGAGAACATCCTGTGTAATATTATTGCAAAACCTGGTGATATTCGAATAGGACAATACTTTGACTATCTCAGGAACAAATTTCAATTGTTTATCTTTTTTCATGTCTCAGATAAAGAACTTTTAAAATTTACGTTCAAGTGCCCTAAAAATGGAAAACAGTTGAATAACTCCGAAGCGGTTGACTTTGACATAATCCAACCCGGTATCTCTGTTCTTCTATTTAAATAAGCAATTCAAATCTCGAATAAAATACAGGGTGTCACATTTAAAATAACAAAGATGGCGCCTACTTTCGGTGTAACCGGAAGTTGCACGAGTTTAAAAATATTTTAACTTGAAAGATTGCGGTCAATTATGTGAGAAGGCAAAACTTCTGGAAAAAATTCGCGTTGTAAGCACAAAAACTTCTAATGTGCTAGTTACATGAAACACGGTGTATACATGTATAATATATTTTGTAACCATGCCTCGGACTTTGCCTGTTGAATAATAAGGACGATTATTATTATTATAACAATTATTTACACAAAATATGTCTTTTTTTTACTGTAGTGCAACCTGCTCATGAGTCTTAAGTTGAACTTGTTAATACTACTAGAACCATTTATTGTAGAATATGTGTATAAATGTTTAATTTTTACTTCATCTGTATGTCATCCGAAGAAAAGGATTATTAAAATGTATCCCCAGAAACTGAAGGGAAATACTAAACCTGAAAATAAATATTTAGGTTTAGTATTTAGTCGTCTTAACCACTAGGTGACACTCCCGTTATATCATAACTTTCATAATTTTAACATGAAATAAAACAAATAAATGTATTACGTTTACACTATATATAATTACAACAAACAAGACAGATGTTTCACTACACATTTCTGCTTCAGATTGACATATTACATTAAATAACTACATACAATCAATATCTCTTATATATGCTGTGAGATTATTAAGAATTTAGAACTACTATAAGCCTAACAGTGTCGGAAGTTTTCCGACATTAACTGATAAGTAATTGTATTATTATCAGAGTTTACTTGTGAAATTAGGTTACGAAAAACCTGTGTTAATGACTAAAGTAGATTTAAGAATCGTGATTAGCTAAGGTCCACTTAATCATTTAATAAATTATTTGATTGTTTAACTTAATTAATCTCTAATGACTCTAGGAAATATAATTTTAAACTTTTGTCTTCTACATGAAGAATATCAAATTGTTCGTTAAAAATATAGTTATTCTCTATCTGATTCGCATGTATCGAAACAGCTCTAGTATTTGTTGTAATTAAATACAGTGTAAACCTAAAACATTTATTTGTTTTATTTTACTTTGAACTTCAATACTGATAAAACAGTTTGATTATAGCTCAATGAGTGTCTTTACTTAGACAAATAGCTCTGGACGTCACATAAGCGTTATCGCATTTAAACAAATGTCTATTCATTTCAATTTGCAAGATCTTATTAGTGAGCGCATTATTCATATTCATAAATTAATCTGATATACTTTTTAATATACGTATTTTCTATAAGTATGACTTATCGTATGCCGTGTAATACAATTAATCGAAACAACACCAGGACAAAAGCAAAAAAAAAACATTCTAGAAAATAAAAGTTTAACTAATCAAAGTCTCACTGTCAAACCATCAAATCAAACTCGACTTTAATTATTTCACAAGAGTCATTAAATTTCTCTAACACATGTTTCGGTAAGATCACTAACCATTATCAGAGAGACAAGAATTAAAAGTGAATGTGTATCTGTGGACCAATAGAGGTGTAAGAAGTCAAGCTATCGTGATCTTAATGTATGTGTCTATTACGGGTGTATTTATAATATATGTGTATGTGTTAGTGACAATTTCCTTTTTGTTTATAGCCCTGTTAATTTTTAAATTGTCAAACAATGTAAGTTTTTTACTCTTATTTACATTAGCTAAAAGTTTACAGTCATTTATATCAAAGGAATGGTTATTTTTTATACATTGTTCTGCGAAGCCTGTATTCTTATTGTTGTGTAATATCGCTCTTTCATGTTCTTTTAATCGTATGTACTTCTAACTTTCGACCACTTTGTGATGTAGATATGGTTGCACAATCTTTTTATTTGGTTTACCCCTGATTTATGGAAATGTTCGGTCTTTTCTTTATTGTTAAATAGCGCAATACCAAGGTAAAACAAATTAACTGTAACCGTTTTTATTTCAGTATTCCTAATGATTGCATTAATTTTATTACTGAAAGGAGGAATATAGTTAATATATTGCCATACTACTGTGTGGCGATTGAAAATTGATTATGGACTGAACACGCTGCAAAAAATGTTACTTTCTGATTTATTTCGAGAATATGGTTTATTGTCACAAATAAAGGAACCCACAAGAGTATTTACAAATATAAATAATCATACTGTGACTTACATATACACATTTATACGTAAAACGCATAACGCACAGACACCGGTGTTTCGACCTTTGAGGTCTCGTCAGTGGGCGTGGAGACTGTCGACAATGGCTGACGTTTCACGTATAAATGTGTATATGTAAGTCACAGTATTTAGTTACTGCTTGATGTTAGTTTTAACATCCATGTGTTTACACTATTCATTTTCGTTTTGATAAATAATCATATGTCTGAATCACAAATTGATTATGTGCTTAGTGACCTCCCGTTTGATGTTAATGACTGTCATGTTAAAAAATTCAACATATCTGACCACTACGCAATCTCCTGTTATATTAAGAACACTTGCAAGACCAATACTCAACCACAAAAAATGATCACAACAAGAGTTGTATCCGAAAGGGGTTTGGATGACTTTAGGACTATCCTCCGCGATACGTGTTGGGATTTTATCCAAACAAGCAATGTAGAATCAGCCTTTGATACGTTCTTGACCTACTTTAGTGGTAACTTCAATGCAACTTGTCCCATGGTGACACGTAAACTAAAATGTAACTTGGATTAACCAAGAATTAAAAAAAAATCAGGGGAAAATCTTAGGTTTATGCATCATATAGTCCGGGCAACAGGTAATCAAATCTACAGAGAGCTATACATAATTGAAAAACGTGATCATAGGCATAGAGTTGAAGCAGCAAAGAAGGATTATTTATATAATAGACTGAATACTAGTAACAATAAAAGCAAAGAAATTTGGAAATATATCAACGAACAAACAGGAAAATTGAAAGATTGCAATATTTATACATTATTGGATGAAAGTGGAGATAAGCTAAATGGAGATGCTGCAGTAGCAAATAGGTTTGCGGATTATTTTGCAACCGTTGCTGAACAGAGATTGAGTACTCACTTTGGTGGTAAGTTATCAGATAATTGTACAGCGTCTGACGTACTGCCGCACAGTATGTTTTTTACATTTATAACAGAAGAAGACATACATAATATCATTATGATGTTAAAAAATAAACAGTCATGTGGATTTGATTATGTTAACAGTAAGATTATAAAAAAAGTTTGTCCAGAAATTGTAAAGCCACTAACATACTTAGTTAATTTGATGGTAGAGAAAGGAGAATTTCCGAACATCTTGAACTTGTGCATAAAAATGGATGTGAAGAAAATGTGGAAAATTACAGACCGATCTCAATTATGGGCACATTTTCTGCAATAATAGAGAAAATTATTGTCAATGAATTATAACAATACATAAACAAATTTAAAATACTTCACCCAAACCAGCATGGATTTAGAGAAAACCATTCTACAGAAACGGCTGCCTTTAAATTTATACAGCATGTCAACGAGGAACTGGACCAGGGAAAATATGCTGCTGGGTTGTTCTTCGATCTTTCAATGGCCTTTGACACTGTTAGTGCGGGATTTGTGAGTGACAAGATTTGTGCATTGGGTATTCGTTTAAATATAAATTGATTGATTACCTCATTTATGAAGGGCAGGTACATGTACGTAGATGTAAACGGTGGGAACTCTGTGGGAAAGAATCTGAGCCTTGGAGTGCCGCAGGGGTCATCGTTGGTCCTCTAATATTTCTATTATATATAAACGATCTGCATAACTTCATAACGACTGGTTATAGAGTTAGTTCTGCTGACGACACTTCGATCTTGTTGTCTTCTGTGACGGATGATGGCATGCGGTTGATGATAGATGAAGCTATAAGCGAAATGGGGAAATGGTGTGATCTCAACAACCTTATGCTAAATATGAATAAGACAACAGTTATACATTTCCATACCCGGAAAAAAATAGAGGATGTCGGGGTTACTACTAGGTTTCTAGGAGTATTTCTGCAGCCTGATCTGTCATGGGAAAGGCATGTGGAGCACGTGGTCGGCAAACTCAATAGCGCGTATTACGACATTTTGAAACTTAAAATAGGTACTATGGATTCTCAGCAATTATTAGAGATATATTATGCCATCGCGTATTCATATTGTGGGGCAATTCGTCGCGAGCTAATGTGAATCGCATATTTATTGCTCAGAAAAGACTTGTGCGGCTGATTTTTGGTTGGGGAATTTTGACATTTCCATCTGTGTTTGTGTATAAGTGTCCTATCTTTGCTTTCACACATAAAGAGAAATTCAAAAGGAACAGTGACTTTCATGACTATCCAACAAGAACAAAGGATAAGTTTAGTGTATTGGTACTTAAATCGGCGGCTTTTCGGAGATCCCCCATATATTGCTGCCTGTCTGTCTAGAATGGTCTTCCACAACAAATCAGGGAGAGTAGTAATATTAAGATATTTTAAAAAAAATGAAGAATCTATTGGTTGAGAGTTGCTTGTATGACTATGGTCAATTTTTGTCATGTTTGTTTTATTTAGTGTTCTTTTATAGTATGTACTGGCTGTTTGTGATATATCTTTATCCATATGACGTAGCCGATATCACTATGTGATCTATGGTTAAATAAATTTATTATTATTATTATTATTATTAATTACTATGTTCTTTTTCCTCTATTATTGGGTTAACCATAAAAAGAGGGGAGAAAGCATTCAGTATCTACAAGAACCCACTTACACACAACACACACAATTTAATCAAAGTTGGAAAATAAAGATAGCATCGTTTCATAGTTTCATAAACAGACTCCTGGGTCCTCCTTAATTATGATAATTTTAATCAAGACACAATAAAAATCATTGCAAAAAACATCCTAAGAAATAAACAAAAGAGATTGATAAGACTAAACTTTTGCGCAAAAATAGAGGAGAAAAAACATAAAAATTTAGAAAGCAAGAGGGCCATAAACAAAAAGGAAATTGTAACTAACACATACACAGATATTATAAATACACCCATAATAGAGGCATACATTAAGTTAACGACAGCTTGACTTCTTGCACCTGTATTAGTCCACAGAATCACATTCACTTTTAAATTTTGTCTCTTTGATAATGGTAAGTGATCTGACCGAAACATGGTTAGAGAAATAAAACTTGTAAAACAATTAAAGTCGAGTTTGATTTGACGAATTGTCACTGACAGGTTAATTAGTTGAACTTTTAAATATATACAAGCTGATTCATTTCCGGCCCTCACCATATCTCGCGGTTGTCAAGTATAGGTTTAAATTTGGCGAAGTTGTTAAATTTTGTGTTTGTTATGAATCCGTAAAAAAAATGGACCTGTGACAAATGACGTTCGCTTTTTTAAAATAAAACTCGAAAATCATATTTTGTTCGTTTACCTGTAGCACATACATTTGACCTTGTATAGAAAAAATAAAAACACATTTTAAACATCTATCCAATGGTGTATTCGAAATTTTTATATGACGTTTCCTTTTTTCTGGCCGTTATCAACTATCTAATTTCTTATAAGCGCCATATTGGAATTAAGCACTTTCAGGTTTTTGTTTCTAATTTCAACCATGTACTACATGTTAACACAAGTTTTTAATAGTATGCTTTAATTGAAAGAATAAATTCTAAGATTAAATTAGGTAGGCATCAAAATTTCAATCCGTCAAACATTTCATTTATCGTTTCATTAGTAATACAAAAATGTCATACACCATCGAAGAGAAACGAGATATGTTAAGTATTTTTTATTCTTCGAACCGAAATTCAACGGTAGCGAGTACAAGATATTTACAATTGTATCCAGAAAGACAACAGCCACATTGCACCATTTTTCTAGATCTTGATAGAAATTTGATTAGGAATGTATTGTTTACTAAGCCGCGTAATGTTCTGATCAACAGGAATTTGAATGAAAATCGACAGGATATTTTATAAATGGCAAATTTAAGATGTGTTCTTGCAAAGTTCATGTTAATCTTGTATTTATTAGATAAATAATAATTCATCAATTTCTACACGCGAAGTTGCGTCCGAATTAAATTTTTCCCAGTCTAGAGTTTGGAGAACTTTACAACGAAGTAGGTTTAAACCCTACAAGATCCATGTTAGTCGCACTTTACTACCTGGAGATAATTTAAGAAGACTAGAATACTGTAATTGATTAATGGCAAGGATAGAAAATGACTAAAATTTTTTAAAGAAAATTATCTGGTCAGATGAAACGAAATTTACAAATTCTGGAATGTTCAACAGAAATACGGAGCACGTTGGGCGGTAAAAAATCCCCAACAAAACAGGGCAAGGATACCACAACATCGTTTCGGAATAAACGTTTAGATGGGTGTTTTGGCAAATCGTTTCTTAGGACCAATTATGTATGAAGAATATTTAAAGGGAGAAAGTTATTTATACCTATACGTACATACATATCTGACTACCTTGACAACAACATCCCATTAAATCAATTACAACATTTATGGTGGTAACAAAACGGCACATATACGGCAGTTGTTATGAATTATTTGAATCAATGAGTTTCCTAACCGAATGGCCTGCGAGATCACATGATTTAAGTCCGCTAGATTATTCTTTATATGGGTATGTTAAAAATAATATTTATAAAGTAGATGCCCAACAAAACAATGAGGAATTACGAGACAGACATCAGAATGCCTTCGATGCAGTTCCTAGAAGAATCGTACAAAGGGCAGTGCAAAATGCCAGAAGGCGTTCCCAACTGTGCATTAATGAAGATGGCCAGATAATTGAACATTTACTATAATTGTTTATTGTTTGCTTTCCTATGTATTGTTTCTGCTACTATTATTTCTTCTTTACAAATGAAGAGTAAAAATTATTTACTTGTACAATATCCTGTCGATTTTCACTTATAATTACACGAGAGTTTCCTTTTTTTCGGATAAATTATCAGCTTTCAACGAAAATTTTCGTTGCTCTTTTGCCTCTTCGATAAAACGACTCGTCCTTCGGACTCGTCGTTTCATCAGGCAATTTGTTGAGTTCAGATACCATTTAGCAAATTAATTTGAGTTTAAAAATGGAAAATTTATTCGGAAATAAAAAGAAAGCTCGAATGTAATTCTATAAGATAATTTACTAAATGTGTAAACAATTACTGAAAATTTTAGTACATAGTAATCATATTATTTAAAAATACAGTTATTAAAAACACAGTTCTTATACATTTTGTGAAGATTACTTACAATGTGTTTGGAAATTTTTTCATACAACACTTCACAACGAACACTATGATGATAAAGTAAGCAAATTGAAGTCGGGTCAACCAAAGATAGTACACAAATCTACACAAATCTTAGGGTTGCGTCGACTTTGACATTTCATTTTGACAGTGAGTTCGTTGATTTTATTACTTAACGAGAAAACACAAGTTGTTGTCAGGCCAACCAAACGTAAACAATTTTTTTCCCGATATGAAAGTTAAAGTAAACTTTTATCGCTGTCAAAATGACAAAACAATCACGACTTATGGCTTTTTTTACACATGCATTAAATTATCATTCAAATTCCTGTTGACATGAACATTACCCGGCTCAGTAAACGATCCATTTTCGACCAAATTTCTATCAAGATCTGGCTAAATAGTACGATGAGGCTGTTGTCATTTTTGTATTACTAATGGACGATAAATGAAATTTTTGACGGATTGAAATTTCATGGCCACCTAATTTAAACTTAAAATTTATTCTTTCAATTAAAGCATAATAACAAAAACTTTTGTCAACACGTAGTACATGGTTGAAATTAGAAAAAAAAAACTCTCTCTGAAGGTGTGGAAATCCAATATGGCGCCTATAAGAAATTAGATAGTTGATAATGGCCAAAAAGAAACGAAACGTCATATAAAAATTTCGAGTACACCATTTTAAAGGCCAAATGTAAGTGCTACAGGTAGAAGAACAAAATAGGGCTTTTGTGTTTTTTAAAAAAAAACGTCATTTATCACAGGTTAATTTTTTTACAGATTCATAATAAACACAAAATTTAACAACTTCGCCATATTCAAACCTATAATCTATATATCCAATAATAAGCGAGATCCTAATAGTGAAGGCCGAGAATGAATCAGCCTGTATAATGTTTCACCAAGAACCTACTACAGAAACAATTAGTAATATTAAAACTTTAACTTACAAATTTATTTTATTTTTGTTTATTTATTCGTAAGTTGTAAGAAATGATCTGTTCGAAACAAGAATTTTTACTCTTTGATTTCTATAATTAGAGAATTTTGTAGTATTATGTTTGTCATGATTACATTTTCAAAATTTCTTGTTCAATTCTTTATTGGAAAAAGAACAATCCGAATATGTCTTGGACAGCAGCCGATTGTACTTTTGTGTTGTCTGTTGCTAGATGCCTGCCCTGTGTTACCCTCTCAGTTAGACAATGCTACCAACACAGCGACACCGATAACACAAGTCTTCACCGATCATCAGGTAACTGTCTCACTCGCGAAGCTCTATCTGTCTCTTTCTATCTGTTGCTGCATGTCTGACGATGCAATGTGTCTCCCTAAACAACAACTACAACAGAAACAGAATCAGAAATTACTACTACAACAACTACTACAACTGCTACTATTCCTACAACAACAACAACAACATCAATTACAACAGCTACTCGTGCTACAATATCTACTACTACATCTTTGTACTACAACAATACGAAACCACCATCACTGCAGTAAAGCAAGGTTTCCATATATACAATTAAAAAAAATATATTAACAGACAATTCAGTAACTAACTAAACATTTCAGTAAGTTGTTGAACAGGTAATAATAAAAATTTTGCTGTAAACAAGCTACAAATTTGCTACACCAGTATCGTATTGATATACTATAGGTACTTCAATTGATACTAAAACGCTATGTACATATGACTCCCCTATTAGTTGTTGTGGTTTCTCTAATTCATAATTCTTTTTTATTTGTACGAACTAATCTATACGTTTTCTTACAGGTATGTACATAAAAAGTATTCAAACACCATTTTTTTTTCATACTCATTATATTTTATTTTATATTTACTCAATACTTACTAGTTTCTTTAGTACTTTCAGATATTCCTTTCAAAATTGGAAAGGAAAACGATTTCATTAAATACTATTATAGAGGATGGTACATGGGAACTTGATGTTTCCGTAACAGCGAACACAAAAAAAAACAATCAACTAATCAGATTTCAGACCTACCTAGATAGCATTGATAAAAATTCGATGATAATATTATTACTAACTATTATAATTAACTTCTTGTTAGGGAGAGGCATAAACGAAAAGAGACAGGGATTATTACATACTTTAATATGCAGGCTCTACATAGATTTTATTGTTTGTTAGGTCAAAAAATCTGATCGAATAGAATATAAGCTCTTAATTACTATAATATATTTCAAATTGTCAAAAATTACTATTTTTGCAGATGAATTAGTACTTTTAATGTGTACATGTCCGTAGAAGAAAAGTGGAACTAGATAAACACGTTTGAATTACGTAATCTCATACACACAAGTTTACAAACACTTCGTATATACAGGGTGTATATGAAGTAAAGGGACAGAGTATGATTAATGGAGAGATGTAATTTTATTAGACTCAAATCCAAAATATTTTGCGCAATTTCCCTCGGCTGACGCGAGAAAAAAAATTACAAAGATATTTTTAAAATATTCGTCGCGCCACTGCACTTAAATACGACTGTAGGATATGGAAGGATGGGGTGGGGTACTAAGTAGGAGTGTGAAGGCGTGCGAGGTCAGTCTCGTTCGATTGTTAATTGTGAATGTTTCGACTGTGGTTTACACAACACACGAACTATTCGATATGTTGTACATTTACGGTGAAACAGGTGGAGATGCATGTCGGACGTATAGGTTGCGTTTTCCTAATCGTCGAGCCCCATCTTACAAGTGCGTAATGGATGTCGTCTTCAGATCAATTCACAAATTTTACAACACAAATTTGTTTTTTTTGAGAAATAAGAAGTGAAAAGTCGTTGAATTTAATCATAATAACAGTAATAGTACTTACTATACATTTATTTGCTTAATTAAAAAAAAAAAAATTCTCGTTGTTGAAAAATATGATATTTTAAAAGAGAGAAATTTGCCCACATCTATTCACAAGTTATTAACAGCTGATATTTCATATTAAGGTTGTTGAACTCTTAGCATGAACACCTGTTTAGAAATAGTAAACAATGCTATCATTGAGGTTTTTATAACGTCTAGAGCTGTTATTGCGGTGTGTGTATGTAAGCGTGTTTATCCCGCCGCATGGGCCAGACATGACGTCGGCTGTCTGGCCCAACTGGCGCGATACCTACGACTAGACACATGCTAAATCCATAGCCGGCACATTAAACACTTTTCAGGGTTTTTTTTTTTATATTGACGTTCGTGTCGTAATTGACTCATAATTTTTGGGATTTATATTCTACATAATTGCATCTTTCCATTTATCATACTCTGTCCCCTTATTTCAAATACACCCTGTATACAATAAATATATGAAATTACTATTGCGAATCAGTGGCATCCCAAAGAGGCCCAACAAGGTTCAAACACGTCTATGTCTCGTTGAACAGTGGCAATATATATTTACTATAAGTTTATTTTCCCATACTTCCTATATAGCGACATCGAATCGTATGTATAGTAAAATTCGTCAAGACATACAAGCTTTCACGATATCAACACTTGTCTTGTTACCGTTCTGCCTTTGCCATTATGCAACGTAAATTAGCCGATAAATCTAGAGCTCTTGTGGTATTACCACAGAAAAACGACCAACGAGAAGCGACAGCATTGTCGGATCCTTGAGTGTTTCGTGTCCCACTTTCGCCTCGTCGTATTTGAGTGATAAACAGCAGCAAAATACACTAATAGAACGTATTTATATTCACACTAAAAGAACTGCCGATAATGTTGCTTCTATAACACATGAAAAAATGTTAAAATACACAAAACAAATTTGTGTAATAATTTTAAATTTTAATTAGTTAGAATTATAATATATATTTCGTATTATATTTCTACCTTTAAAATGTATTTTTACGTTTATAATATATATGAAAGATAAAAAAGCACTGTGATTGTTTCTTAAATTCGAAAGAAGTAATTGGTTTTGTCAAAACAATAAACATCATAAAAAATTAAAAGAGGTGCGCTTGTTTACGAAGCGAATTAGGTAATATCCTGTAAAATCAAATGGTGGTGTTCTTCTATAGATTATCTGAAACTCTTAATAGCTTGAATTACGCTTTATTTAATACCAACGTCATCTTTTATATAAATTTACAATACTAGTAAAAACAAATGACCGAAACAGTTGTTTACTTCTGTTGTCAAATGTACAGACTGCTAATTAATATGTTTTATAAGTAAGCGATTAATATATTATAATTTGATCTAAGTAAAAACATATGCAGACATATCTTTATACATATATGATAAAGTTTGGAACAAAAGTCATAAAAGTGTTCTATAATGTTTTTAAGAAAATCTCTCGGACAGGTCCCAATTCACAATATACGTTGGTTTTGTACTAAAAAAGAAAGTCTCAAAACCTGGACCCGATAGGTGGTGCTGTGATCGAATTTTCAATAAATTCAACTCAAACAAACCCATCGCGTCACCTAGCGGAAAGGGCAGAACAATGTCTGCCTGAACGGCCAGTTTACATACACTGTGTTTGGTCAAAGATCGATGGGATTTTAAGGTGACATACTTCACAATAATTACAAAGTATTGGAGAAAAATTTTGTATATCAATGTTTGCCAATAAGCCCGGAAAAAGATATTGAAAAGTGCAGTCAATATTTTTGAAATGGGCTGTATAAATGAACTTAATCCCTTGATATGTTTGTCTATATTTGGAACGAGAGTTACACTTCTCATATGCCGTAATTTAGTCACAGCTACCTCCCCTAGCCCCACGAATCATTTTAGTACCTGTTTCCTATTTTTAGAACTGTATTTGAAGTATTTATCATCACAATTTAAGGTCAGTCGGCCAAAGATACGACTGTGTTATTGTCGCTGGCGTTGTGTTTATTTAAGTGAATAATTTAGTTTTTTGTTATTATCGTTGGTAATTCAATTTAATTTAGAGCGAACAAAATGCACTTTCCCGATGGAGGTATGCGCCAGTATGCGGATGTGTACTGTGATGTAGTCCTACAAACATCGCGCATATTCCAAAAAAAAAAAGAATTTTAGAAAAAAAAAATTTGTGGAATTCGCTGTAACTAACGTAAGTGTACTAATTTTTCTTATAACTTCTATCAATGAGAAAACACACTGTATAAGATTATTTCTGAGAAATAATTTTTTGTTTCTTTGTTGCCATTTTGTTACCTGTTAAAATTAAAACAGGTATCAAAATGGCTACAAAGAAACTAAAAATTCTTTCTCATATTCTCATATTCTCTGTTCGTGTATTTGAGAAAATAAAAAGGAAAATAATCTTACTAACAACATCTCGTCTAGACAGACAATCGTGCAGGCAACTACTCTTTCATCACCCAGCGAAGAAATAGGGACAGGTTTTTAGTGTGTTTGTTGGTTCTCGTTGGTCGTTGTTCTCTGGTATTACTAGAAAAAAAATATTGTTTCTAGAAAAAGGAGTGAAAAAATATATAATTTTTACGTAGAAGATAATCACTTACTCAAGCTGACGAATATCTTACTAAAAGAACCTTCAATTTTGTTTTAAAGGTTTCTCCACGCTACTTGCACAATTTCCTCATGTATGTGTCGTATTTATTGACAAATGGCTTAACACAAGAAGCTCGTTATATTAAATTGTCTTGATTTCCGAAGATCAAGAAGATTAGCAATAGAAATCCTAACGCTCACCCCGACACATGAAGTCGCCACAAATTCAAATCAACAGCGTGTTCACAATTTCCATTTGATCATCATCCACGAACTAGTCAACTAGTCACGAATGCCAGTAGTACGTTTATAGAAATCGATAAAATACTGTAGATTTGGCGATGTGTCGGATTCTAGTTTTACGTCGTTTCTTTGGAATTCCACGGATCTTCAACAATCATATTTCGTCAAGGAATAAACTTGGCCATTCCATGTTGACTATGGAAACAATCCCAATTTATTCAAAAAATATAGCCAATGATCCAAAATTACAATGTAACACAGATTAAACAAATTAGTTGCCGTGAATTTTCTTCTGTCCATTGACTGCTATTTTATTTGCTGACCAATTCTTACAAGTAAATATGAGCTTTTTTATTCAAGAGTTGATTTTATTCAGTGGTGTCTTAATATAGATCAATTGGTTAATAATCATCTTGCCTAATTTAGTAGTTATCACAGCTCTAGTCATCAAGAGATTTGTTTTTTAATAATTATTTGCAAGTTTACCAATTTACGAAGATGATTTGACGGGACGTAAACCTTTTAATTAAGCATTTAATTTCTTATCATTTTATTACTTCATTGAACTTGAATCAACAGTGCTACAGTTATATTATGCCATTTTATGAATCCCTTTTTCTCTCAAGGTCAGCTGCCGTGATAAGTTATTCATCCGACCAAACTTCTTAGCAAAAAAATTTCGTTTTGGAAAATAATGAAATGGAATGAGCGGAAATGAGAGAAAATAAAAATAAAAAATTATTTTTCTTTTTCAATATTCGAGGGCGTATTTTTATGTTATCTAGCTAGCCATGAAACAAAAGAGTGACAATGTCAAACAAATTATTGAAAAATTGCTGTCACTGTTAGAAGTACATGTGCTAAGTTGTGTTTACTTTATGCTGTGTATAGAGATTTGAGACGGTCCATTTCTCGATAAAATGAGTGAAACTAAAGTTGAACATCGCCGCGTAATAATGTTCCTGACAAAGGAAGGCAATGGTCCAAAAGCAATTTATGAAAGAATGGTTGCTGTATATGGGGAAGATACACAATCTTATTTCCAAGTAAAGATTGGTCTAAACTCTTTCGATGGGACCGAGAGTCAATCAATGATGACCCAAAGCCCGGACGACCCGTTGAAGCTCGAACTGAAAACATTGTGCGAAAAGTCCAAAATTTGGTACTGAAAAATCGGCGTGTAAAGATCTGTGTCATTGCCAATGAAGTCTGTATATCCGAAACAAGTGTTCTCAAAATTTTGCATGACGATTTGGGTATGAAGAAGGTGTCTGCACGCTGGATACCCAGATTGCTTACACCTGTACAAAGACTGTGTAGAAAAGAAGTTTCTCAAGAAAATTTGGTCAAGTTGGCGAGGGACAAAACATTTTTATCTCGAATTATTACCGGGGATGAGACTTGGGTATATTACTGGAACCCTCCTACTAAACAAGAATTCATGCAGTAGGTTCATAAGGGCTCTCCACCACCAAAAAAGGCCAAGACACAATTTTCTGGAAAAAAAACTGATGGCAACTGTTTTCTGGGATGCTGAAACAGTTTTGCTTATTGAATATATGCCGAGAGGGTCTACCATAAATGGAGAGGCCTACGAAAACATAATTAAAAATTTAAAAGCTGCTCTGGAGGAAAAACGCCCGCATTCTTCTCCACAAAAAAACTTGTTGCTGCACGACAATTGTCGAGTTCATAAGGCAAACAAAGTTCAGCAGATAATCAATGACTGTGGGTTTATAGAGTTAAGGCATCCACCTTATAGCCCCGACCTAGCTCCGTCAGACTTCTTCTTATTCAAAAATTTAAAAAAGCATCTCAGAGGAAAGCGTTTTGCTTCTGATGAAGAACTCAAAGAAGCTGTTGAAGGATAATTTGCGGGGTTACCGAAGCAATTTTTTTCTGAGGGTATGGGGCAACTGGAAGAAAGATGGAATAAGTGTATTACTGTTGAAGGGAGTTATGTAGAAAAATATTTTTTCGTTTTCTTATGTGCTTTTTTTTCATGGCTAGGTAGATAACATAAAAATACGACCTCGTATTTACTTGCAACCCAAATTCATTTTCAGATCTTTCAATTAGCAAAACAATGTAGTTTATATCCATTAATAGTTGTCCCATCGAAGGTTGTAGATGAAATTGAAAAATTGTTAAAGTAATACCACCCAGTTTATAGTTTCCATTGCCTTTAGATGAAGTAGTGTTTTCAGATTTACAAAGACTTGCTAAACTCACTACCTCGGCTAGAAGTACTAGAATTGTCTAGTAATCATAATTCCATTTGTTCAATTTTATCCGTTTAATTATACAGAACTATGCCAGTTCCTTTACAACTTTATAATGAAATATTCATCTCAATTGAATCGAATATCCCGTTTTTAGCTGTTAAATCAGAATATAATTTTTTTTTTTACATTGTCAATTGATCAATTCAAACAGCGTCGGCAAGATAAGTGCTAGCTACTTTATCTCGAATTTAAATTATAATAATTTCTTTATAACGTCATTACCAAACCCACGTTATAGTATAATTAACAGCATTACTTGTGAGTCCTAAAAAACAGTAGCCATGAGTTTTTTTGGCCTACAGTGACACCTTAACTTCGTGATGTGTCTTTTCTAATGCCAGTGCATAGAGTCTTGATTGGATAAAGGTCAATAATAATTAACTCGAGCTTCATCCCCAGCAACAATTCAACACAATGCACTTCTCTGTCTTCATTGCAGAGGTCCAAAACGCATAGGAACTTACCACGCTATGTTGTTTTTGCTGCAACCCATATTACACTGATCTTAGTCATGCCAAGACGATCATGAAAAATTGTAGTATCAGATACTCCCGTTATTACTGCGTGCTGTGCCTTCTTTGCCGAGCATATTGAATTATTAAGTTTTCGATTTTTTACCAAATTTTGGAGTGGCAACTTCGCTAGGTCTCGTCAGCCGTGGGTTGTGCTTAAGTGATACCTTACCTTGCGTAAAGCGAATGTTCCACTTAAAAAACATAGTTTTTCCCGAGAAAAAATCCCTGTAATCCGATTATATCTCTTCCATTATGGTATGAACAAACTTTCCTTGTTTTGTTAGAAACTTTATAATGGCGCGATACTCGAGTTTCTTCCCGATTAAGTTGCTTGGTGAACGATAGTTTAAAGACTACTGACGCGATTGTGTTAAAACCTTATATTTATACTAATAATGAGTCACTGAACACGTTACGACACGAAAGAGTTGTCCCACATTTATAAAATATAACAAAATTTTCTAAGAATAAGATACGTAATATTATCATAGCTAAAAATTATTATAAATAACGAAAAAATCTCATTTCTTTCGAAATCCAAAACAAAATTTAGTACCTGCCCAAAATGCACGGTCATACGGAGAGATTTCATATTTTTTGTGGAACACGTACGTGATATACAGGTGTTCCGGAACTCGCGCCCCAGAGAAAACAGACAAATGTCGACGACAGTCCAGATCCCGAAAATATATCAACATATTAGGTTAAGGCAGATGTCATTCAAGATGTTACACACACCATCTTTTTTTTTTTTATAAAACAATAAATGGCTATTCTGAAAAGAAACTTGTTTATTCTAATATCCGTGAACTTCTCATAAGGACCAGGAGAAAAGGTATAACATAATTCGTAACCATTTCAGGAGTAATTGTAGCAAAGGCTTCCCAAACAAGACCCTTGAGTTAATGTAGCAATAGGATACTTGTATATATCGCAGCCTAATAGTCATTTACGGCAAATAGCTTTTCTCTAGGCAAATGATATTTGCCTTGGCAAATAGCTCCATATCATTTATTTCTGCTCAAAAGCTATTTTCCTAGGCAAATGGGTTTTTAATTTTTATTTGAGGTTATGTTTATCTGTGTTTACCTAATGTTTATGTGCTTCGGTTCTTCATTTAGCAGTGTTCTACCTATAACATGTAAGTTAATATTAACACCATGGTAGATAAAGATTAATTTTATTTAAGGCTGCATACAAACTACAAACAAACAACAATTAAACAGTCGTGGAGCCTGCAACGAACCAATGAAATTGGTGCGATTTTAAAAAGTTTTCGTTCAAAACAAGTTCAGAATAATCCTCAGGCCCTCTCAGCAAAAGAAAATATTATGGCAAAACATATGACCTCCTGGAGATATCCGGCGTATCAAAAGTTATTCGGAAAGCAAAATCTGTTAACGACTATCTTATTTATGTTACACCAATTGAAGAATTTTTCTATAAAATTGATGAACAACACAAAGCGGCAGGGCACGGGGGAAGGGACAAAATGCTTCATAATTTGAAAAAGAAATGTAACATTCCAAGACTGGCAGTTAAAGTATACGCAGAATTGTGTAAAACTTGTAACTTGAAAAAAAAACAGAAGCATGCTGGTTTGGTTGTAAAACCGATAACATCAAGAGATTTCAATCAAATAGGACAAGTTGACTTAATTGACTTTCAATCCTGCTCGGATAGTAAATATGAATGGCTATTAAACTACCAAGACCATTCCACAAACTTTTTATATTTGAGACCATTACAAACAAAGAGGGCTGCGGAAGTAGCCAACGAATTACTGAAAATTTTTCTCGAGCAAGGTGTACCAGTGATCCTGCAGAGTGATAATGGACGGGAGTTTACAGCCGAAGTAATAAAAGAATTGGTTTTGTTATGGCCAGAATGCAGAATCGTACATGGACGTCCCAGGCACCCAAAAAGCCAAGGGTCCATTAAAAGGGCAAACCAAGATATTGAACAATTGTTAAGAATGTGGATGGAAGAATATAAAACTTCTCGTTGGTCGATCGGGTGTTACTTTGTGCAATGGTTAAAAAATACATCATATCATCGTATCATTGGTAAGATCACCTTACAAAAGTCTATAAGGTGCAGATCCGAAAATAGGTTTACGCTCTACAAATCTGCCATCAGATCTTATTGATAAAATACAGGCCGAAGAGGAGTTAGAAAGCGTAAACATAAACGAAGGTGAGAGTAGCAGAGATTGTGTATCACATGATGGCAGTATTGCAGTACCGGCAGAAAGTCCTGACAATTCTAAAGTTGAGAACCCTCATCAAGAAGAAAATTCAGGCAAAGCAAATATAGTACAGGTTGCCGATTCTCAAATTGAGACGTACGTAGGAGAAACCATTGAGAATATTCCTACGGTGACAGAACGCATTACGGCAGTTGGTTTAGGCACTAGTGAAGACTGTAACACAAGTCTCGGTGGCATAATATATTGCTGTGTTTACGGCAACGAAAGTACCGGCGCTCACGCTTGTTCAAAGTGCAATAAAATAGTGCACGTAATTTGTGGTGTTACGTCTGAAAACGATGAAGGGTTTGGAAGCCAAGTTTTTTGCAGACTCTTTTAAAAAACTGGCTGACTAGGAGTGACATAATACCTGTTTCGTCAATTAGTTTTAATTATGATGATATTCCCCAAGATTGCTTTATTTCCTTAAGAGAAACCTGCGCCAAGTAGTCTATGTTTTGGGCCAAGGATTATCAAAATGTCAATGTAGGCCTTCAAAAACCCAGTGCCATATTAAACGATGTGCCTGTTTCAAGACTGGAAATTTGTGCAACAGTAGATGCCATTCCAGTAATACCAGCCAAAATAAATTGTCCAATTGACAGCTTCATTTTATCCAAAAATACAATCTCCCTGGTGTTACTTTTCAAAACGATGAAGGGTTTGGAAGCCAAGTTTCTTGCAGACTCTTTTAAAAAACTGGCTGACTAGGAGTGACATAACACCTGTTTCGTCAATTAGTTTTACTTATGATGATATTCCCCAAGATTGCTTTATTTCCTTAAGAGAAACCTGCGCCAAGCAGTCTATGTTTTGGGCCAAGGATTTTCAAAATGTCAATGTAGGCCTTCAAAAACCCAGTGCCATATTAAACGATGTGCCTGTTTCAAGACGACTGGAAATTTGTGCAACAGTAGATGCCATTCCAGTAATACCAGCCAAAATAAATTGTCCAATTGACAGCTTCTTTTATCCAAAAATACAATCTCCCTGGTTTACTTGTGTTTATTTTATTGTTTATTTCGTTTTAAGAGAAGATGTCTTCTTTTTTAAATATCTACGTTTGTATTGCAACTTAATAGGGATAAAAATAAAATTTCCCTGGTTTACTTGTGTTTATTTTATTGTTTATTTCGTTTCAAGAGAAGAAGTCTATTCGTCTACGACATTTGTCCAATTGTGAATCTTTTTGCCTAAAAACCCAGCTGGCAGATACTATTTGCCCAGGAAAATAGCTTTTGAGCAGAAATAAATGATATGGAGCTATTTACCAAGGCAGATATCATTTGCCTAGGCAAAAGCTAAAATAACTATTAGCCTGCGACATATACAACATTTTTAACGGGACAGAAGTTTTACAAATATTCTATTCCTGTGCAAAATCTCTAATGCTACAGTACCTTCTTCAAAGATATCTAAATTAGCCCCTTCATTTTCAACAGTTCGTACAGTCCTGGGCGCACCACTAAACTACTTTCAATTATGTAAAATTTACCTTGTCTCAATTATTCTTACCCTGAAAGTCTGAAGATAAATTTGTGATCAGGTTGACTCCTCTTAGGAAAGCGTTTGTCGTAAACACTTGCTGCCTCTCTCTTCCGTCCATATTCTCCATAGATTATCAAAACGAAAATAAAAAGTGTAAACACATGGATGTTAAAACTAACATCAAGCAATAAATAAATACTGTGACTTACATATATACATTTATACGTAAAACGTATATGTATAAATGCATGTGTTTGGGATACACACATACATTGTGCCATTGCCGACAATCGAACGCACAGACACCGGTGTTTCGGCCTTCAAGGCCTCATCGGTGCACGTGGAGACTGTCACCACCACGTGCTTATGTCAGTTTTGCGTGGTAGATGCAGTGAGAGTATCACAGCGACGTCTAACACCCAATCGCTTATTCTGTGTCATCTTTTGGGTGTTAGATGTCGCTGTGATACTCTCACTGCATCTACCACGCAAAACTGACATAAGTAGCGTTTTAAGTTTTAAAGCCATTGTCGATAGTCTCCACGTGCACTGATGAGGCCCCAAAGGCCGAAACATCGGTGCTTGTACTTTCGATTGTCGGCAATGGCACTTAATGTATGCGTGTATCCCAAACACATGCATATATGCATATACGTTTTACGTATAAATGTATATACAGTGTGTTCCAAAAAGTTTTATACAAATGGAGAAAAAGTTTATCTTACATTTCACAAAAAAAAAATATTCTTTATAAAAAGCTCTGCATGACTTGTAGATCCATAATCAAGTACAATTTTCTTAATATATTGGCCAGAATACAGGCAAAATCAAAATGATTGTTTGGAGTGAGAGTAAAATACATTCAAACTGTAGTGGAGGGCAAAATGTTTATTTTATTTGTTACTAAATAGCACACTTGAAGATTAGTGATTTTCCCAGATAAAAATTACAAGATTATTTAAATAAACACGTCAGCAATTGTTGTATTAATGCACAATACGAAACATCGTAAGATCCCGTTCATAATAAGTTCCTGATTTTGTGCTGTTCATCCATATTAAACAGATTCTGGATCGAGTGCTTTGAAATATCTAATAACTGTCAACAATTGTCAAATGTTACATCAGTGTGTGTTTGCAATAATTAGAAATGCCAGTAAAATTGAGTATTAGTGATAAAATTGAAATTGTACTCATTGTTGGAGAAAATTATAAAACATGTAGGGAAGCAGCAGAAATCTTTAATAATAGACACCCTGATAAAAGAATACATTTCACAACTGTCAAATATGTAATATGTAAATTCAAGAGTTCTGGAAATGTTAATAATAAATTTAGAAAGAAACATCGGGCATGGGTTACAACTTAAGATATTGAAACTGATGTGATGCTATCGGTCGTGGAAAATCCAAAATATTCACTTCGAAAACGATCCAATTTATTAAATGTAAGTAAAACTACAGTTGCACGAACTTTAATGTCAAATAAATTTAAACCATACAAACCCCAATTTACCCATACTTTAAGAGAAGGAGATGCTGAACGAAGGTTCGAATTTTGTGCTCGTATCCAAGGAGAATTGGAAGATAAAAGATTTATGACACGACAAGTACTTTTCTCTGACGAAGCAACGTTTACGTCTAACGGTACCGTAAGTTCACAAAATTGTCGATGGTGGAGCGATATCAATCCAAATTTCCATGTCCAAACCAGAGATCAGTATTCATTTAAAACTAATGTATGGTGTGGCATTTACAAAGACAGAATTGTTGGACCATTCTTTTTTCGAAATAACATGAACGGTGAAAGATATCTACAATTTTTAAATAATCAGTTGTCTAACTTTCTTGATGAACTACCACTAAATGAACGAGGAAAAATATGGTACTAACAGGATGGAGCACCATGTCACTGTAACAGAAATATTCTGGAATTTGTCCTCCACACATTTAACGGAAAAGTGATCGGGAGAAACATGGAGTTTCTTTGGCCTCCAAGGTCTCCAGACATTACCCCTCTAGACTTTTTTTGTGGGGCTACTTAAAAGAAAAGGTATATCTTCAGAGGCTATTTCTAGATCTTGATCATCTTGAAAGAATCATTAGACAAACATGTGAAGCTATAACTCCAGATGTGATTAGAAATGTCATTAAAGAATTTAATCAACGAACAATCACCTGTTTGGAAAGGGACGGTAGATACGTTGAAGTTCCGTAGTATTTCAGTAATTTTACATGTTCCCAATAAAATTTATTAGTTACGTATTATTTTTTGTTGATAAATTGATAAAGAGGTTATCAATTTTTTATCATGTCTTATTCCTTTATTCAATAAATAATTTAATTAATAATATCTTGTAATTTTTTTCTGGGAAAAAAAATTGTACTTGATTATGGATCTACAAGTCAAGCAGAGTTTTTTATACAAAATATTCTTTTTTGTGAAATGTAAGATAAACTTTTTCTCCATTTATATAAAACTGAATTATCTGAATTATCAGCATTTCCACATAATCGGCGGCAGTATACATAATAAAAGAGCAGAGTGGAGCATGACGGCGGTACTTAAGCAATTTGAAGGGATTAGACAGATACTTTGACACTGACGTTTCTCAAAAGTTCAATCGTCGACGACATTATTGACAACGTCACATATAGACAAACTATGTAACCTAGTAATAATTATGAAAAATCCTCCTAGATGGCTTACAACGCTCTGATTTGTTCGAGATATAAACATTTTCTTCTTTGACGTTTTTTATTTGTTCTTTAATGGTGATTATTCTTTTTTTCTCTGGGGCGCGAGTTCTAGGACATCCTGTATAGGTATGGCTTTGACAAAATACTTGTTTTAACATCGTGTTGGCAACATTTGTTCAAACTAGGCATTATAAAGGCTTTTCTTAAACAAAACACACCTAACTAATATTGAAAAGAATACTATATATAAAAATTCAAAAGGTGTCAATTGTTACAACATATTTTAATCATTTTCAATTTGTCTAGTAGTATGTAAGTATGAGAATTTTTAGCTAAATCTTAAAACAATATTCAAATTGATCCACAATTCGCTACTGATTCTATTGCATAATACAGAATAACTACATCGTGATAGAACACTACCAACACGAAATAGAAAAAAATTGTTCTAAACTATCAGACTACAGACTTTTAGGTAACTGTTTAAGCAATATTCAAATTGACTCACAATTTCATGAGAATCATCATACGATGTTGTATAATTTTAGATGATGTTCGTGTTATTTCAATCGTTTGTTGGATTTTGAAAAGAGGACGTTTCGGCAGTAATTCTTCTACCATCTTGAGCGAGCGATGTAGGACGACGTCGAACAAAAATTATAAAATTGTGGTGGCAGAGGAGAGCTTTTTCTTTAACAGAATTGATATATTTGAAATTGTTTGGAAATGTTTTTGGAAAAGAGCTCTCATGAATATGTGTCTGAATACGTAATCTAACGCTCACCACTTTACAATTATAACTAAAGTAAGAAACTTTCATAAACTGAAAGAAATCCATCTCCTTAACACAGAGTATTGATTCTTTAAAAATATCAGGTTCACATGTGCACCTCTACAAAAGTATTCAAAATCTTATCATATTGTTTTCATTTGGAAATACAACAAGGTAATGAGACAAATTATATTAGTATTTCAAACAGACATGATATATACATTATTATTTTATATAACAGCATAGATTTTTTTTAAATATTGCAATGACAGAATTTTTGCAAAATGCTAACACTTCAACGAACAATATCAAATTAGATGATTAATTTTCTGAACATGCATAAAAGACAACAAATTTACCTCGATTTACAAAACTTTACATTTTTAATACTCTGCAATACTACAAAAATATAAAAACAAATTATATTACTTCATTATATATAATTTTACTCTAATCAATATTAAAATGAGAGGGTTCTTTCCCTTAGCTTTCTCTTATAGGCTTTCGTTGTTCTATATAAATGAACAGGTTTGGTCACATTTTCTGCAGAATATCAGTTATAGTTATAATGATCAAAAATACGATATTAATATTATTCTTGTAATATGAACTTTTATATTTTATGAAAATAGTTAAGTAGTTTAATAATTTTTACAACAAAAAATCAAAGATCAAGATTACAATCAAATTTAAAAAATATGAATTTTGTCTTGAAATGATGCTTTTCATTCTTCATGTGTATTTAGGTATTTTTATATTATTATCATTGATCAGTATGCAGGTAAGTAATAAGATAAGGATATAGTCAGGATAATTACTTGCTCATGCAAATTTAAAATAATAAAATTCAATTGTTGTTCATAAAAACTTTAATTAATAACTGTCAATTTGTCATATTTTGCTAAATGTAAAATAATGTCTAAAAAAATCTGCTTCACGTAGGCATCAAATATTCGTTGGAACATCCCATTAGTGTACAATGTTACTTATATCTTACCTTTTTGATGAACAGGCTTGGTTATTAATCTTACTTAAGAAATCCTGAACAGATATGTGGGGTAATTGTATTTTGTGTTATTCCAACTGCTACTACTGTTATGCTTTTGTATTAGTCTGTATGTTTCAAAATATTCTGAATAATTCACTCGTTTTTAGATACTGGAAATAGCTTCTGATTCTTCTAGAATGCGATGTAGTCTGCAAAAATTAAAAATAAAATATCAAATTCAATTATTGCTTCAAGAAATCCCAAAGCTCGAATAATTATGTGCTTTTTAATCAAAATCGATGCCTCTATCTCACTATAAGTCACATGTCGATCGTGTTCTATCATTTTCCGCACAGCATCCATGTCTTTTGGAATCACAACAGATTTTGGTCGACCTTCACGTGATTCAACACTTACTGAGGCACGACCATGACGAAATTCTGCAAACCAATTGTAAACTGTCTTCTTTGATGGGGCTTCATTACCGAATGCCCTTTTTAAGATCGTAAAAAATCATCCAACGAAAACCTTCACGAGAATCTCCATTATTTTAGAAACTCACTGTCTTAAAACTGTCACTGTCAACAAACTACTGACTCGATTTCAAAGCTATCGCGGATACTTCATCAAGAAATGTCAAACTTTAAGAATATAGTGTTTATATTTGACGAAAGCACCATCTAGTGGTCGATTGTAAAAATATAAAAGGTGCCCCTTGTATATATTTTTGGGATTAAGAAATTCAAATTCGGTGTCAAAATCTTCAAAATCAAAATGACTGACCGACTTTTTTTTTAAAAATTGGGCATTTTTTTTTCAAAAGTGATACGTATGGGTTTTTTGGGTAAAGATCAAAATTCGATGTCAGAATTTTTATAAACAAAATGGCTGACGCAGAATGGTAGAAGAAATTTGTAAAAAAAATATGCTAGTTTCTTGAAAATTAATACTTACAAGTTTTCGGTGTCAATGAACCACTTTGAATCGAAGTGTAAACATTGGAAAGAGTTTATGTGATTACAGTTGCATTAGTTATTTTACATAATCGCTTTTTTACATTAACTAACTTATTCTACAAAACTACATCCTCAAATATTTGGTGAGCTTCCAGAGGACGAAACCAGATATTCCAAGAATTTTGGACTAATCTGGTCACTTCTTTTTGGTCGAATTTTTTGTAATGTTGATATTAATGGATGCGAAGGTATCAGGAACCTTTTGGAGATAACGTCATGTTTCTTTACGGGCTTTTTGGGCGATAATTTGAGGTTTAGATAGTCATCTAATTGTTGAATTATGACAATCAATGAAACATTTTCAAAGAAACCCGGAGTTTTATTATCATTATTGAAAGTTCTGTCTTCAACTTTCAGTTTGTTAATACTTCGCCAAGCTATTTCCAATGCTAATTTTGGAATACGGGCGCTACTGCCCCAGGTGACACGCCCACTATGGTTGTGCAATGCAACGCGACAGCTCAATATTAGAGAAGGGGATATTTATCCCACCCATGGGGCATTACACTTAGCATGAGCACTGGCATCAGATAATCACCGCTGATATAAAAAAGAATCCTCAACGAGAAAACATGCACATTGAATTTAGGCATAAGAAAATAGAAAATTATTATTTAGAAGCTAAAAAATTAAATTACTGGATAATGATATCTTCTCAATAACTCTTATATCAGTAATAAGATTTTAGAAAAAAGAATTAAAAATACAAAAAGATTAACTTCAAATTAAACTAATGAAATTGACAAAAAACACCAAACTTCTTTAAATTCTAGTTTTCAAATTGAGTCTGAACGTCTGGGGAAAATTACCGGAAGCAGTAACAAAGAAATGTATACTGTTACCAAAAAAAATTCTCCAACTTTTTGCTGTAAACTAATTTTTAAAGAGTGCAACATTTGTGAACATTCATATCAGTGCTCTTGTGTTCATTACTGCACTACATACACGATTTGTAAGCATAATCGCTATGTAGTGTTGTTTGAGAAGACAAGTTCGATAACAAAATTCAGAATGAAATATATAATGATCAATTGTTGTTTCCATTATTTATTTATTTAGGCTTTATTAAAAGTAGATTTCCTATCTTCGTGCATTTAGAAAAAAAACAGAGTTGGTAAAATTACATCGACTTTAAGTGTGCAATGAAATATGTATAGTAATTGTGAATCTCACTTGAATGAAGAAATCACTTCTTTTTAAAAAGGTGCTTGCGCAGTATAATGCCCTATGAGTGGCTCTTTATCCGCTTCTATAATATTAGACCTCTATTCGCTTTAGTTCAATAGTGTCATATAATACCATAACGGTATTATTATGAGAAGTAATGAGATTTTAATTTGTATATAGGTAATAGATGAGAAATAATTTCTCTGTATATGTATTTTGACGTAAAACATAGATAGTAAGTAAGAAGGTGTAACGGAACCCCTACTTTACTACCGACTATAACTCAATTTCTCTCAGGGCGGTTTGGGTTTATCAGAAATGCGTAATAAAGAGGGTTCCTAAACATTAATTAAAATTAATAAAAAGAAAAATACTATTGAAACTTTAAATAATACTTATATTAAAATCAATGAATCACACATATAATTTTAATAGATAACGAAACAATCTCATATGAACATGAAAGAGATCAAATTTATTGACAAGACAATTTGAATACAATTTTATATATACCAAACAGATACAATTCTTTATATATATTTTTCCATATAGTCAAACAAAACAACGA
Organism: Amphimallon solstitiale; assembly: GCA_963170755.1. NCBI lineage: Eukaryota > Metazoa > Arthropoda > Insecta > Coleoptera > Scarabaeidae > Amphimallon > Amphimallon solstitiale. Next base: position 121,192,613 of record OY720677.1, read on the forward strand.
ATGCTAGCATTTACTACGTATGCTTTATACACGTTTTGTGTATCATTATATAAACATACAATGCGGCTAATACAGATTAAATTACATTCTCCTTATTAGAACGGAGAAGATAGTTATTTGATAACTTTATTATATTAACATCAATTTAACAGTTATTTTATAATCTTTATAAAATACCTTATAACAAAGCTTCTTTCTTCTCTCTTCAATAATGTCTATTTTCCATAAAATCTTCTTTTTCTTTCGATGTTTTCATCGGTATCAGTGGTCACGATCCTATGGTGACGAATCCCCTTGCTTTGTTTACAGGAGCACAATATATTCTTTGATTAAACTTTTAACACCGTGCACATTTACTCTTTACGTGCTACTTAAATCACTATTATTGTAATAACAATTCTTATTATTGTTATCCAATTTGTTATAGGAGTGGAGGTTCTCCTTTATTTTTATAACATTTAACAAATATTACTTAAATGTTTTCTAGTCGGGGTTCGACGATTTCTTTATGAAATCAGTCAGTCGAAACCCTCCCGACTTTGAAGTTAACCATTCGACTCTAGGTCTAGCTGTCGACTCTCTTGTTCCCAGTGCGTGTTTGCATTTTTATGTTGAACCGCCGGTGCTTCCCCGCTTTCCATATAGTTAGGTTGTTCCCACTGTATGTTTCTCACACACACTCTTTTACGTCGGCGAATGTTTATCACAACTGTAGCGTTTATTTCACTGTTGTAAACATTCGGCGCCACAATTCTTAGAACTAAACTTATCTTATGACTAATACTTACTTAATAATACCATAACATATTCATTGATTTTAATTCTTATTTTTCTTTAAAATATTAATAATGAAATGTACTTAATTAAATTCTAAAAATATAAAAAATTACCAATTCGTAAACGAACTGGTATGTACCATTACAAAGGGAAAGGGATTTTTTGCATGGATTAGATAAGGTGTGTACAACACTTCCGTTTGATTTAGCACAATACAATTATACTATGATTGTCTTAGTTTAAATCATCCTTTTGAAATAATTCAATCATTGTCAAGTTACACTGACATTATCAATAACCTACAAATGTGTTACCTACTTAGTTCAGCTGTAAAATAATAATGAACTACAAGTTATGAAATAAATAACGTTTTTATTAACCAGAAAAACTAAATTACATTAATTGTTGGAAATGTCCCCCGTTTTGTTCAATGCACAAGTTTACGCGCCCCCTCATGCTGTGAAAAGCGTTTTGCAGCATTTCTGGCGTTATGGTTGCACATTGCTGAACAATTCTTTGTTGCAGTTCTTGCAACTTATGTATCGGATTTGCGAAAATCTTATTTTTTAAATAAGGAAAGATAAAATAGTCCATAATTGTCAAACAAGGTGATCTCGGAGGAAACTCAACTTCCGTATGCAAACTTATCAGCCGGTCATCAAAAAACTCGCGGAGAAAATCAAGATTTTCTCGTGTAGTATGTGCTGTTGCACCGTCTTGCTGGAAATACCGTATTGAAGTTAATCATCGTCTAACTGTTGCACAAAGTCAGTCAAAAAAATATTTCTGTACCTTTCTGCGTTGACGGTGTAATTGAAAAAAATTGGCCCAATTATTCTTCTGCGAGAAACTGCCATCCAAACACCAATTTTCTGAGCATGTAGTGGCGTTTCAATAAAAATATGCGGGTTATCAGTGTTCCACATTCGCATATTCTGAGAATTGATGTATCCCGAAAGGTGGAACCAAGCTTCGTCAGAAAAAACGTTAAGTTTAGCAGATCGTCATTCATTAAATTATTAACGAACCAATGGCAGTACGCAAGGCGTCTGGGGTGATCTGCAGGCAGAAGAGCTTGACATGATTGCTTCTTATATGGATGCATGTTCAGGTCCTTCTTTACAATCGTTTGGCATGTTCCATAAGAAAGCCGAATTTCTTGAGAGAGACGTTTTAAAGGTTTTGTAGGCTCTTCTTCCATACGTTGACGAACGTCATTAATAACTTCTTCTGTACGAACTCTTCGTCTACCAGCTCCTTTTTTATGCGTCATAGAACCACTTTCGCGAAACACTTCAACACCATTTGTAAGGCATGCATAAAAATTGTCCGGTAATACTGCTACAGCTGGGAAGTGCTCTCGAAAATTGTCCAAACACAAACGTTGACTGTATTCCCAAGATCCATTAACTAGCACACCCGTTCGAAAATAGGCTTCAATCATGTAAATTTTGTGCTCTGTGGTGAGAACCATGATTCAAAAACCGTGCAGGATTAGAAAACTTCAACACAATAACTTGACAGATTTTGACATTCAAAAAATTATGACATATCTAAATGTACGATACACGCTACGACAATAATTTTAAAATCCATGACCACCATTGACCAATTTAATTGTTGATATCCCGGTACAATTATACAAGTGTATCTTATGAGAATCAATATGATTTTTTTAGTTTGTATATGGGTTGTATATAGTATAGATGGGGGGGGGAGACGGAAAGAAAGAAAAAGAGAAATAGGAAAAGATAGTGGCGAATTGGTAGCTAGAAGTAGATTTCATATATGCGGAAGGTTAAGTGGAAATGAATGATTGCTGGGTCTGCCCCCCCCCCCCCACCCCGGCTAATTTTTGTAATTTAGTTGGGTTTGAAGAGGTTACCTTGGATTGGTGGGAGTTATTTAGTGGGCAGTCGCAATTTCATAGCCGCATGTCGAAATCATTTTTCTGTATCTAAAATTGTTAAGAGCAATTTTTGACGTATCGATAAAAGCACCTTAATTAAAGTTTTCCACGTTATTGCAGTCATATTGTACAGTGCGTGTCTAAAGTCCTGTTATCTTTCAAACGAAATGGAATAAAACGTTGAAACCAAAATAAAACAAAACTATTATAAAAATATGACAGATGGCGTTGTAGGCTGTATCATCTTAAAAATTTTAAATGGCATTTGAAAGGTATTTGGAAGATTCATTCAAATTTGTGCGTCAAGTAGATTTCTGAATCGTATAACATTTATGCTGTGAGTTTTGTGCTGTCGTTGCTGTCGATGAAGTCATAGAATTTTTTTTTTGGGAGAGATCCTCGATGAATTATGGGATAAAGGGGGTGTTTGTCTCGTTGTGTATTTGCGAGTTTCTTACATACCAGGGACCATCCTGAGGGAAGTATTTTGAAATATTTGTATTTATTTTATATAAGTCGGAGCTGCGTGTTTCCATATCTGTGATCCATAGGATAACGTGGGTCTTAGAATTTGTTTGTAAATTCTTAATTTTAGTTTCGGATCGAGGGTACTGGCGGAGCTCAGGAGTGGCCGAAGGCTGCCCCTGTCCATTTTTGTCTTCTTTAAGGTGGTTTTAAGGTGATATGAGTACGTGAGTCTTCTGTCCAGATTGATCCCTAAGTACTTGACGCGTGGTAGCCAAGGTATTTCTATATGGTCGGTGTAAATTTAAATTTCCTTAATTTTTTAAAAATAACACAGAATATCACTGGTAGCAAATAAAAAAAAACTACTAAAACTTTTTTTGATTTTATTTAATAATGTATACATCTATTATTTCTAAACAGAAAATTATATTTGCATTTGTAGTTCAATAATGCATTTATATAATTCTGGATATTTAGAGCTTTAAACTGCAGTCAGTTTGTCTTGTGGGTAAAAAGGAGTTCACTTACGTCTTTGACACTATGTGAACTTAAAATAGATGTAAATAGTATTGATCAGAAGGATATGACTCAATGAGAATTCTAATGCACTTAAATAATATTTGGAAAAGTGTGTGCAGGATATTTGTATGAACGATCAGGTCTATGACTTCCTACCGACTAAATATGGTAGTCTCCAAATATTATTTTAACGAACTACTACATTTAACGGAGCATTCTTAGACTCGCAGACACACAAAGGACCAATGATAGACCGGAGAAGTTGTAACATGCACCAGGAACCTAAAATATAAACCAGTAAAATTTCACCAATCAGAGAACGATGAGCACATCGAATAGCAATTAACCACAAAGTGGCCATCCATCGAAATAATGTCAGTGACACTTTGATCTTTGTAGATATCTTATTCACCCTGTTCCTCCACCAAAATTATTTTAACGTACTACTCATTTTTGACGAGCAATCTTCAGGTGCCAATGATAAACCAGTGATTTAATAGGATTTAAATGATTGGTTGAATAGTAATAAAAGAGAATTTCAACCGGTTAACAGAATCCGAATAAGAATTAATCACAGACCAAGGATCAACCACACCATCATCAAATTCAACAATAACATCAACAGCCCTTTCCCCGGTCAACCCACTGTAGTACTTGCAGTATTTGCTACCGACTAAACATGGTGTGCTTCAAGAATCACTTCTAGAGCAACTCTATTTGATCATTTACATTTTCGATTTATTTTCATTTATCGCAGCTAGTATAGTTGTGCTCTTCCAGCATTATGCCAATCAACTAAATGTCAACGGCTGCAGGCTTGATCATAATAAGCAATTCTCTGAATTTTTAATAGAAAATAACAAGATATTGTTTTCTTACATTTTAAAATTAAACAAGAAAAACTATCCTCTATTCATTATTTCCCTTGAGTAAGTGTCTTAGCATCTGTAGTTTATTATTTACTGTTCTGTTTAAATGTTGAAAACAGAGTTGTTTAAAATAATTTGTAAAATTGCTCTTTTGCCTGTAACATTGTATATCGGTTACGAAGAAATAATTATTCCGTTGAGTGCTGGTAAAAGTATTATTAGTATAACATTAAATAATGCAACATTTATTATAAACTATAAGACTATATTTCTCTAAATTTTAAACTTTAATATGAAGATTGATTTATGTAAGTAGATATATTTTTAACTAAATCATTTTACCGTAAAAACTCTACAGGCTTTTCTAATTGAAGAAATTTGACCAAACTTGTTCACGAATATAAAAAATATAACTATTGCTGCAGCTTATATAATTGTCCGCTTTATCGCTTTCCCCCCCACTGTTCCTCCACCAAAATTATTTTAACGAACTCCTCATTTTTGACGGAGCATTCTTACAGGCGCAGAGACAGAAAGGGCCAATGATAGGCCAGAGAGGTGGTAACATGCAACAACAGCAACCTTCGATGATGGGTTCGACCGTAGTTGGAGGGGCTATGAACCAGCAGAATTTCACCAATCTATCGTCGATGAACACACCGAATAGCAATCAATCACAGACCTACGGTCAACAGCAACAGCAGCAACAAATTCAGCATCAACAGCAAATGCAACATCAACAACAAATTCAGCATCAACAGCAAATTCAGCATCAACAGCAAATGCAGCATCAACAGCAAATTCAGCACCAACAGCAACAGCCTTTCACCGGTCAACCGAGCCAACAGCAGTACGGCATGATGGGTACCAATGTCCAAACAGCTTCCAGGTTACAGCACAAGGGCGTGCCACAGGTAATACCAAACGTAAGTCAACAAATGCAAATGAATCAGCAGCAACAGAGTCAACAGCAACAGCCTCAACAGCAGCAGAACGCAGGTGCTCCAAATCTCATGCAAAAACTGAACGAAATCACAGCCCCCGGTGGTGATATTTTGTCCAAAGGCAAAGAACTGATATTTATGAAATTCGGATTGGGAGGGAAATAACCTAAATCCGTTAGGTTTTTGTTTTTATTTTAGGAGAAAAAAAGATGAACGAAACAAAAGGAAAAGTAGCTTTGGCAGGCTGTTTTTGGAACCATTTTGAATGAATTTTGATTTATGTTATTTGTACATGTATATATAATATTTCCCGATATATGGTTGTTTGCTATTTTTTAATATATATATAAATTTAACTATACACAATGCTTCAAGTAAATCCATTGCCTTTAGAATGAGCTATCTTGAGTTGATGTTTCGATAACGTAAATTTTTCAGTACTTTCTTCGTAGATGTTTAAGTAAGGTCATTAATTTTTAATTTAAAGAGTCCTCAAATACTGCATTTAAATATCTATTTAGAATTCTCATTTTCCTTTTAATGTTGCACGCTGAGATACATATGAAATAATATCGTAAAATTATATTGATATTGTTAGGCAAGTTTTGCCGAAACTGAAATGTTCAAAATAAATTTAAAAGAGTCTTAGTTTATAGAAAAGGCAACAGATACTTGAAGCATTTTGATATGTATGCGAAGCAAAAATAACTTGAATTCCTATATTTTAGTAGTGATTATGTGTCACACTATCTCCATTTCTTTGTTGTTTCTACAATATTATTATGATTAGTGAAAGCGAATATGTAAATGTTATGATGGTATATCCTAATGTTTGTACAGGTTGAAGCCTGGAAAATGGTGATGGACTATTTTTCTACATAGGTATTTGTGCAACTGTTCATTCTTAGCTTAGTAGAATACAAAACGCACATATTTAACTTTGCACTCCGAGACGTCTTATCATTATTACTATTTACTTTGTTGATTATACATCTATAGAATGTTTTATAGCATTTATATAATTTCAAGCAGGATTGAACATTTCTCCTAATCATAAAGTTGAATATTGTAGCTGTTATCTGTAGCTGTCGTCTGTATATACAGAATAATAACATTTCACAATTTGTAGTGACCGAGGATGGTGTTTACTTAAAAATTTTCTCATAGTTAACTTATATTCAAAAAAATAGATATTTTTGCAGATATAATAGTATATGATGGTAATATAGGTTCTTACTAAATTTGACTATTTATAATTAATTAACGTTTATAAATAAGTAATGTATTGTAACATAACTATTATTTAAAGAAAAATATTTAAAGAAAACATATAAACTAAAAAAGAAAAGCTATATATTGCAAAAACGTTCAAATTAGTTTTATTTAATTTCCCCTAAAATTAAATATATTTGGTACTGTAGAATACAAAAATCCAAGCATAAAGAACTTAAATTACTCATGAAAATTGCACAATTCATTTTGTTTTTTGTCAGAAAAGTGGCATTACAACATTATTTTTCAACCTTACAAAACGTAAATAATAGATTTTCATACTTTCCTTCAAGAATATGACTTGCAATATACTCTAGACTATATAACAACTATGTGGGTATTATTATTACTAATAAAAAAAAAAAAATTTAGAAATTTATTTCGTGACTGCAAGTTTTGAAATCTTCATACATTCTTGCTACTAGTTGATTACAAAAAATCTTCATAGTAAAACTCTCTGTACTTTCTGCAATTTTTGAAATGTTATTCTGTCAGCATATGTACTGGGCTGAATTAATTACTTTCATAAGGCATCTTATTTACTATTAATGATACAAGAGAATAGTGTATCTTTCTATGGATTATTGTTTCGAGTTATCATCCAGAGAATAAAAATCTATGATTTCAAACAAAAATTCAGCTACTTAATTCACAGGTTTAATAAATCTTTATTCTTAAAAAGTTAAACGAAACTGAACTGTCTGATATTATTAATTTTCGTTTTTGCACAGCAGTCAATTAAACTTATTGTGCTAAACCTCGAGTACTTGTATGTCTTGGCTGAACAGTGTTACCCCCCCCCCCTTCTAATTAATTAATCAAAAATTCAAATTTGTTATTTTGTATATATGAGTTGGCTAATTAATAGAGGGTCCATCTATTTGCTTCACACTATGGGATAATGCACTATTCCAATTACCCGTTACTTACACAGCCCCTTAATTACTACGATATACAAACATTAATCGTCCTACTTGTAACATCCTTTCCGCTCTTTGGTGGATAAAACCGGTAACTTTGTCGCCGCTTTGCTCAGTGGCGAAGGTCGTTGGTCCAACAATATCAATTAGACGATGGGCTAAATAAGACATGGACCAAGAGATTTGTACAATCAGGGGGCGTATCAAAAAAAAACGTATATTATAAGGCGGGAAATGTTCAATTGACAATATAAATCCCTTTCATCCAGTCTATGAAAACCAAAAATCAAACCAATAATTGTCAAAACCATAAATGACATGATCTGTGCAATTTCAATTTTAAATGTACACGGTTACGATCAAAATAGGATGATATGCGTCTTACATACGTTGACGCAGTCGGATTAAACCCCAATTCACTAAGTATGACGTTGCAGATAAATTGACGAATGCAGAATTTACAATTACCATATTACAAGAACAAATATTGACAGTTTTAATTAAAAGACTAAGGGTTCCGAGAAGAGGACGTGGATCAAATTATCTATATATGTCGAGTACACTGCCGAATTAACAGGAAGCACCTTACCAATAACCAAAATAATAGCTAACCAAAAAAAGAACACTCAAAATATTAAAAACAAAAAAATTAACATATAAACAAATATTCCGTTGCAAAAAGGACTCAGTTAAATCAAAAATACATAGTAAAGGAAAAATGAATTTTAAAACGTAACAAGTCCTTTACCAGAAGTTTCTTGGGCATCTCTGGGTCTATATTGGATTGTCCAAAAATGCTGTGCCTCTTGTGATCCAACGCCTCACAGTTTACGAAGAAATGCCTTACTGTTTCTGGTTCACACACGTGTTTTCGACCGACATTGAAGTCTTATTTCTGTCGGTTCAAATAACCCACTTTGGAGTAAATTGGCTAACGAATTTCAATGCCCAACTTGTAAAATAGAACTAACGTCTCCGTAGGCTTACGTAGGCAACTTAACTTATAGATTATTACAACTTCGAGTGTCACTGACTTTCTTACTATAGCTCTGAAATCAAGCACCCCTTTGGTTATATAAGTATCGGTAGGGAAGAGTAATTTTCGTAGACTCGGAAATGTTCATTGATAACGTATTGCAGTAGCGAATGTTTAATAATCTCACTTATACGCTATTTCTATCTTTAATTGTAAACGAGATGCCCTATGAAACAACCAATCTGACCCAGTGAATTTAAGTTTACATTATATCTTATATATGAATTTGAATTATGATCGCATTCATTAATAACTACCTCAGCAATTCGCGATAAAAAGGAAATTAAAGAAGTGATTTTTGTGTTGGATCATGTGGTACATTTTATTTAGCAAAAATACTTCCGCACCATTTTCACAAGGCTCTATTTGTAATATATCTTTATCAAATATCTCTTTGTATACTTAAGTGCATAAATAATATATAAGTAATTCTATAATAGTGGAATACGTTTTGAAAATAAAATAAAATTTACTGTACAGCTACAAAAGTTATTTAAATTTAATTTAGATAGAGTAATATAAAGAAAATGTGGAAGACAGAAGTGCAGATTATGATGCTGATGAAAAATCAATAAACAAAGTGTTCATTTATGTATTTATATATATAAATATATTAAACAAGAAAATTATAAATAACAAAAAAAAACATAGCAAGGCATATTTTACAGCTATTTCTATGGTGATTGATTATAAAATAAAAATAAATAAACTTATCTAAATGAAAAGAAATATATTGCTACATATTATACATATATATATACATACGACATATAACATATAAATATATACATAATAATAATAAAATATGTGCTATAGCATAATTGACTAATATTATATATTATTCATAAATGTAAAATGTTTGCTTTTTTTCTACATTGCAGTCATATCGAAATTATAATTATTATAAACTATTACCATAATAATATTATTATACTAATATGTATAATTGTGACAGTATTAACAAACAACAAATATGATTATTGTAGAAATAAATATATAAATAAATAAATAACGATACAAGGGCTTACTAAACAGCTGGCGTTTCTTTTTCTATGAGATTTTGTTATAATCCTGAAGACATTTTGCAATCTATAGAATTGTTTTGTCTTCTATGAACAAATTGTTATTCATCAATTATCCCTTCGCACATTTTATTTGTTATTAGAAATTTTAAAATACGTAGTTATTATTTATACAGGCTGGACCAACGCCAAACTACACACTACAGTTAGATTTTGTGATTCTCAATTAGAGTGATTTGAAAGGAGCACGTGATTTAACTATTACCATTCTAGTCACTTCGAAAATTATAATTGAATGTAGGATTTATGCTACTACTAAAGGTTTTAATTTTAAAAATTCTGACCAATAATTTTTGAGCCTTTTAAGAATGTATTTGCTTAAATTAACTACCTACTAAAATTGAGGAAATTGCAGATGACGAGAATAGAGTTTCGCAAAAACCTATTAACCGCTGTCTAGTAATAGCCACTTTCAAAATCGATTTTAAAAAGCCGAAGATCATTTATAACTTCTTCTAGGTCTTATTAGATGAAATCGAGTTGTTGCTTCCTCTTCTACAACTAACATTTCATGTAGTGTCCATACAGACGGGATTATTATACGCACATGTAATTACTCTACATACACAGTTTAATCAAGCACATCAGCAAAATCCTTAATAAATACATCATCCAAACCATATTCAAACCCCATTTCAAACTATCCGATTTTCTGTGTATGTCAGTATATAATAGGCCAGTCAATGTGATCCGTTAAAATGCGTGTTTCCAAAGATGATTTACGTGTGAGCATTGACTTTGGACCAGTCACCAAATCCTTAGCGACTCTACAAGAATTCCTATTATTCCAGTTGCAAAATTTGCAAATCCATTGAAATTAAAAAAAAACCTTTATAATAATAATCGGGATGATCTATGGATACTGTCTTTAGTACTCCTGGAAATTCTACATTGAAACTCAACTCAGCAATTCTCAACCAACAAACACCAGAATGTTTCAGGTGATACCAGAAAAAACGAGAAGCCTTAAAGGTGGGGTCCTCAAAGGCTAATGCTAACGGAAATCCATAGATAGTGCCGGGATCAGATATTTTCTCTGTTCAAGATTCGTACACGCCCACCGACCAAGGTCTGTTCTTTATCAGTATAAAGCCAGTCGACTTTATCCCATGGTCTGTGACCATAAAATATGAAATTGTTTACGCCCAACTCTTCGAAGTAAAGACCCACCCGATATTTTTTTGAGTACAATTTTTTGGTTTTGGATTTGACATCAGCATAGTGCCTTTTATAAATAGGTTAATTTTGTGCAGTTTCTTCCAACTTCACTAATTTTTTGAATTTTTTTTGGAAAAAGTAATATCACTAGAACTTTCAAAATAACTTAAGATGTGACATTTACTGAGTGAGAATTTCATTGTTCTTGATTTACTTTTTTCTTTAAACTGTTATCAATATCACAGCCTGAAGATGTATATTAGGACAAGGAACAAAGTGTCGACAGAAGAAACGACAACATTGTTCAAGCAAGTACCCAAGAAATAATACTTGAAAATAATCGTAAAAGCTTAAGTTTTAGTTTGAATATTCTTTATTTTTAACTTTTGTCAAAACTACATACCTTTTGACATAATAATATATAAACCAAAAGTCAAATAGAAATTTAATATCAAGGGTTAACTGAAGATGAAAAATTGAATTTGACAACTCTTGTTTAAATAGATAGATACCTACATACTTTTCGAATATCTTTCCTCAAAACTTAATGGTCATAATTTACAAAATAAAAAAAAAACTTTTGTAGTAATTGAATTATAGGCTTTCTTTGAACTCCTCATATTTCCTGTAAATTTCAAAATTGGAGTGAATAGAAATAGATCAAGTGATCTCCTTGAAAAAAGATTAATATGCTTTTGCAGTTATTACCAAACTGACCAAATATATTAGTTCAGTTGATTATTTAATCAAATATCTGGCTATGGTATTTATATTGGCTGTCCCACATCTTTTTATACAGATAATATCTTTATTATTTGAGTATATAAAACGATGAAACAATAACTATTTTAAACGACATCAAAAACTCTTCCAATTTTTATAACTTAAATTACACCCTAATTTTTTTCTGCCGATAGCGATTCGAGACATCAATCCAATAGTGATGCCATAATTAGCTTTCAGTTACTGCAGTTCCTTTCAAATTTAATCTTGAAATATTTATATGCATTTTGATATATTATACATAACTAACATGTTTTTCAAATCCCCGTTTGTCCAGGAGGTTTTTTGGTAACGTTTTATTTTATGACGATTTAATACTATTGTTAGTTTCTAAATTTTGACGCATCCTATATTAATGTTTTTGATATTTTCCTCAATACACGGAGCATATTATGTATCATTTGGGAATGATAACTGCAATCGATTTCGACAAAAGAATGAAGATTCAATTTGTCAGACGGAAACTGGGGATGATGGTAAAATATTTCTTGACATTTTTGCGATTCAAAAGGCGGAATCTGAAATAGCTTTTTATTTCTTTTAAAATAGTTCATCATTGTATCTGCTTAACTAACAGAAATATTACTTGTACAGGAAACTCAAGGACAGTCAGTATAATGCTATTTAATATTTAGATTTAAACAATTTCCTTGGTCTCATCACATCCGATCACTTTAACAAATAAAAGACGAATATATGGCTGTTCATCATCATTATTATTATTGGGCGAGATTGTAAATGTAATTTTATTTTTCACTAAAAAATTTTCAATTTGTTTATCGAAAACTCTCATAGAAAATATACGCCAACGTACAATGTATTACAATATACAAAGCGTTTATATATTATTTTTTTTTTCATATATAATATTGTAAAATGCAAGAAGAATATCATTGGGTATATTTTCTAAACGCTCTGTATATAAGTATAAGCAATGCTATTATTATATTGTTAAGTACAAAATTGACCAATCATGAATAAAATGACTAGGTTTAGTAGCTTATTCTGATTATATAAATTGTTAGTTAAAAATCATTATGGAAAAATGTATGTTGATTATTTACTAAAACGACGATCCGCAAATTTCTTTTTCATAACCTTTTGTGCTATCTTGCATTTCTTTAAAATTGTATGTATTAAAATTGTTAATATTTAATAAATTACTTACTGTTTAGAAAAGAAGAAAAAGTAGTATATCTACCATTAATTTCGAAATGCATTGAATCAAGCTCTGTCTAATAAGTCGACCACCAAATTTTTTCTATTTTGCTAATTTTTAGTCTATTCATTTCAGTCGTCCATGTTTAAGATTGACCACCAAAAAGTTCATAAATTTGGGCATTGCGCATTTTGTACTACCAATGATACATCTTCCACCTAATCAACTATCTTGCTAAGAGAAAGTGTCAGTATTCTCTTTGGCTTTAATAGACCGTTTCTGAACAACTTCTATCCTTATTAGCTTCCTCAAAAGACCATCCTCAGTCACCAAAAAGTGTTTGACTATATCGCAAAGAACACCAGTCTAAATAGAGTTCAGAAGGAATAAAACCTTTCATCTCCAAGTTTGAATTATAGATAAAATCAGGTCTCTTTTCAAAAATTTTGGAATTCTCTTCATGGCTTTTACCATATTAACATATCGACCAGAATTCAAAATATTTAAGTATTGCAATATACAGGCCACAAAAGCCAATTTAACAAGAATCCAAAGACAATTAGAAAAGACGTTCACATAATCCTATTTCATATCTTGCAAGAGTTCTGCTTCTAATGGAGAAACTTTCCAAAAAGTTACCTCTCAAAGTAATCTTACTTACGTTTAAGGAACCTATCAGGTTTTTCCTAATAATTCCAATAAGTGAAGCTTTTTTTGATGATATATTTACAATAAGAACGTTTTCTGGCGTCACCTTTCATAAATACACGATTAGGTGGTATAGTATCCTCACACAAGATCGGTAATTATTAATAATTCAAACTGGAAGTTGAAAGTTGGAAGATGATTTACTAGAGGATATTAGGTATATAATAGCCATTGAGTCCTAAAACACGATGATTTACATAGGATCTAATGAAAGTAATAGCAGAAAATGGAAAGGCGATTTCTAGATGAAACTATAGGAACTGGTGGAAGCTGAAAAACACTTTATGGTAATTGGCGACTTCAATGATATTAGATTCTTGTATAACAAGTGAAGACATTTTTTCCAACACATGGATGCCCACAAATACACCAGAGAAGTCACAAGTAGCCAGAAAAAAATTCATAATTGACATATTGCTGGTTAAACGAAGAGAGTGGAAATCGGTATTGGATGTAACGAGGTTTTTAAAATCAGTGCTACTGATGATTATAACATAGCTGTCGAAACGCGTATCTAGCTGTCTCCAATTAAGTTTCATAATAATTTCAATATAAAGTAATTTGAATAAAGAGAGCTACCATCAACAGCTTTTGTGCATTCTATGGATGATATAATAAATCATGCTAGAAGTTTGTTATGCTTACACCCACGAGAATATGATAATAGAAGCCATCAATACGAAGTGATAAAAATTTTGTCATCTTTCTCTGAATAGCCTCAAGGCGACGTTATAGACTTCATAAATCGGATTTTAAATTTTTGAACCATATCCAAATTTAGATCTAACTAATGCAAAATAGAGCAATTATATTGGAAGAAGAAGAACAGTTTCTAATAATAAAGCCCAGCAGTGTCGCTGATATTTTGTTAAAAATATGTTCAACAAACATCAACCACATATAATCCCGAAATCCTTAACTAAATTTTTCTTGAAGAAGGACGTTTTGAATACAGTGAAATGTTTTCAGATCATCGACGAATAATATCTTGATTGAACTGACACACGGGCATTAGATCATTAATAAAGAACAGGAACAATAGTGGTCAGTCACGGAGGAGGAGGTTAACTTGAAGATAAAAACCTAAAAACAGAAAAGCTCCAGGAACATCTCCAGTGAATCCACAAAATATAGCCTTAAAGAATTAGCGGAGAGATTAGAACATTTCCCAAACCATTAGCAACAATTAATTACATCATTTCAACAGCAGGATTTGGCAAAATGAAATGCAATTTTATGATTTGCTACTAATGCTGTTTCATTACTAGTGGTTGCACTCCTTGCTGAGAAAACTTTATTTTAAAGAAATCCACAGGTTTGGTTCTGTTGTCTGAATGATTGTTATTTACATTTGGGAGCAACCTTGACAGATTGTTTCATGCTTTCTTTTAGTAAGATAGAAATAGTCATTTTAATATTGAATAATAGATGTTTTTGGTTATTTGAAATAGAGTATGGCAAAAAAACTTTTAAACAAATGTGGTCCGACTTGAGAAAAAGCTAACACCCACTGGAATATACGAATTAAATCGTTATTGTGTGAGCTCTTAATAATATTTTTTTTGCATTCTATTTATTTAAACAAATTCCGATTTATACTATTGATTACATTATAATAATTGTCATTTTGGTTTCACAATACATACATTCTATTGATGGATATGGTTTTAGTAAAATAATCGGCGTACATTATTAATCAATTTTTAAAGATAACAAATAATAAGACAGTCAAAAATTGAGTTCTTTATTATGAAAGTCGGAAAATAATTTTTAGGAGTATCGGTTTTCTATTGATCCACTTACGAAAACAAAAATTGATAAGTACGAAACTTTTGTACGTTTCAAAAACAGCTATGGTGTATTGGCACAACTGTTTGTAAATAAAAGGTAACACTAATAACTTGTTCTGCTGTTCATTTCTTTTTATTTCAAAATATACGCTCACTCCAATATTAAGCATTACATCTTCAATAAATTACTATCACGAGTATCCAACAAAAATTCTGGCCTAAATTTGGACAGCCACAAAATATCATTCAAAATTAAATAAATGTTTTATTTGTTCCTTTCTTGGTTTACTTTTTGTATACACAACAAAGATAAATTAGTATATATGTAGTCGTATATTTTGGAATGGAACAATTGAAATTCGTTGTGCCTTCTCTTTTTAATACGCACAGTTATATTTTAGCTTGTTATGTATAAGACAAAAGAATAAAAATGTGTGCATATATATTATATAGTATAGATTATATCCCTTGTGTTGCCCTGTTGTAATATCATTATTATTGTTATAATTATTGGTACAACCTATACATTGTATGCAATGAAATATGTTTTGATTTTTTCCTTTGAAAGTTATGATGATGTTAATTTTATGAACAAAGAAATTTATCGTAAGTTTGTAGGAAAATCTATTTAATAGAGAATGTATAAAGTGGTATGTTATGATTGACAGGTGTCCTTTTTGCAATTCATAATTAAAGTTTAATTTCAAATATTAATCGTATATTGAGTTTGGGTGTAGATAATTAAATTGTGAATTTGAAAGGATTTTCGCCAATACTAAAACTTTGCAAATGGATGCTTGAAGGCATAACTTTCTAATAATAATAATAATAACTACATATCGATGCTTTGTACTATCTAACCTACTATCCCAAGCCAAGGTAAGATTAAGATCTTCACTTATTACACATAAGCATTCAACGTATGTTTCTGGAATATAATGTTGTCACTTATCACATATGCCAGTCACAATTTAACGTAAAGTTGAGATTTCTAATATCAGGTATTAAAATATTAACAATTTTTATGAATTTGTTAGAAAGAAACTATTACAAAGAAACTACTGAAGCTAAATACACATTAAATACATCAAAATTTACCTTTTTTTATAAGAAGGAAAATTTAGTAAAGTAATTGTATTCTATGGAAAAGATCAAACTACCATAGAGAAGATGTTGGTGAATGTTCCTGAACCTTCAAAAATGACCATGCATAACGTTTTTAATGACTATGGCATATATAAGACTAAAACAAACATGGTCCAAAAGATGGCCCAATACATTTCAATATGGCAAAGAGATAAGAGCACAACGAGAAAAACCACTAAGATCAAGTAGAGAAGGGTGCAAGGGTATTGGGAACAAAAGACTACAAAAAAAACAAAAAACCGTAAACATTTTAAAGAAAATAAAGATTAATCCATTTAATAAATAGTTTTGAAAATGCTTAGTGTCAGCCAAATTTCCAGGAGTGACTAAATGGCTTGATAATATTGATGATAATACGATTTAATTACCTTTAAGCAAAATTCCTAGATGATTACAGAAACCTAAATAGTAATCGGCTAACTTGCTAGAAAGAAGCTATTTCAAAGAAAATACTAAAGCTGAATACACATTAAATACATCAAAATTTACCTTCATTTTATAAAAAGGAAAATTTAGTAAAGTAATTGTAACCTATGGAAAAGATCAAAATACCATAGAGAAGATTTTGGTGAACGTTCCTAAGCCTTCAAAAATGGCCATCGATAAAGCTTTTAATGACCATGGCATATAATCACAAGTAAACAACCAATGTCCAAAAGAGAGCCTAATACATTACAATATGGCAAAGAATAAGGAGCAGAAAGAGAAAAAACAGTAAAATCAAGTAGAGAAGGATGTAAGCCAAAATTCCAAGAGTGAAAAATGGCTTGATAATGGTGATGATAATACGTCTTAATTAAGCAAAATTGCTACACAATCCCAGAAACCTAAATATCAATTCTCTTTCTAACAATTCAATTATGAAACAAATTTATCCTGGTCAGTTCGGTATTTTAGCTGTACTTTGAATTCCAATTGTGTAATTTTACACAGATTTCTCCCATAATAATAAATAATCTATTGCAACAATTTGAGTTAGTTATTACGTAATCTACCTTAAACAAATAGCACGACCAGTAGTTGCCAAACAATGACATGGCACATCGATTATATTTCACTTCCACTTTCCATTATTGAACACATATTAAGTTTATCTTGCAAAGAAAGGTATTTTCCTTCTTAGATTCATGTTGTTCTTGGTCTTCCGTTCCGCGTGTTTTTTAGTGGCTTCTATTCAATTATGTTGCTTATTATATGTTATCTGTTCGCTCATCATAAGTATCCCAGCTATCCCCTCTTTGCGCCTTCACCTATTATGGTTTCCCCTTTTTTTTGCTCGTGATCTATATCCAAATTTGTACTTATTCACACGAGATCTTTGCTTAATACCTGTGTTGATGTTGAGCTCTTCAGTATTGCTTTTTTGAGCTTTATACTAACTCTAGTTTTTCTCAAAGTTACATGTATATGTCTTCCAAATTTAGCTTGTATCTTAAGCCACATTAGGGCCACCATGAGTTCATTTGATTTGTCGTTTGGTGTTGCTTAATAATCATTTCACCATCATATATATATATATATATATTTGCTATTCTTTGTTGCCGTATTTATATATTGTTTGATCAAGAGGTCAAACAATACATATATATATATATACAGGCTGTTTGAGAAAGAAGAACGCCCCATCCCGAATTTCCTTATTTATTATCCGATTTCAATAATTAAAAAAGTATAAAAATAGTTTGACAAACTCTATACACTACCCATAACCCCAATTTTTTCAGTGCTGTCTTGAATACGTAACGATAGTCAACTTTTTTTTTTAATGAACACCTGTAGTTTTTTCCTTTAGTCTGATAGATAATTTTTTTCTGAATCTAGTAATGTTCATTTAGTTATCATTGGTTGATATTTATAATTTAAAAAAAATGATGATATCTGTAACCTTTATCCGCTTACTATGAAATTTTCAAGTGTGCCGTGAAAAGAAATCGCAACACAAATGCAAACAATATGTCATTCAAACGTCTGTCATTCGAAAATTATTGTGCCTTACGATTATAAAGCATTATTTCTTGTGGAATAATGATACAGCCGCAATCATGAACAATAATTATCTCACCGATATATACCTACCTACATGTTTGAAATTTACGTCGAATATAATAAAAATCGAAATCAAGCGGGACCGGCTTTATGGTGACCGTTTTCCGAACAGAGAAACCCCCGTCAATTTAGACGGCATGAAAAAAAATTGAGGCGATATGATGCTTTTGAAAAGCCGAAGCGAGAACAGCTACGAATTGCCGAAAATGTTGAAATGAATGTTCTTTTCAGTGTGCAGCAGAATCCGCGTATTTCAACTCGAGAAATTGCCAGTAATTTGTTAATTGTTCCTAATTTGTTTTTATTTTGATGATTATTGTTAATTTAATTTTATTTTTGTTCTTGAATCTCACTGATTTTTGCTTTTCACTCGTAATTTCGAATAAATTATGAATAATAAATTACTGCAGTGACAGTATTGTGTAAATACTACGAGGAAAGAATAGAGCAAGAGAGAGTCTTGTTAAAAATAATATTTGTCCAAAGTGGTAACTCAATATTGCCGCCGCAATGCATAGGCGTGCATAAATATTTTGTATAGGGTATATGTACACTTCGTATGTTCTCGATTACACAGCTTTACAAATTTTTAATTTGGAAAAATACCAAGAACGCCACATGCCTAGATAAGTTAATTGGGACCTCCTGAACACGAAAAACGCTGTAATTTTCTTTTTCTAAGTACCGTTTTTTAGATAACGGTACTTTTGTGTTTTTCGGTGTATGGTCCCACTCAAACCCTTGTGGAGCCCAACCGAAAAGTCCGATCGAGATAAATGGCATATCGTTGGAAAGGTAATTGAATGCCTTTTCCGTCGATATGCTACAAATTTCTATCTGACAAAAAATGGCTGAGTTATGGCACCTCAAAGTTCAAAATTTGCCTATTTTTTACGTTTGTTTCAAAATTTTTCATTTTTATTTCGTTTTTTTTCTACGTTATAGTAAAGATCTGGAATGTTTTATTTTTTTACCAAATAGTTTATTTAATTACCAACATTTTAAGCGTAATTTGAAAAAAAACGGATGAAAAATAAAGTTTTTATTAAGGATTTTGTGGCACGACAATATTTTCATTTTCATTGCTCACACACTATATTCGGCGTAAATTCAAAAAATTTAAATTAAAATGACGAGCGACTTGAACTTTTGCGTTTTTTTTCGGATGGATCTTCGCGAATGAGGAACCAACAATAGTCCGCCATCATTTGTTCATCCCACCAGCCTTTGTAACGTCTCTCGATTTCTTCCATTTCCTGGTGAAATCTTTCACCTTGTTCATCACTTTCGGAGCCCAAGTTCGTGGGGAAAATATCCAAATGACTGAATAAGAAGTGTAATTTAGGTGTCATATTTGAACCTAAAAGTTAAAAAGAATAAATTTTCAAATGATAACGGCCTTTTTGATATACATGCTTTCACTCAACGCTTACCAATGGCATTGAATTTTTGCATGGCATGTTTTTGGTATTTTTTGGCTGTAAACCAGTGTTATCATTCAAAATAGGTCTTAGTCCAATAATAATTAAAAAAGATCTTGAGTGCATTATTTTGTCAATCCTTCTATTCTTTTTAATATAAGTTACATTTATTCTAACTGTATTAAAGAAAACATTAAAAAAAACATGCCTAGGATATGTATGTTACGCCACTGAACACATAATCAAACATGTCAGATATATGACAAGTTATTCAAAATACATACTTTTTAAATTATTATTGCCTATGTTGTTGGCATTCAATATAGACAATAATAATTGATCGGTAAAGTTAATTTGAAATTAACTTTACCGATGTAGAGAAAAAGTGAGATTCTTCTTTTTTGTCGTTTTAGAATGGCCACAAGCCACACAATTCACCATTATTAAATCACTAAAGAAATCAATTTGATCAATAACTGACCTGCCTTAAAATGGTAACTTCCGTCTAAATAATACCTATTCCCCCACCACTTTATTATCTCTCTTGTTCTATTCTTTCCTCGTAGGTGTAACATAAAAAAATGCTAATAACAGACTTTCCAGCTAATTTTCGAATGACAGAAGTTTAATTGACAAATTTGTTACATTGGTGTTGCGATTTGGCGAAAATGTTGAAATGGATGTTCTTCTCAGAGTGCAGCAGAATCCGAGTATTTCAACTCGAGAAATTGCCAGTAATTTGTTAATTGTTCTATGTTTTTTTTTTAGTTTGATTATTATTATTAATTTAATTTAATTTTTATTCTTAAATCTGATTGATTTTTGTTTTTGACACGTAATTTCGAATAAATTATGAATAATAAATGACTGTTGTGATAGTATTGTGTAACAAATAAAAAAATGTCAATAACAGACTTCCCAGCTAATTTTCGAATGACAGAAGTTTAAATGACAAATTTGTCACATTTGTGTTGCGATTTTTTTTCAGGGCACACTTGAAAATTTCATAACAAGCGGATAAAGGTTACAGATAATTCATTTTTTTTTAATTAAATATCAACCAAACGATAACGAAATGAACAATACTAGATTCAGAAAAAAATTATCTACCAGACTAAACGAAAAAAAAACTACAGGTGTTCATTTACAAAAAAAAGTTGACAATCGTTACGTATTCAAGACAGCAGCGTTGAAAAAATTGGAATTATGGGCAGTTTATAGAGTTTATCAAACCATTTTTCTACTTTTTTTATGTATTGGGGCGTTTTTTTCACAGCCTATATATTGCTGTTACGAATCCGTTAGACCAATTTTTTTGTTTGTGTTTTCCATCATTTTCTATCCATGGCAATTACTTTTACTTGTCCGTTTGGTGCCTCTACTACCTTCTTGTTACCGTTTTTAAGGGACTTCAATATATATCTAAGCTATTGCAGTTTTAGTATCCACGCATCTGTGCAAATTTTGCGTGTATTATATTCCTTTATTAACTCAATTTTCGATAAAACCTTCCTCCCTAACATCTAAATTCTTTAGCTTTGTCGTTTGGTATCTAATTTTCTTCTTCTTCTTCTTCTTCTTTATTGTGGTTTTGAGTTAGACTATTTAGTCTTTTACTCTTCATCTGAGTGCGGTGAATCTTGGAATGTTGTAGTTGAATTTGATTAGCTATTGTTTATCTTTATTTTGATTAAGAATTAAAGTAGAACCATTTTAGGTCTTTTGTGTTTGAAGTTTTCATTTCCATCATATGCGAGTGCTCTTTTAAAATTTTGGTTTGTGTGGTTTTCCATCTGGTTATAGAAGCTGAGCTCTCTTTTCTTGATGTAGTCAATGATGGTTGGGGTATTTGTTTCATTCATTATTTGATTATTTCTCATATACCATGGAGCATTTAGTATCATTCTAAGACTGGTGTTTTGTATTATTTGCAGTTTTTTTGATGTTGGTCTTGCACATATGTGCCCATATTGGGCATGCATATGTGATTATTGGACGTAATACTTGTTTGTAAAGTAGAATTTTGTTGTTCGTGTTCAGCTGGCTTTTTCTGCCTATAAGAGGCCATAGTTCACATCGTGTTTGTTTGGTTTTGGTTATCGTTTTTGCTATGTTTGTGTTATAATTGAGCTTCATATCCAGGTATATTCCCGGGTATTTAATTTCTCTACTCCATGGTATAGTGTCGTTGTTGATGGTTATTTCGTTGTCTGTTGTTTTCCGATTCCTTTGAAAGATTATTGCTTGGGATTTGTCTTCGTTTATTGTTGTCCTCCATTGTTTGAACCATTTTATCGTGTTGTTTAGGTGCGTTTGGAGTTCTTGTACCGCGTTCGTCGGACATCTTGATGTTGAGAGCAGTGCCGTATCATCTGCAAAGGTGGCCGTATTTAAAATCTTGTAGGATTTGATACTGGTATGTCGGCTGTAAATATTGTATATAGGTGAGGTGACAGGCATGAGCCCTGGGGGACTCCCGCTGTTGAATGTTTTATTGAGGAAAATGTGTTCTAGATGCTAATTTGAAAGCAGCGTCCTTGGAGAAAACTGTTCGTGATTTTTATGATGTGTCTTGGGTAATTGTGTATTATCATTTTATATATGAGTCCCTGCCTCCAGACTTTATCAAATGCCTTTGCTATGTCGAGAAATACAGCTGCTGTCACTTGATTTTTGTTGAATCCTTCTTGGATAATCTCAGTGACTCTTGAAAATTGTGTTATCGTTGAATGTTCTTCTCTAAACCCGTATTAATCTTCTGGTATTATGTCTTGATTGTCAGAGTGGTACTTTATCTTCTGTAGGATTTTGTCTATCACTTTGCTAATGGATGGTAACAGGCTTATGGGCCTGTAACTGCTTGGTATTGTTTTTGGTTTTCCTGGTTTAGGTATAACTATTACTTTGGCATGTTTCCATATCTTTGGAAATGTTTGGAGTCTGATAACGGAGTTTGCTATTGCTAGAATTGACATTATTGCTTTTGGGGGCAGGTTTTGTAGTGATCTGTTGGTGGTGTTGTCTATACCAGGAGGTTTTTTGGGATTTAGTGCTTTAAGGATTGCTTTTAGGTTCTCGTCTGTGACTGGGTCGTTGCTAGGGGAGTGGGGTTCAAGTATTTTCCTGCTTACTACTTTGTGAATCTGCACTACGTGTTGCATGTCTACTTCATCCCAGTTGGGAGTGAATTGCTATTCTAGTGATTCCGCTAGAGCTTCTGCTGTGACTTGTGTGGTGTTATTGAATTGAATTGGTGGGATTTGTATTTGTTCTCTTTTGATTGCCTTGATTATTTTCCATGTCTTGGAGGGATCTGCACCTATTTCTTCGAGTGTTCTTTGCCATTCTACATTTTTCAGTTCCAGTAATTCCTTATGTACTTGATGTTGAAGGTTGTTTAGTATAGTTTTGTCTTGTGGTGCGAGTGTACGATTATGACTTCTCCTAGCTCTGTTCTTTTCCTTTATTAGTTCTTTAATATGATGTGGTAGACTACCTTATTTATATATCCTTTCTATTTTGATGGTGTTCTTAATATTAATTTTGCAAGCATACAATTCCATGGGTGTTAGTTACCATTGTTTACATATTCGTATTTTTACTCATTTACCAATACTTTATTTTTTATAACCGTCCTGTACTTTTCATAGCGCTGTTTTGTGTTTGCTCTTTTAGATAAATGATGTTTGAATTGATAGTGTTAAACTCCTAAATATATGGAACATTTCATTCTGTGAAACTGATATGTATGAAATATACCAAACTTACGTTTTTACAAATATATTTCGTCAAATAATGTATAAAAATTTCTGCAAAAAGGACATTCTGTAAAAATATGTTTTAAATCCAGTGATGACCAGACATGCTAGTGGTAAAAGAATGTGATCTTTCCTTTCATATTAAAAGTAATAATGAAAACTCTAGCTAATCTATTCAGTGTTAAAATATTCCGTATATGACAGAGGATGTTTCAAAAAATTCTGCAAAATCTACAATATTCAGTTAAGTAAACCACTGAGGTTGAATATTTTTTTTGAGACATGCTCGTGCAATATATATATATCCCTATTGTATATACTATATCCAATGCAAGGCTTCAAAAACAATAAATAAAGAAACGACAAACAAAATAAATATGTAACAATTACAATACTAACGGATCGCGGCTGATACAGAAAAAAACTATCTAATTTAACAGTCAAGAGATATTTTTGCGTGTTCACTTGAGTTGTCCTTTTCTGTTTGACATTTTTGCGTCCATATCTAAGTATTTATATATAATATGATGATAAATTATCGTTATGATGTATAAAAGAAATTAGACAGTTTAAAATCTATCAGTCTGTAAGGAGTTGAAATGTGTGTATTTAATAAAATGAGAGAAAGAGTGCGAAAGAGAATTACTTATAAATATATACATAATAAATATTAAAAAGAAGTTTTGACTGTATTCGAAGGAGGTCTCATATCATGAAATGACCTGTATAATGCGACGGCTTGTATGTTTAACCTTCATGTATATTACACTGTACGAAAAGAAAACTGATAATAAATGATTTACAAGATTATTAAACTGTAACATTTTATACCATTTTCCATTTTATCTTGATAATTTCCTC
This sequence comes from Amphimallon solstitiale, assembly GCA_963170755.1. NCBI lineage: Eukaryota > Metazoa > Arthropoda > Insecta > Coleoptera > Scarabaeidae > Amphimallon > Amphimallon solstitiale. Next base: position 121,217,239 of record OY720677.1, read on the forward strand.
TGTCTAATACATCTGTTTTTTAACTTTATATCTGTTGGAAAGTATTGAAATCTTAAGAGTTATTAGGTCAATTAGCAATAGTGAAGATATAGAACTTGAAGATACCTTGTTTGTCGTCATCAGCTGCTTAAAGACAATATGTTTTCTAATTTTTAAATTATGGTAAATTTCATGCTAACATTAACCTCCTGTAATGCTATCAACTAGATCAAATAAACCGCATGGACGAAGACAGATTCACTAAGAAGAAAGGTAGGTGATTAGTCTAGGATACATTATTATTTGGGAAATTTGGCAAGCAATTCTTTTTTTATTTTCAAAGGAGTCCTCCAAATATACTTCAGCTTCCTTCCCCCATGTCTTTTGATTGTAGTTAAATTTTGCTCTAGAGTCTGCCAATAAGCTCGCGGATGTTCGTCGGAAGCAAAGGCCTGTCTAAATTTCACTCTTTGTAAATTTTTCAATATCTGCCGTTATGTTTTAGATTGTATTTATCGCTATTGGTTGAATAGTACATTTATTATCATTGTAGTATAATAAAGACGTTGGTGGTTGACATGATTTGAAGGCAATGTCAAGTGCCTACGAGGAAAGAATAGAACAGGAGAGAGTCTCCCTAAAAATATTATATATTTGTCCAAAATGGTAACTCAATATGGCCGCCTCAATGCATAGAATATGTATGTTACACCACTGAACACATAACCAAACATGTCAGATATATGACAAGTTATTCAAAATACTCATTTTATAAATTATGATTGGTCAATATTGCCATAACTGACCTGTCTTAAAATGGTAACTCCGTCTAAATAATACCTATTCCCCCACCAGTTTATTATCTCTCCTGTTCTATTCTTTCCTCGTAGTCAAGTACTGACCTTATAACACAAGATAAGCTTCAGTAATAATAGTTCTTGGGACTCTAGTTTTAATATCTAGAATGTTCGCTGCAAGTGTATTTCCTAAATGCTCAATATAGTTTAATGTCCTTTGACAGATTTCTTCAGTGCAACGCTCACCTAATACCAATGACAGTAGCTGCTTTCAACAACAAAAACTTATCATCTGGTGCTTCAGTGATGAAATAGTCAATACCTTGACCTGTAAAAATTTTTCTTTAGAACCGTATCCTTTTCATTTACGCTTCAAGGGTGCAATGAGCTTAGAAATAAAATTTTCGAATGTCTTGATTGGTATTAATATTTAACATTGCCTTAATCATCAAATATTGAACCCAAGTGTAGAAGACATCCATATTGTCTAATGTTCTTTGAAGTATGCTAACATTACACTGTCTTTACATTTTCCTGCAACATTTTTATGATCACACCAGTCTTCAAACGGCTTAAATGCCAAATCATATTGCTTCCTCGATTTAGTGGGCAACAAATCTAATGTTGCCCCGCTGGCAGCTTCTTCTATTTCAATAGGCATTTCATCACACTGATTGGAACGTCTTTTCTATTTCACTTAGTAGGGTAGATAGGCGGATTCTGGACCCACCACCACCACATTTTTATTGAACAGCTTCTGAAGAGCTTCGAACAGCTTCTGAAGAGCTTCGAACAGCTTGTGAAGAGCTTTGAACAGCTTCTGAAGAGCTTTAAACAGCTTCTGAAGCTGTTCGAAGCTCTTCAGATGCTGTTCAATAAAAATGTGGTGGTGGTGGGTCCAGAATCCGCCTATCTACCCTACTTCACTTTTGACAAGCATAACGGCACATTTTAGATTGTTCCGTAAATATCAGAGTAAGTACCTACTATATTTCTTAGCTAAATTTTGGAATCATTAATAAGAGGTGCTTACCAAAAAAAAAAACAAAGAATAAGATATAAACAGTTAATTATTTATTTTAATAGTATGCACAACATTTTGACAAAAACACGATTATTCGAAATAAATGTCAAATAATGTAGTAGAAAATAACATCCAGCACTCTCATAAAATTTAATTTTATTCTGTAAAATAATTCATTTTTTTTAATTATAAAAATTCATAAATTTTTCTGTACATACATGACCATCGTAATTTAAAAGAATAATCCTAAATGGTCTAGACTTACTTGACAAATTGAAGACTACATTCCAAATAGCCCTTAAGAGGTTAAAAAAAGGTTTCGTAATTTGTATATATTATGGGTGTCTGTAATTGAGTTACACCTTGTGATTTAGAAATGTTTAAGTTATTAAGTTGGCAACTTGGAAACGTCTTCCTTCATTTGCTCTACTGCCAATTCCGAACCTAATATTTAATTTACGAAATAAAGCATCACTTTATAATCATATAATCGTCCTTACGTGTAACTATAACGTTCGAAATATGTTGATTAGTTTATGTGTTACACTGCGTTTAGGGGATTCTAATGTCAAATTTGACGATTAATTAGAATTCCTTCAGAGACGGACATTGTAAAACGTAAAAATATAGTGGCGACAATTTATATTAGCGTTTACTTATAATAACTTCTTCAACTTATATCTCTTAAGAGGGGTGTTTACCTATCGAAAACTAAGGCATCGCCGTTTCGCGTTTTTTAAACTTATTTTGTAATTTTAAAGTCTCAAATTTGGGTTAGTGATGCAAAAGGCATACATTTATAATGTCAAGGCCAGTTTTGATACTAATTTATTTTCTTAAAAAAGTTATGTGTTTTATAAATAACCACAAAAATGCATAAATTAGATTATTGTCTACTAACTAAGGCTGGTACACAAAAGAAAAAAAACGACCGCTAAGCGCCAGCTGCACATTTGACGTACGATATTAAAAAAAAATTATGTAATTATTTTTGAAGATAAAAAACATTAAACAGTAAACATTGTTACAAACATTTCACACGAGATTTTTCGCGTCGTCTATCCCCACTTTACGGTATCTCTACCGCTCCTAGCGAAGACGAAAATCTATCGGAATCGGTCGGCTATTGCAGTCTGAAATTCGAGTGACAGTTTAATTATAAACTGTCACTGGCATTTAAATGCCATATATACCTATAATATTCGAGTGTATAATAATATAACAGTTATGGGCAAGCGAAAATTGGCTTATTATAAAACATCAACAACATCAACAGTTTTACAAGTACTCATTCTTTATACATTATGTTTTCTATCTATAGCATTCCTTAATCTATGAATAAAACCGATGCGCTTGATGGAAACCGAATATCGTGTAGCTCCACTTACTCACACCCCCTTGCGTCTACCCGTCCCGGGAGTAATATAAGTTGCATAAGTTTCTATTTGTTGGTAAACGCCCGTCTTAAGATGGAATATAATTGCATTTTCCTTTGACATGTACAATGTGTCATAATCAACGGTATGAATAAATATTATTACAGTATGGCTATTATTTTATAGTACTGAAACTTTCAAACATTACTCAATTAAAATAATATGTAATAATAAATTAACACTTAAGTATTAGGGTTACTAATAACATGTCCCAAGTGCTCTCCATTACGTTGAATGCACAGCTCGTATCGTTCTTCCATATTTATGAGCATATCTGAAAATAGAGGCTGTTGCATATGTCGTATTTCTTCGGTAAATTTCTCTTTTAACTGTTGTATTATAGACGGGGACGGAGGTTATCTCGGAAAATCCATAGTTTGAGCGTACCTCAAACATATGCATCTAATGATGTTAAGTTCAGAGCGTGAGATGGAAAAGAAAACTTGGTGAAACGTGAAATTACATTGTTCCCAAACATCTCCCATGTTGCTGAAAAACCTGACTACCGAAGGGGAAGTTTTTGAACTGCAAAATATGTACAAACTGGGTGAGAACTTGAATAATATAGCTCATATAAACTAAGGCCCTATAATTTCTCGTTCAGAGACTGCGCACCAGATGGTCACTTTTTCACTATGTAACGGTATTTCTTGAACCTCTTGTGGTCGTTGGACACCTAAAAATCTATTGCTACGCCGATTTACATGACCCGACAAACGAAAATGACATTCAACACTGTACCAGTCGTTAATGAAACCATAGATCGTCTCAACCTTAGTATTCAGTATACGTCTTACGGAGACAGACAACATAGTTGTCAATTCGACTATGGCAGGTTAGGTTTGTAACTCATCATAATGACACGACATTTTAAATACTTGTTGGTTAGGATATTATTCTATATTATTATATTATAATATTAATTTGACACTTGACAGGAGGGTTATGTTGTCATACGAGGTGTGTCTCAGAATTAATGAGAATAATTAGTTTTCAAGAGTTTTATTGAATGTATCTACAAATTAATATTGTTCACTTCAAAGTATGTCCCTTGGGAATGCACACAGCGTCTTTAGTAAGTTTTCCATGCCTGGTAACAATTCTGGAAGTCTTGTTTCATTAGGCTGTTTAGAACCTGTGTCGTGACTGCTTGGATGTTGTTCATTGTTCCGTAATGGGAACATTTCAATTACCGCTTAAACGTTGGAACAAGAAAAAATTACATAGAGCCATGTTTGGAATGTTGGGCGGGTGTGGGAGTACTACAGTATTTTTCTCTGTCAAAAATTCTCCAAGCGACAATGAGCTGTGACTGGGGGCATTATCGTGATGCAGGATCCACGAGCTGGCAATGTCAGGCCGCACACGCAGAACTCTTTGCCGAAAACGTTCAAGGACGTTGCGATGAAGAGTTTGATTCACTGTCTGGCCCGGCGGTACGAATTCTTTGTGGACAATTCGACGCGAATCAAATTAGATGATAAGCATCGACTTGATTCAGGATTTGTTCATATGAGCTTTCTTCGGCCGCGGTGATGCAGGTGTGTGCCACTCAGCGCTTTGTCGCTTTGTTTCTGGATCATATTCAAATGGTAGGTACCCATGACTTATCACCTGTTAACACTCTGTGCATGAAGTTGGGTTGGGTTGTTAAGCGATCCCGCAATTGTTGACTAATGGAGAAGCGATTTTCCTTTTGTTCATTCGACAAGTTCTTGGGCACCAGCTTTGCACAAATTTTCCGCATGCCTAGTTCCTTTGTCATAATTCGATAAACAGTGTCCTTACTCATGCCGACCTCATGTGCCATCAACCTAAGTGTCAACCGTCTGCTAACGCAGAACGCACATTCGCCACGCTTTCATCGGTTTTTGACCTGGACGGCAGTCCGGAGCAATTGGTCATCTTCGATGGTTTCGCGGCAACCTTTGAAAGCCTTGTACCATTTGAAAACTTGTGCTGACGACAACGTAACATCTCCATATGTTGTTCTTACCATTTGTAGTGTCTCTGAAGCAATTCCCTTTTTTAACGCAAAATTTAATTGCATATCGCTGCTCGATATTTGCCTGCATTTTACATGTAACGTGGTATTGGAACTTAACGGTAAATACGTGGCGCTCATCCCACTAACACTAGACTTAGTGGGCTGCGCCTGTTATGGTTGCGTTCCTAGACATTTCACTCACATGTATTCGACTCCAGTAGACTGCAGTCGTTGTCATATTTAGCGTAAACAATTCATTCTCATTACTTCTGAGACATACCTCGTACTTACACCATACCGATAATACCAACCATAAACAAAATAAATCGAACTGACAACATTGCCTTGTAATAAAAAAAAGACAGTTTATTACAAATTGTTTACGGTAGTAAAAGAGGTATATATCCCGCAGAGGAGCGTAACTTAAATTAGACCTTTGTAGCTACAGTTTTTGGTACCTGAAAACCTCACCAGATGGCTCTGTGTAGTACTATCACAAAATATGTAGATTACTAAATTGACTACTTATATTTTACCGCCTTTATCTTTTTAATTTTTGATACAATTGACTTTAAATTAGCCGATTCTGCATGTTTTCATTTATTCATATTTAAATATTTTGTTGGGGTTTGGTTTATATTATTTTACAATTTTTAATAATTCATTCGTTTGGAAAAGTTTGTTTCTATTATAGTTGAAGTTTGTCACTATCAATTTTAGGTAAGTGTCATATAATTGGAAATTAATTATACTTTTCTGTGCTATATTTTGGAACTATATATTTTATTATTTAATATGTTTTCGTGTGCGCATATTGTGTAGAATGTTCCGTGATATTATTTTCCTTTTCCAACAAGTCTTGCAGATTTTCAAAAAAGAATTTCATCCAAAGCTTTTTGTTCTACCATATAGTCCTTGGCAACAGTTGAAAATACAAAAATGAAACACTTTAAAAATGCTATTGCGACAAAAAGCTAGTGAAGAATTAAAATGGAGTGGAGAAAATAGAAAAACAAAGAATAAAATGGTTGTATGAAGAAAAGAGGAAAGTGTAAATAATTACTCAACGATGGAATGAAGACCATGTAGTAAATGGAAAGGCGAATAGACCAAGGTTGTGGATGATCTTTGTAGAATATATAGGTGGAAGAAAAAGATATGAAACATAAGGACGTATAAGTAAAATACTGCGATATTATCAAATGCTGGCTGATCTATCTTGTAAGCAAAAATCTAGAAAGGCCGCAGCAAGGAGCTTCGCAGCCTTGTGTATAGTATTTTGTGTTTTTTATCTATTTTTGTTTGCTTGAATAAAGACTAGTGAATTTTTGTAAATAATATTCTGAGCTAAGATACATATATCCCACAGTTTATACAGTGCTATCGAGAAAGATTGTAGACCACGTGATCAGTAATTTTCTAAAATCTGGTGATTTTCGTGTTCATACGTTTATGAGATTCGCGTATCGCTAGTATTTGACAGTAGCGTACATTTTATTCACAAATACTGCTGTCATTGTTGACACTTTTAACCATATTTTACATAAAACATTCAATACTACCAACTGCTGTTAATTGGGTTGCCTAATTTGGTAGTCACGTGGTCTACAGGAATTGTTGATATCTCTGTAATACGTGTGTGCATAGTTACCAAAAAAATAAGAAAAATTTATTCTCCAAACTTAAATGGAGACATACGACGTATATGAAGAAAGCTCTAATATTTTAGTAATAGTTTTTTTTTGATTATATTAAAGTAATTTTAGATAAAAGAAGTTAGTTACAAAAATATTAAGGTTTTCTTCACAAATTACGTATGTAGGTACTATGCTTAATTTCAAAATTTAGTACCTGAAAAATTTGCCGCCATTTAATTTAGTACCCGAAAATTTCAAGAGATGAGTCTGATAGGGTTACAATAGAGTGAAAGCTTATTCACGGTTCCTTTATTCGCGATTTCGTTATTCGCGAATGAAACATTTGAGACCACTTCTTGTATTCGCGGCAAAAAAATTCCTTATTCGCGGTTCTAAAACTAATGACACATATAAACACAAACTATTTTATAGTGCAATAAAGTTCGATAGCGTAAATAAAATAAGCAGTTTATCATAAATGTATCTTATTGTATTTTTAGAATAACATCCTGGCATTAATTCAAGTATGTTTTTGAAAAATATCGCCGTACCAACGGTTTACACGCGCCGACATAAGTTTTTATAAAATTGCTTTCGTTGCAATCGATGTCTAATTTTATTTTATTACATAACTTCACTAGTTACAAATATCTTGCGAGAGTCACATCTCTTCTGCTTTCTTTGCAATTTATACATAATGTCAAGTAAAAGCAAACAAAAATTAACTCCAAAGCGGAAAAAAGTCGTTATGCCGCTTAAAATAAAAATTGAAATGCTTGACCGTTTACGTGGTGGCGAGTCTTTTGCATCCATATCACGGTCTTTTAATGTTAATGAATCAACTGTGTGATCTATCAAGAAATCTGAAGAAAAAATACGGAATTCTGCAGCTTCAACTTCACTATCATCAAAAATTGTTCGAGACCAAGCAATTGAAAAAATGGAAGTTGCATTATCATTATGGATCGAAGACCGTAATCAGAAAAGAGTGCCCCTAAGTGGTCCTTTAATCCGTGAGAAGGCAAAGCGTCTTTACGCTCATTTTAAAGAACCTGGTGATGAACCTACGGATGGAAAATTTCAAGCATCGGAAGGCTGGTTCATAAATTCAAGATGCGACAATTATTACATAACATCAAAATTGTTGGAGAAGCTGCATCGGCAGACGTTGCAGCAGCAACAAGATATCCAGGAGAATTCTTAAAGTTAATTACTGATGGTGGTTACAGACCTGAGCAAGTGTTTAATGCTGACGAAACTGCCTTGTTTTGGAAAAGAATGCCAAACAAAACTTACATATCTAAAAATGAAAAGTCCGCATCTGGTTTTAAGACAGAAAAAGATAGAGTTACACTGCTTCTCTGTTCTAATGCGTCAGAAAATTGCTTAATTAAACCCTTAATGCTTTACAGATCATTAAATCCTCGTGCTTTAAAAAATAAAAATAAGGACAACCTGCCAGTATTTTGGCGTTCAAACAAGAAGGCGTGGGTGACAAGTGTTATTTTCTGTGACTGGTTCCAGAACTGTTTTGTGCCTGAAGTGGAAACTTATTTAAAGAAGAATAATTTAGACTTCAAGGCAGTTTTAGTTTTGGACAATGCTCCAGGTCATCCTTGTGAGCTTGAAGCTATGCACCCTAATATAAAGGTAGTATTTTTACCTCCTAACACGACGGCTTTGTTCCAACCTATGGATCAAGGTATAATCCAAGCCTTTAAGCTCTATTACATTAGAAGAACTTTTAAAATCATACTGGATACCATGGAATGTGATCTAGATATAAATGTTATGCAATGCTGGAAGAAATTTGACATAGCAATGTGCATTGTTAACATACAAGAGTCGCTACAAGAATTGAAACCGTGCACATTGAAATCATGCTGGAAGAAACTATGGCCTGATCTAACTGTAGGTGATGACGAAGAATCCGTGCACATCCGAACTTTAGCTAAAGATATTGCTCAAGTTGCGAACAACATAGGACGAGATGGCTTTGAACAAATAGAATCAGGTGACATTCAAGAGTTGCTTGAATCACAAGATGAAGATCTAACTGAAACCGACTTGGAGGAGATGCTTAATCTCCATCCCATTGAAGACGAGGAAGCATCAACAAGCACTGAGAAGACCACATTAAACGTGAAAACTCTGCGTGAAGGTTTAAAGATGGCAAATGAGCTTTGCGATTTCTTCATAAATGTTGATCGGTCTATGGAGAGAAGCCTTATTTTTAAAAGACAAATTCTTAATGCCACAGCAGGATACCAGTCTGAATTAAAACAACTTTTAAAAGCGGCAAAGCAAGAAAAAATTACTAAATTCTTTAAACCTCTGTTTAAACCTGATAATATGTAATTAATATGTATTATTAAAAATTCTTTCATTTAACTATGTACTTATACATATATACATAAAATTAAGATATGTACATATTTTGTTATTACTTTGTAATTCTGGAACGCATCCCCTTTAATCGTATATAAATTGCTATTCCGCATTCGCGGTTTCTGTATTCACGGCATATTTACGCAACGTATCCCCCGCGAATAAGGAACTTTTACTGTATATAGAATTTAGTTACCCATCTACTATGTATAAGTTATCTATGATATCCCGTAAGAGACTGTACTGAATACTAAGGTTGAGACGCTTTATAGGATTATCACATTGCAGAGAAAGGATTCTGACACAGTATTCAAGTCTTGTAGCATAATCACCCATTCTGAATTGTTGGGTCGCCTGAATAACGTATGAATGGGTATTAAGTTGTTTCAATATCTTCGGAACAGTCCTCCTGTTTATATTCAATTTTCTCAGCAGATCTCCGTTATCTACGACATGGTGAGTCCATAATTTCATTGAATACTCTTTCGTGATTTTCGTTGGTATCCACTGTTTTTCTTCGTCCAGTTCTACTTTTCCCTTGATGTAGCACACTTCCAATCCTTCTAAATTTGGTTGTAATGTTGAGTACCATAGCATTACTTGGTGCCTGTTTATTAAAATATTCCGAAAATTTATCGCCGACGAATTTAATGATTGAACCATTTTGTCTACCTAAACCATATGAACGAAAATAGTGCTCAAATAAAAAGACTTTTCTTCAGTAGATATTATTTACGATCTTACAAACATATTAATAATTCTAACCAAAACCAAACGTCAATGTTTATGACAAATGACAATAGTATATTATGCAACAAGTAATGCAATAAGTATATTGCTTGCGAGTGCAAATATTGTGACATGAGGCGAAGCCGAGTGTTTGCAATAGCACGAGCAAGCAATTACGAATTGCATTCGAGTTTCACACTATACTTTGTGCACGACCTATAGCTTAAATTTTACCTTAATGTTAAAAATTTACGTTTGACAGATTTGACATTTGAGCCATCAAGCGGGACTGGCAGAAGATTTAAATAGTGACATGTACTATCGATAACATAAAAAACTAGGACAAATATTATTTCAAATAGCCATGAATTTTGCTAATTGTGCTAATGTCATTGAGGCTTTTGGCACTTCTGTCAGACAAAATAATATGAGGTTATGTAATTTAATTTTTAATATCAGGAAATACACTTAACAAAAGCAAAGAATAATAAAATCAATATTTAGTCATTCCACCGTTTTTGTCGATAGCAGACTGTAAACGAGGAGGCATGGAAGATATAAAAGGCCCTATTAAATTTTGGACTTGTGTTAGTGAATTCCATGTGCCCTCAATTTGCTGCCAAAGTGCCTCTGCGGTTTCCGGCAGATGATTTCGTTCCTGGAGGTTTTTTATCATACAACCCCAAATATTTTCGATGGGGTTGAGATCAGGACTATGTGCAGACCACGGCATTAGTTCAGTATTCTGATTTCGGAACCACGCGGTTACATTCTGTGCAGCGTGTACAGGACAGTTGTCTTGCTGGAACACAAAATTGTTGTCGGGGTGTAATTCTCGTACAGTAGGCAGCATGGTGTTCTCTAAAATATGTAAGTAGTTCTCAGTATTGAACCTCCCAACAATTCTGCAGCAAACACCCATACCCCGAAAACTGATCCATCCCCACACATTGACAGAGAACCGTCCAGATCTATTGCACTTTTGCGAATATGCTTCGTCGAATTTCGAATTTGTAGGACGATAAACCCTAACAGATCCGTTGTGAGTAGACTGGAATACTTTTTCATCGGTGAATACGACGTTTTCCCAAAACTGTGGTTCACGATAAATGTTATTAAGAGCAAATAATAAACGGGCTTGTTTCCCAAGATTCGTCAAATGAATTTTCCTAGTAGCTACTCTGCTCCGTAAATTCGTTTCGCGAATTCTGCGACTAATCGTCATCATGCATGCACGAAAATGTGTATCATTTGCGGCCTTACGGGCCGTAGCAAAAGGATTTTGGCGCAAATAATCAGTTAAGACATTATCATGGGCTGCAGTTGATACCCTTCGCCTTCCAGAACCAGCTTTCCTGGTGAAATCGCCTTGTTCTTCCCATCGTCGTATTATGGATGTAACAGTGTTTTTGTTAATGCCAAAGTCATTAGCAATTTGTCTTATTGTCATACCATTTTCTCTACAAGTAATTATTCTTGCTTTATCAATCAAACTGACATGCGGCATCATTAATGACAGCTTCAAATAATCTTGAATTAACTGACGTTAGCTGTTTATTTCCGTCGGTTTTACACAGCTAAAACAAGGCTGTCCTAGTTTTTTGTGTTAGTGATAGTACATCATAAATTATTTCACACATTAAGTTCAATTATTAAATATCACTATTATTACAAAACTATCACTGATTGTTTTAATTCCTGTGGATTCATTTATCACCATAAAGTGTAATGTAAATCCATTGGACAAAATAAAAAATCGTACGCAAACAAGACAATTTGCTAAAAGTCATGGTAGGCTTGTTTATTGTGCACTAGTGGTACAATATATTATTGTACACGGGTAAGGCAAAACCGATCATTCCAATACTCTGAACTAGTAAGCAATAGTCTATATTGTAAATGGGTGGTGCACAAAGTCAATTTTTAGTGGTTTAAATACTAGAAGGCCTACCATTTCAGTACTGTAAATTAATAGCCATATTGTATTATAATTCCACTGCTTTTTATAATCAAACACAAAATGTAGAAAACAATATATTTATGATCCGTATTCCTTCCGCCCATCTATCAGTAGAGGAAACTATCAAAATCGTTTTCACACTTTATTAGTTTTGACAACCATGACCACGAAATCGTTGTCAAATATGGCATTACTGTATTTGATTATGTCATTCTTCTGATACAAATATGTTACGGGAAATGCCAGTTTTTTTGAACTTTTGAGAAATGAATTAATTTTTCTCCGAATTTGATTTTGTAAATGAGAATATTGCAAACGGGCTTACATTTAGTAGTATTATCATGCATAATGATATTTGACATCCATTGAGAATAACACTGTGTTTACACAACAAATTGAAATTTCAATGTGTTTCCAGAATAACTGCCAGATTCTGTCTTTCCGGATCTGGTCTATATTCCATATTCCAAAGACTGGTAAATATCAAGACTTCTCCAGAAGACAATTCAATATTCAACATTTCACAATCTTCCGTACAGTTATTCGGAAGCAAAAGAATATTGGTCTTCCCCGAAAATTCACCGACCACGGTAATCTGATCCTTCAACATAACTTGTTTGTACTTTTCCACATCATAATTATTGCTCATAAGGAGCCAACTGTATTGGATAGGCAAAATTTCGGGTGATAAAAATGTCGGTCTGCTAAAATATTTCCTAAACGCCTTGACAGCATCGAACTCGCAATTTTGAAAATGCACGAAGAACATGTCAGTCTCTCGAATGCCTTTTAATGATTCATAAAGATTATCTGATTCATAAAAGATGTTCGATTTAAATTCACAAGGCATGGACTGTGACAATACAGCATCATTTAAAATGAACTCCAGTACGTTATCAATATTCTTAACATCCGTCCAATACTCTAAACCATTCTCTAAAATAACGGGTTTGTGAAGTTTTATATATTTTTTGTAAATAACGTCTGATTGGTCAGCGTCTGCAACATCAATTTTCGTTATATATTCACAAAAAGTACAATCTTGAATAGATGAAAAATCCTTTTCACCACTAATGGATTTTATTAAGCATCTCTCAGTTTTCAATTGTTTCCAGTCCCAAAATGGCAACAGCTCTATGAGAACTATTCTTCCTATTGCAGAGTAATGCCATTGTACCGTTTCGAAGTTGTTGAGTAAGTACAGTGAAGTAGTAGATAGCAAGAATATGAGGAAATATAAAAAATATTTCGACCGAAAATTCCGTACTTGGGGCAATAAAGGCTTACAAATGGTACTTATTTCATCATCTGATAGTCTGTTCTCCTTGCAAAAGTCGTAAAATTGTTTAAGTTCCAATTCCAATTGCGATATGGTGAATGTTTCCGAGGAAGATGTTTTTATGCCCATCTGAAATTAAGAGACACCAATGTTAGTATGCAGTCAATGTTATATAAAACGTTATAAAAAATATAATTATGTAATGAAATATACTACCAAATGAAATGATTGATGGTGATGATTACTAGAATACTTGTAATCATGAATAATAATTATTAGAATGGTGCCACTACGCATTCGGCAATGACTCCAGAAATCTATAGATAGAATGGTACCAAATTATGTAACAAGCTTCTCAAATACTGTATCTGTAAAGTCCATTATTGGTATATAATAACTAGCTGGCCGGCAAACGTTGTTTTGCCATATAAATTATTTCTAGTGAATATTTTGGTAGTCTAATAAAAAATATGTAACTTATTGTAAGTGTGTGGGGATGTGGTATATGACTGAAAGAGGAATGGAGCGCTGTGAACGATGACGGCTTATAAAAATAACAAAACACGAAACATTCATTTTTTGAATTCATTGTACTTTTATTATTTTAACTAATAAATTTCTAATTACATCTCTATCACAAATAATGACAATTAAAAAAAAACTTTATCAGTCTCTTAGTTCAATGGAGTGTACGATATTTTTAGTGAGTCCATCTTTAGCCAACACAAACAAACTGTATGGTTTACCCACGCGAGAACATGCCACGTATAATTGTCCGTGTGAAGTGATAAGTATAAGCGTCACTGCACAATCAATAATAATGGCCTAAAACGGTTTAGGCAATAAACTTTAATGAGTGAGAGAAAGCTTATTGTGTGAGAAAGACAGGAGACCGGCTTCGTTCTCATCCCTACTCTGTGCTATTTACGGGGTGAGAAGTGACACCGGTATTATAAACGCCTGGCGGGAATAACTGATCGAGTGGTAACTGATCAATTATATCGACCGCCGAGAGTAGAAAATATTAAAGTACTAATATCGCTATTAAAAAATATGGGTTGGTGGTAGGAAAATATCATACTTATCAATGAATTTATGCTTACTGGTTATGCAATGGTAAGCGAAAGTGGAATCGGTGTGTTTTTCTTCATAGCATTTTTTATTCTCAGAAATGCGTTTTTGAAATTCTACTCATTTGTCCAATATATACTTTACCATATTCGCAAGTTACCTTATTTACTTCGGAGTTTAAGTTTCTGTTAATTTTATCGTTATTGTTTCTTATATATTTGCCTATCCAATTATTAGTTTTATATGCCAATACCATATTGGTACTCGTATTATTATTTATTAACTTACCTGTTTTTTCTTATATACGTATTACCCAAGTAAGTTACAGAACAATAGTTGTTTTGTTTATTTTCTACTATTTTTGAGTAGATTAGTGAGGAAGTACGTGTTTTTTGTTTTTTCCTGAGGGTACTATTAATTAAATCTATTGTATAACACCATTATTATTAAATTTAATGGTACCCTCAGTAAAATACAAAAACACATACTTTGTCACTAATCTATTCCAAAATAGTAGAAAATAAACCAAACAACTCTCCCCCCCCCCCTGTTTCTCTCTCTCTCAGTATGTGCGCGCCAGTGATAGTAACCCTACCGATTTTTTGGTAGATCTACCGAATTTAGGTATAATCTACCGATCTACCGAAGTGCTATGGAATTCTACCGAAATATTTCAATTCTTAAATTGCTAATCTGCACAACAAAAATGAATAAATTCGAATAACCAATCTGACGGATGTTAGCTATCTATAAACAGATAGGCAGTTACTTTGGGTGTTACTATTTTTACTAATATTAGTATTTATAACGCAAAACTGTTTCTCATTTTCCTTGTCTTACTCTAAGAAAGAATTTATTTACCTAAAACTGATAATAAAGAAAGAAAAGGAAATAAAAATAGATAGATAGCAATTATCATTCATTAAATTCACTTCAATATAAGGGTATTCTATTCACCGACGGTTTTATAGGAAAACCATCAGCCAAAATTATATATATACGTTTAACTTCCTATTCGACGTTATTTATTGAATTCACTTCAAAATAAGGGTATTCACCTAAATACACTTATATAGGGAAATCACCGAGCAAACACTATATATACGTACAACTTCCTATTCCCTCATTTTATTTTAGTAGATTGAATGTGGAAATCTAGCCGTGCTTTCTTATTAATTCAAAAATGAGTGATAGTGATAGTAGCAACGAAGGTAGTAGCTCCGGCGTTATTAAGAAAAGGCAATACAACCAAACTTATAAAAAAAGAGTGGGAAACGATAGATGCTTTTAAAGGCTAGTTAAAAAAAAAGTGAAAAGGGGTTTCAGTACGCCAAATGCAGTTCATGCACAAAAATATAAATATAATTGGTGGAAAGGGTGCTCTCATGAAGCATAATAATTCAGCTACTTATCAAACAAAACTAAAAGCGATTTCGAAACAACCCACATTAGAAGCGTTTGCAACTGCTGCTCCTTCTATATTAGAGGAATAAGTTAAAAAGGGTAATTACTTTATTTGAGCATAACTTTAGTTTTTATTTTTCTATGTACATGTTATAGGAGAAATACGTCTATTTGCTTTAATCGCCGAACATAATTTACCACTTACTACTACGGATCACTTGACCAAGGTCGTTTGCCGCAATATGCCATGATTCAAAAATTGCCCAAACACTAGCCTGTGCAAGAAGGAAAACTACTGCAATAGTTAAAAATGTACTAAAATACGAAAATATGCAAGTATTATGTGATCAAGATCATCTCCGAACGCACAAATTTTCCCTTATTGTTGACGAGTCGACTGATACGAGCAATAATAAACATCAATGAACATCAAATAATTAAACGGTTTCCTTTAAAGAATAATGCTTGGAAAAATTTCAGTTTTTAAATCCAGTAGTTGTAAAATCAGGATCAATTCAATCTATTACCGACATAGCACTTATTTTCCCGGATTTTTATACAATTCCGACCTTCAGACTTTGGACGATGAATGGCGTATTTTAAGAAATACTAACGAAATTAACTCTTTTTCTGGTAATAGAGAATAGAATTATTTTGGCAAAAAGTAGAAACGACGACATTCGGCGACGGAACACGTAAATTTAATTGTCTTACAAAATTTGTTTTTAATTTACTTTGTTTGCCGCATTCTTCGGTCAATGTTGAAAGAATCTTTTCTACGGTCAATAATTTAAAAACTAAACAGAGAAACAAGCTACGTACGGGTACAATCAACGGGTTAATTATTGCTAAGCAATACATTGGAAATAAAAGTTGCTTTGATTTTCCAATTGCAATAAAACTAACTTTGCGAATGGCTAAGTATAAACTCTATGAAGATGGCGGAAACGAGTAATTCTTTGTAAAATGAAATTTTTTTAAAAAATTTGTGTTCAAATTTTATATTCTATTTAATGTATATACATCTATAATTTGATAAATACAAATCTCTTAACATTCAAATCTGTTCATTCTAGTTTTACAAAAAAAATTAGAAGAGTATATGAATAAAGATATAGGCCCAATTTACAAATGAAAGCATAGACTTTGTTCTGAGCGTTTTGCGGAGGATTGCCGTTATAAATATACAATTACTGCACATTTTAGTGAATGTGCTATATCAACATGAACATTGTGAATCAAGTCTATTTATTATTAAATATTTGTATCAGAGTGCAATAATGAATCAAACCTTTTATCTTTTATCAAAATGTCCTTAAGAACTTGCAGAAAAGGTGTTGCTTATTAGTTTCTATTTTAAATATCAATAAAGAACTAACACAGATAAATCATTCGTATTACTGCTACAAACCTTGAGGAGGTAAATTCAAGCAACTAGTCTTGGAAATGTGAATCTTACATACAACAGTAATAAATAGAAAAATTTACATCGGCTGAAGTTGTTTACACGAACTGCAAAGATAATTACATATACCCACACATTACTAATTATTATTCCCTATTAAAATTTATTTATTATGAAAATATATAAAGTATAACAAATATTTATTTCTACTATATATTGGAAATTAACAATAATTTAGTGTTCACATCATGTTAAAAAGATTAAAAATTTACATGGTCGGCACAATTTTTCCAAATACTTATTGTAACATTTGTAATTGCTTCTGTCAAAAGTTCTCATATAAGTGATATTCTGAAAGGGGATTTTTTTGAAGCAATTTCATCTTATGTATCAATTCAGATCCTATATGAAATATTCATAAAATAATACATAATAAGTTACCAAAGTATTTAAACAAATATGTTTCGTGTAGTAATGAGATTCATGACTACAATACTAGATACATAGATAACTTTAGGTTACCTTTTCACAAAAAATCGGCTTCGCAGAATTGTCTTTTTTACAAGGGCTTAAAATTATATAATGGTATGCCTGAAGCGACTAAACAGAGTCCTTCTATAAGAGAGTTTAGACACTATTGTACGAGGTATGCTAGGAATGATTGTATAGTTTAAAATTATAGTCTAACATTGTAAACATCTAAAGATGAATAAAGTTTATTATTTATTTATTTTTTTATAAATGTTTCAGTAACTCTATATATATTTAGTAAATTATCCATTGAGAAAGAATAGGTAGGGAGACGACGTCACGTGATCAAACCGGGTGCAGGTCCGCCATATTAATACTACACTTACGTCAAACAGGTAGTGTTGGTAAAAAGTGGAGTGTTTGTTAAGTGTATCGTGTATTAGAGTTATACAATAAGTTAAATATTAAAGACATTATGGTTTCTTGTGCTCGTAGCTGCAACAGCAGAGACGGCGTTGATAAGAAGAATTCGTCTGGAATAACATTTCATAGGTTAGTTTAGGCCTGACAGGTGTGAGATGACAGATTATAATTTTGAGTAGTCCGGACTAGGTGAGGTAGCCATATTGGTCCCACACTTAGCCTCGCCCAATGCTCTCGTTTTGAGAATACAGCAAAGATGCTTTACAGCGTCTCCATAGTATTTTTCCTCAATGAAATTATCTTACCGAATTACATTTGAGCTTCCTTTTTACCTCCGGATAAATTTTCCATTTTTAAACTCAAATTTAGTTGCTATAGTCGAGTCGTTTTGGCAACCGACACGGCCAAAGTACGAACTATAGACGACGATTTAATACCACTACAAATATCGATCGGCCGGAACAATTTCAATACAATAAAATTGAACTAATTAATTAATATTTCAGGATAAATATCTTCTGATAGTAAAATACTATTACATGAAAATGTAATAGTATAAATATTATTTTTTCTGCACCTATATTTTATATAACTTTTGGCTATACTGGAGGCAAGCATTGTTGACAAATTTAAAATGTTTAGATCACAATTATAACAAACGTCAAATGATAATTATTACAAATGTCAAAAATTGGATAAATATTATTATTAATGATAGTTCTTAAATAGCTTTTGTAGATTATATTACTTGACAGGTAAAATTTTGCAACATCTGACGCCATTTTAATTTAGTGGCACATGTCGGTTACGAGAGCGACTCAGCTATAATTGGTAACTGGACTCAACAAATTTCTTCGTCCTTCGGACTCGTCGTTTTATCGAGGGGGCAATTTGTTTCGTACAGTTACTCAGCAATAATAATGTTCGCTAAAAACTAAAGATTTAACCTGAAAAAAGAAAGCTGTAGTGTAATTATAAGTGAAAAACTCACAGTTTAACAGTCTCTCGTGAACTATTAAGTTTAAACAAATTTCTAGAGAATACGAAAGTTCTCAAACGTGAATTTTTATAAAAAAAAATTTCGAAATTCCTACCCGAAGTAGGTTTTTTTCTCTTGTCGAATAACAGTTTTTTTTGCAAATAACTAGAAAATTATGCATTCTATACAGATTTATCAAGAGTCCAAAAGCATTTAGACCTGAATTTGGAATATTTTTTTTATAAAAAAAAAATCCAAATTCGAACCGGAGGCAACACTTTTACTCTTACCAAATAGCAGTGTTTTACAAATATTTGGCAAATTTTGAATAATTTTTGTAAAAAAAAAATTTCAAAATTCGAACCTGAACATTTACTGCCAGGTTTATTTCTTTAAGAAAATAATGTTATTTAAAACTTAATTTGAAACAACTTTTCTATAGTGTGAAACGCACATACCTATAAGGAAGCCGGAAGACTCATTTTTTTATTAATAGCAAATTATTTAATGCGTTGCCATATAAATTGAGTGCATTAAAGAAGAATTAAATAGTTATACATTTGTACATTTGTAAAATTACATCTAGCGTTGAAATTAAGCGGCTGTATGATTATATTATGTTATAGAGTTCAAGTGTGTATATAAATATATGAACGTATTTTACCTCATTAGGCGAATGTTCCTTACTTAATTCGTTTTCTAATGTTGTAATTAACTTTTCACATTTCTTAAGATTATTTGCCACATCGTTCAATTGCGTAGATAATTCACTGCATTTTAGACAACACAAATTATTTCCACGTTCATTTGACAGAAACTGATGTAAATACATTCTAAGTTCATCACTAATTTTAATACTTTCACTAGGTTTTCCTTTTAATATGTTTATTAAGTCCACCCGTTTTAAACTATTCAATTCTATTATAAGATTTTCGTTCATTTCATTTGACGAAATGTGGTCAGTCAACTAGACTGACCCGCGAAACGTACTCGCAAATATTTTAAATGAAACTTAATGATCTGTGACGCATTAAATGTACAATGAGATAACTTCTATTCTTTCATTTGAAGTTCGAATAGTTTTAAGCTAGTGTTCGAGGACATTATAGTCATATCCCTGTACTGTTTTATAAAACAGCAATGAAAACTAGTACAAGTAAAATCATATTTAAATTATTTTCGCAAAGTCTTGGTATAATCTTTTAAAAGTCATTTAGTAGAAGACTGTATTTTTGTTAATACCGCAACCATTAATGTTTTTACTTCCTTATACGTAGTATGAGGAAGTATTGTGATGATGAAAATTTTCGACTTCGAGATTTTTGCAGATGTTCACGTTTTGAGATCCCCTGATACCGAAAAAGTGGTTTTTAGAAAATGTTTGTCTGGCTGTCTGTCTGTGTGTCTGGCTATCTGTCTGTGACCACGATAGCGGTCAAACCGCTGGAGATATCAATTCCAAATTTTGTATTTACGTGTATAATCTCCCTCTTGAGATCTGATTAGTTTTTCAGTAAAATCGGTAGACCAGAAGTAGTAGTTTACTTCAGTGAAAAAATCGAATTTTGCAAATATTTCGTCAATTACTAAGTTTAAACAAATTTATAAAGAGTTCAAATGTACTCAAAATTAAATTTGAGACAAATTGTCTTAAAAAAGTTTTTCGAAATCCCAACCGGAAGTAAGTCTTTTAATCTTATCGAGAATCAGTACGGGTACGTTACGAGTATAAAAGTATTTAGAACTTAATTTTCAATACGTTTTGTATAAAAAAAAATTTCAAAATTCGGACCGGAAGTACCACTTTTACTCTTACCGAATAGCGATTTTTTGCAAGTATGTATATAGTAAATTATGCATTCTATATATACAGGGTGTCCAGAAACTCTCCTGACAAACGAAGACCGGAGATTCCTCAGATAATTTTAAGACAATTTAACTCAATTCACCCTAGTCCGAAAATGCTTCCTAAGGGAGCTAGAGCTCTTTGAAGATGGCGCCTTGTAACTAGTTTTTTTTTAATATCTCCCGAACGCTTCTATTTAGAAAAACAAAAACTGGTATGCTTATTTATTCTCCAGAGATGAATCGATTCCATCAATTGCGAATTTCTAGTACCGGTCATAGGCGTCCGTTTTGGGTAGGTTAACGACTATTTTAACGCTTACCTTTTTTTCTTTAACTTTTAAGCATTTGTGACACTAGATTATTAAATTTTCAGGTATTCTAGTACTAAAAGGTACTCTTACTTTAAGTCGGTAGGATACACCGTTTTCTAGAAAAATCGATTTGAAAATTTTTCGTTTTTTCGTCATTAAAAATCAATTTATTATTTTTTGCACTAGTTCGCTCTGAACTGCCAACAGAAATAAAACCTACGTTTTTAATTGTCAAATTGTTGTCAGTTCGCGAAGTTTATCTTTTAATTTTTTACTTTGTAGCATTCAAACACAACGATTTCAATTTTAAAAAAAATGGTTTTTACTAATGAAGAATACGCCGATATGCATTTAGTTTATGGCGAAATGAGGTGTAACGCTCGAGCAGCGCAACGTAGATACGCTGAAATATTTCCCAATCGTCAGCATCCCACTCACTCAACATTTACAGCTCTTCATCAACGACTAAGAGAAACAGGTTCAGTGGTCCCAAAAAAAAATGAAACAGGGAGACATAATGATGTAACAGCAGAACATGAAGATGTTATTTTAATGGAAGTTGAGGAAAATCCAGAAATTAGCGTTCGAAGACTATCTGCCATGTACCCCACAATTTCAAAATCTTCCGTAGGAAATATGTTACACAAAGAAAATGTATATCCTTTTCATTTTACAAAGGTGCAAGCACTGCTAGAAGGAGATTTTCCTGCTCGTGTAGAATTCGCTAGATGGTTACAAAATCAGATAAATCAAGATGAAGATTTTTCAGGTACATTTTGTTTGGTGACGAAGCTTCATTCTCAAAAAATGGAATTTTTAATGTAGTACATAATGCACACTATTATTCGTACGTTAGTGACAATCCCCACGTTGTTCAAGAATTTAAGCATCAGCATAGGTTTAGCATAACCGTCTGGATTGGAGTAGTTGACGATTATCTACTTGGATCTGTGGAATTACCTGCTCGTTTAAATGGTGTTGATTACTTACATTTCCTGCAAAATATTTTACCTGATTTGTTAGATGAGGTGCGTTTAAATATTCGGCAAAACTTATGGTTTCTACAGGACGGCTGTCCGGCCCACTTTAGCAGGAATGTACGAGACTTTCTAGATAATAACTACGAAGACCATTGGATTGGAAGAGGCGGTCCTGTTGCTTGGCCAGCAAGGTCGCCGGATTTGAATCCTTGCGATTATTGTGTTTGGGGATACATAAAAGCATTTTTTTATTCCGTTCCGATACAAAATCGTGCACAACTCTGGCTAAGGATACAAGATGCTTGCAACGAATTTAGAAATAACTTTGGAATTTTTGCAAGAATTCTGCGTTCTCTAAGCAAAAGGGTAAATTTATGCATAGAGACTAATGGTCATCACATCGAGCATCTTTTGTAACTATCTACCTTTGATACTTGATCTTTTTTTGCTAGTTTCGTTCCATTGTAATAAATACTTTGTCTTTAAAAACCTTCAGCTAAAATTTTGTTTCAAATTGATTTTTGCTTCTTTTCCCAAACTTTCTTTACGAATTGTGTGCTGCATTTATTGAAACAAAAGATGATTTATTAAATTAATTTTCATCCATGCCTTGATAGTCCTAACCAACTTCGTCGCTAAAAATAAGTAGGTACATAATAAATTGAATTTTAATGACGAAAAAACGAAAAATTTTCAAATCGATTTTTCTAGAAAACGGTGTATCCTACCGACTTAAAGTAAGAGTACCTTTTAGTACTAGAATACCTGAAAATTTAATAATCTAGTGTCACAAATGCTTAAAAGGTAAAGACAAAAAGTTATGCGTTAAAATAACCGTTTACCTACCCAAAACGGACGCCAATGACCGGTACTAGAAATTCGCAATTGATGGAATCGATTCATTTCTGGAGGATAAATAAGCATACCAGTTTTTGTTTTTCTAAATAGAAGCGTTCGGGAGATATTAAAAAAAAATTATTACAAGGCGCCATCTTCAAAGAGCTCTAGCTCCCTTAGGAAGCATTTTCAGACTAGGGTGAATTGAGTTAAATTGTCTTAAAATTATCTGAGGAATCTCCGGTCTTCGTTTGTCAGGAGAGTTTCTGGACACCCTGTATATCTATCAAGAGTACAAAAGTATTTAGAACTGGATTTGCAATATTCTTTGTATACATGAAATTTCAAAATTCGTACCGGAAGTAACATATTTACTCTTAGCGGGCAGCACTTTTTTCGAATATCTTGCAAAATATGCATTCTATAGAGATTTATTAAGATAATGGAAGTACGATTTTAAAAGTTAAAAGAGAAAGAGAATCTGAAGTTTTAAGATTGGAAGAAGAACTCGTCAGAAAAAAATAACTTCTGGAAGATGTATTTATTATTCTTATCTATTTTATTTATTTTTTAATTTTTATAATTTGTAGACAAAAAACGAGATGAACTTAATTTATGAATCCAGTCAGAGAAATAACGATATAGTACCCTCTGCTTTTGTTGGTTAGGAGGTTGGAAAAGCAAAGGAGGAGGAAGAAGAAGTTGAAGAAACCGAAGATGATATCGATGTATGTAATTAATTTTGTGACTGTTTATTTTTTTCTATGATATAATCTATGTACATTCTGTTTAAATAAATGTCAAATAAATAATTGATATATACATTTGATACTTGTTTATAATTCACAAAATGACATTTGTTACAAAAAAAATTAGTTTAAAATTTTTGTGGTCTGTGTATCATTCCAATGCATTGTATGGAATAAAATTATAACGCTTATCAATAGTTATTGTGGGTGGTGAATTTGCATCCCCAAAAATTATAATACTACAATTACATTCAATATTCAGGTTTACGTTCACATTGCGACTGCCTTATAGTAAAATGCAGTAAGTATAAAAATTGAAGTAGTATTTATTTATATTTAAAATAATATTTTCATTTATAAATAGTTTTCCGATCAATTGGGTCTACTTATAAAGACAAAATTTATTCGAACCATATATTTTTTTCTTACGTTACGTTCAATGTTCACGTCAACTAGTTTACGTTATGTTCTATGTTACATGCTTACGTTCATTTTAGAATGCTTTTCTGATAGTAACACACAATATGGATATGACAACAATGTAAATATTAGTATAAAATTGAAGTGAAATCTGTAATCTAAATGTAACTATTTATACTCGTTCACAAATTGGTGGCGATTAAATAAAATAAATTTTTACTTTCTTATATGTAGTATAAGGAAGTATTGTGATGACGAAAATTTTCGACCTCGAGATTTTTGCAGATGTCCAAGTTTTGAGGTCCCCTGATACCAAAAAAGTGGTTTTTAAAAAATGTCTGTGTGTCTGTCTGTGCGTCTGTGTGTCTGTGACCACGATAGCGGTCAAACCGCTGTAGATATCTATTCCAAATTTTGTATTTACGTGTATAATCTCCCTCTTGAGACCTGATTAGTTTTTCAATAAAATCGGCAGACCGGAAGTAGTAATTTACTTCAGTGAAAAAATCGAATTTTGCAAATATTTCGTCAATTACTAAGTTTAAACAAATTTATAAAGAATTCAAATGTACTCAAAATTAAATTTGAGACAAATTGTCTTGAAAAGGTTTTTCGAAATTCCAACCGGAAGTAGGTCTTTTACTCGTATCGAAAATCAGTTTTTTGCGAATATCTCGCAAGTCATGCTTTCTAGGCAGGTACATTACGAGTATAAAAGTATTTAAATTATAATTTTAAATATCTTATGTATAAAAAAAAATTTCAAAATTCGGACCGGAAGTACCACTTTTACTCTTAGCGAGTAGCACTTTTTTCGAATATCTTGCAAAGTATGCATCCTATAGCCATTTAATAAGAGAATGAAAGCACTTAGAATAGGATTTTGAATAAGTTTTGTATAAAAAGAATCTTAAAATTGTATATAGTTTGAAAAGCTCATACGTATGAGAAAGTCGTGTGGTGGCCACACCTCATTTTTTATCTAATTTTTAAGTGTGAACGATGTGATATGGTCATAATTTTTTATAAGATAATTATGCTAAATTAACAGAGAAATGACGAAATGAACTAGTTATATTCGTTCACAATTTGGTGGCGATTAAATAAATTCAGTTTTTTATGCAGTTTTAACGTGTGAACGAGCAAAATTGTGACTGTAAATTTATGGATAAAATTTGGTACAAGTATTTACAAATTTAGCTATTTTTATGAATTTTCAAGAGAATTATTGAGGTTTTAACGCAAATTTTTATACCGTTTATAGACTGTTAAATTGTTAAGCTTTAGAAGCAGTTTTGACCTCAAAAAGAGGAGAATAAAGCAAAATATGGTCGTTCACAAATTGCTGGTCCAGAACCGGCATATATTAGACTACTAACATGTACATGACATAACTGACCACTAATTATAAAATTAGTATTTAAGTTAGGTAATTAGGGATTTTTGACTTTTATATAATACTTACTTAAACTCTTTGTCATTTTTGCTAATAACAAATTTACTATAATGTTTCAAAAGCGGCCTTTTATAGGTTTTTTTAAGGTAACAGACTTATAGCTTTTGTAAAATAAATAAATAAATTGCTGCTACAGGAAAATAATTCTTAATTGTACTCTAAGGAGCTTCTCAAAGAAAAAAGCATATCTTTGGATCTCCTGTATCAACATTTTATCAGGTGCGTGACAAAATGTAAGTTGAATCTTGCTTCACTCCCACCCACAGCCGCAGCCGCACGCCAGCATTCAATCAGAACCTACATACAAGTTCAGACTTGGTATGGTAATGTTTCAAAAGCGGCCTTTTATAGGTTTT
Organism: Amphimallon solstitiale; assembly: GCA_963170755.1. Lineage (NCBI taxonomy): Eukaryota > Metazoa > Arthropoda > Insecta > Coleoptera > Scarabaeidae > Amphimallon > Amphimallon solstitiale. The sequence goes on from OY720677.1 coordinate 121,243,165, forward strand.
TTTAAGGTAACAGGCTTATAGCTTTTGTAAAATAAATAAATAAATTGCTGCTACAGGAAAATAATTCTTAATTGTACTCTAAGGAGCTTCTCAAAGAAAAAAGCATATCTTTGGATCTCCTGTATCAACATTTTATCAGGTGCGTGACAAAATGTAAGTTGAATCTTGCTTCACTCCCACCCACAGCCGCAGCCGCACGCCAGCATTCAATCAGAACCTACATACAAGTTCAGACTTGGTATGGTAATGTTTCAAAAGCGGCCTTTTATAGGTTTTTTTAAGGTAACAGGCTTATAGCTTTTGTAAAATAAATATATAAATTGCTGCTACAGGAAAATAATTCTTAATTGTACTCTAAGGAGCTTCTCAAAGAAAAAAGCATATCTTTGGATCTCCTGTATCAACATTTTATCAGGTGCGTGACAAAATGTAAGTTGAATCTTGCTTCACTCCCACCCACAGCCGCAGCCGCACGCCAGCATTCAATCAGAACCTACATACAAGTTCAGACTTGGTATGGTAGTTTCAGATATCCGGAAGAATGGGGATGGAAGATAAGTAATACTGGTCTTGCTCCAATCAGAACAACCAAAGCTTCTGCTCCTGAAGTACTCCTCAAACTCCGGTAATGTACATGCAAAGAAAAGATGTGACTTAGCATGTGGCTGCAGAAAAACAGGTTTAAAGTGTGCCATCATTCAGCGGAGGTTTCTGCGAACACGCTGAAATTTTGAACAACTCCGAAGACGAAGAAGAATTCGAATAAATCGATTCGATCTTCGATAAACTGTCAACATGCGGTGACAATGAGAAAAAAGATTCTGAAGTAGAAATTATCCTGTGGACGTGAGCGACGTGATTCATGTTTACATTCTTCCAATTTGGTGAACATTGATTTTCAATCTGGTCTGCCAGGATTTCTGCTTTATCGATGTTAGTGAAGAAGGTTTCTTTGCCTACTTTCAGCGGTTGGAATATCAGGGTCCTTCCCTTTGAGCGCTCTTGTGATCCGCCATAGATCTTTTGGATCATTATTAATTTCCTCCAATGTGTGTTTCCATTTGTCCTCTTTATGTTCTCTAATAGCTTCCTTGACTTCTTTTTGTGCCGTGTTGAGGCGGGTTTTTATTTGAGGATCCAAGGTTGCGTGGTAACGTTTTCTGAGTTGATTTTTATTTTGGATCAGTTGTCTGATGTGAGTTAGTAAACATTGAGATCTGTGGGTTTTTGTTTTTGTGACTGTTGCGAAGTTTGCGGCTTCTTGGATCTTTGTTTGAAGAGTGGATATTGCTTCTTCCATTTGGGCTTCGGAATTGATTTTTGGGACTGCGGGGATGATGTTGGCTAGGGTCTTAGTGTATGTATTCCAATCTGTATGTTTGGTATGGTAGAAATTGAACCCTGATTTATATAGCACTTAAGTTTTTATGCAGATATCGTCTGCAATTTCGCAAAGACCTGAGAGGCCCTAAATTGCACAAAATTTATTGTAATAGTATGATAGAAATTAAACTTTGATTAATATGGCATGAAATTTTTCACACAGATACTGTAAAAATTTTTGTTTCAATAAGGATTAAAACACAACAAATATTAAAAGCTTTCATTGTTGAAAATTGATATTTTTAATAAATTACCTAACTAATTACAGAGTGGGATCAATATCTCTAAGCATATCTCCATTGCGTCTGTTTCATTTTTTTACCTTATGCACTTATTAATCACTGCTTTATATGCTTTTATTCTAAAACGGGTTCCATACTTTTTAATGTATCTAACGAAAATCACATTTCGTTATTTTTTATTCGTTTATTTATTAGTACTAACAAATTTTGACTGAATTAGATTATGCACTGCAGATTATTTAATAAAATATTGTTAATTCTACCTTTGATTAACATTTTATAATTCTCGATTGTTTCATTAAATAATATACAACGCACGCAATATTATTTATCTATCTTTACTTATGCACATATTTATTTAATACAAGAGGATACATTCCGCTGTAGATCAACCGCAGCGTCGTGTATCAGACTCGCTGGCCATCGTCAGTACGGTGTAGCCAAGGAATAAGCGGTTGCTCTACAGTGGAATATACCCAGTATTATCCTCTTGCTTGTTTTTTTAGTATCCTCAATAATTGCTTTCTTTATTTAATACCTTATCCATATATGAGGGAAACCTCCGCGAGATCCAAAATTATATTGATAAAGGTTTGTCATGGAATGTAAAACGTCTGTCTAAAGTTATATCATTAAGTGTCATACTGTTCATTAATATTTGTCATTATATTTTCTCTCTGATATCTTGTACTTTTTCAATTATGGTTTAAACCACAGCGCACTAAACTTACATGATTGAAGCGTAATTTAGAACGGGTGCGCTAGTTAATGGTATTTGGGAATACAGTGAGCGTTTATGCTTGGATAATTTTCGTTAACACTTCCCAAATTTGGCAGTAGTAGAGCAAGACTTTTATATGTGCCTCGCACATAGTGTTGGTGTATTTCGCGAAACTGGATCTGTTACTTATAAAAAAGGTGCTGGTAGGCCAACTATTCGTACAGAAGAAGTGATTATTGACGTTCGTAATCGTATGGAAAAAGACCCTACAAAATCTTTGAAACGCCTGTTCCAAGAAATTGGAGTTTCCTATGGAACATGCCGAACCATTGTAAAGGAGAACTTGAACATGCATCCATATAAGGTGCAACCATATCAAGCTCTTGTGCCACCCCAGACGTCTTGCGTACTGCCAGTGGTTCGTCAACAATTTAATGAATAACGACCTGTTAAACTTAAAAATTTTTTCCGATGAGGCATGGTTTCATCTTTCGGTGTACGTAAATTCTCAAAATATGCGAATGTGGGCCACTAATGAACCGCATTTTTTGTTGAATCTCCACTACATTCTCAAAAAATTGAGGTTTGGATGGCAGTCTCACGTAGAAGGATAATTGGGTCGTTTTTTTTCAATTTCACCAACAATGCAGAGAGGTACAGAAATAACAATTTGAATGAATTTGTTCAACAACTACACGACGATGAACTTCATAATGGTTATTTCCAACATGACGGCGCACAAGCACATACGACACGGGAAACTCTAACCTTTCTCCGTGAGCTTTTTGATGATCGACTTATAAGTTTGCATATGCAAGTTGAGTTTCCTCTGATGTCACCTGGTTTGACTATTATGGACTATTTTGTGTTCCCTTACTGAAGTATGTGCAACCATAACGCCACAAATGTTGCAAAATGCTTTTCATATCATGAAAAGGCGCGTAAACGTGTGCATCGAATAAGGCGGGGGTCATTTTGAACATTTATTGTAATTTGTTTATTAATTTTTAATAATATGTTGTTCAAACATGTAAATCATTTTAAATAAACATATATTTACAAATTTTATGTCAGTCAAATGTCAGTATGACAGTTAACCTGATAATTTAATCGGGGGTAATACCATAAGAGTTTGTGTTTATCCGGACAAACTTTCATTTTGAACGAAAGCTTTGTTGCTTGGTAACTGACGAGAACAAATAACATGGTAAAACCGCGACACCGAAGGTGGAGCGGTTTTACCTTTTGTTATTTGTTCGAGTCGTGTTACCCTTAAGCAACAAAGTTTGAGTTTTGTCAAAATGAAAGTTTGTTCCGGAAATAAACACAAACTCGAATGGTATTTGGTAAGACAATTTAATGAATCATTTAATTAATATTAATAAACCGAAATATTTTTATTTAACATTCCTTTGAATACATATACAAAAGAAAGAGAAAAAAAAATACATATGTTTATGTATGAAATTTATTTGAACGATACTGTCAGAATTGAATTTTCGTTGCCATGGAAAATCAACATGCAGTTTATCCGCTAGCAAACATGCAGTTTATCCGATGGCAAACTAACACAGCGTGTATTAAAATGTCATGTTTTTGACAGATGAATTAAATTGTCGGGGGTAATACCATAAGAGTTTGTGTTTATCCGGACAAACTTTCATTTTGAACGAAAGCTTTGTTGCTTGGTAACTGACGAGAACAAATAACATGGTAAAACCGCGACACCGAAGGTGGAGCGGTTTTACCTTTTGTTATTTGTTCGAGTCGTGTTACCCTTAAGCAACAAAGTTTGAGTTTTGTCAAAATGAAAGTTTGTTCCGGAAATAAACACAAACTCGAATGGTATTTGGTAAGACAATTTAATGAATCATTTAATTAATATTAATAAACCGAAATATTTTTATTTAACATTCCTTTGAATACATATACAAAAGAAAGAGAAAAATACATATGTTTATGTATGAAATTTATTTGAACGATACTGTCAGAATTGAATTTTCGTTGCCATGGAAAATCAACATGCAGTTTATCCGCTAGCAAACATGCAGTTTATCCGATGGCAAACTAACACAGCGTGTATTAAAATGTCATGTTTTTGACAGATGAATTAAATTGTCAAAATTATCTCAAAAGAATTATAATTAAGACGGACGTTTTACATTCCATGGCAAACCTTTATCAATATAATTTTTGATCTCGCGGTATTTTATATAGGGTATACCACGACGAGATTTCGTTAGAACAATATAGAAAACTAATCAGAGTTGAGTTTTGAAATTTCGCAGATATTAGTTTCGAATTACGCTCTTTAAATTTAAAATTGCTTCGAATTTTCGCTTCTTCCGGTTACACCGGAAAAGGATATTATATACAGGGTGATCAGAAAACCATGTTAAATATTTCATCCAGAAAATTTCAATATCTTGTTATTTTTGAATAACAACCTAATTTTTTTTCAACTTCATTGGATTCCATGCTCAAAATTAGGGGCAGTATATATTTACTTCCCTATAACTAAACATCTTAGTCTCAGAGTTATTTTGGAAAATGTATGAATTCCTTTAAAGTTTTATTTTGTATTATCAATTAGGCTGTGGAAGTTCATGTAGATAAATAAAAACAAAACAAGTCAATGTTTAATAATGTCCTAAAACCTTTAAATGAAAACTAGACAGTATTATGAAGAAGTAAGTAACCTTAATAATAGTTTCTAATAATCTTAAATTGGTTTCGAACACATCACCACCTATTTTTAATCACTCTCTTATTATTTTTAAAATGTTCGTACGTGTGGTCCCCTGTATCATTTTACCGTCCAGATTATCGAACGCGCCCCGCACTCTGGCCTGATCATATCTTCCTTGGTGGTAGCACGTTTACTGTATACATTATCTTTAACATAGCCCCAAATAAAGTAATCTTAAACAGGGTCATTGTAGTGGAAAACTATAATGCCCTTTATTTCCGAGATACCGATCATAAAATATTTCATATATTTCTCCTACAACTCTAGTACTATACGCTAGTGCACCATCCATCTGAAACCAAACACTACAAGCTTTTTCTACCGAGTGTTTTTGTCAGAGTTTAGTGTATGCAACTTAATATACACTTTAACAAAAGATTAAAAATAAACTATTATAATGTGTTATATTTTTAATTTGTGTTATTCATTAATTATAGAGATCCAGCATAAATGTTACTTACTTTCTATGTCTGTTCTATAAAAAAATACAGGTACTCTACCTAGGTAAAACTGTTATAATTGCTAAGGCAGTTAAATGAACATTAATTCCAAAATTTAGGAAGTAATTTTAATTAATGTACTCCTGACTGCCGATCCCTAATAATTACTCTATCGAAATTATGTTTTATACCTATAATATACAGAGTATACATTATTTTATTGTATGTATTATTATCAATATTACCCTAGACTTATCCTGGTTTTAAAATAACGAATTAATTACTTTATAGACATTTTCCAACGTGTATGATATATGATTTAACGTATGATAAAATCTACGATACGAATAATTCCATAAATTAATATTATTTTGATAATTATTTATTTTTAATTTCAATGAACCCTGAGCGATTGTTAATGCTGCCCTCTATGAGCAATGTCTAATTCCAATGCAATTCGTATAGTTTATTTTACAGAGAGGGCGGCATGTGCATTAATGTAATCACAAAACGAAAGATATATAATATTTTCTGTTATTTCTATTTCACATATATTTCATACATCTCTTCTGATTTTTATTAAATATAAAATATTTATTTCAAAATACCAGAAAAATTGACTACCTTCAAATCGCCGATCTCTCATTATACAATAGGCACGTCTAATATAAAATAACAGATTATTTATTGTTATTCCAAGTCGCAAAAGTATTGCACATACCTAATCATTAAACTAATACGTTTCATAACGTACATCAATTTATTACTAACAATTTATATATCATGCAATACTATAATTAAACAAATTAATTTATAATGTTTTAAATACAGAAAATACAGAGAAACACATAAGAAACAATCAATTTCCAAGCAGAACATTTTAAAAGATAATGCATAGACAACCATTCACACATTAATGAACTTACTTTTGTAACAATTACTTTTGCCTTTTTTAAAACATTTATCTGAGTAACAGGTGTTTACTGTGCATTGCTGTGACAATTGTCAATTCAGAAAAGACGCAAACTCATATTTATTGATCGCAACTCCTGAAATTTAGGTCGTATTTGGCGCCGCATTTCTCCAAAGAATAAGAAGAGACGCGTTCCCGTCGTGCACCGGTTAAGATGACGCACGCGCCAGGTTATGTCAATCTGACATTAGTCTAAAGCACGTAACGTTGAATGCAACAATCGTTTCTCAACAATAAAAACCCGACATTTTATACAAACTACAGTAACAGACAACAGATAGTTGGACGAAAAGATCAGTCGCTGTTGCCCAGAAGCTTTTTAAGTGATCATTGTCGACGTAACATGGTCTAGATATTGTTTATTTTGCCCGTTGTTGTATATCGATTACGTCACTTGGCCATTTTGAATTACAATTTTCAACTACAGAAAATATTCATTGTGCGTTCGTTCGCGAAACGATAAGCGTGCAATTATATAGAATATTTATAAAGAGATAAAAAGAAGGTTGGCGTGTAAACCTTCTCGTGTTCTTTTTTAGTGAAGTGTGCTAGAGAACTAATTCAAAATTCCCGTGCCTACGAGGAAAGTTGACGGCTCCGGATACGGTAGCACAAGCGACAATATGAATCGAAGAAAAAATAGAGGGGCCTCCAATAGGTAAGTAACCCTTTGTGAAAGAAAAAATCAAAACAAACAATCATCCCACACGCGAATCTAGACCTCGTCGTTCATATAGAAACGACAACAATCGGTTACGAATCCCAAGGTGAAATTTGCACGAAACATGGAGATTGCATGATTTTTGCTAAAATTATTTGATAAATAAGACAATGGATAACATTAACATTGAATAATAATTCATGTCAACATTGTACATTAGTTTTGTGACTATATACGTCTGTAGGACATTAACGTTTTCGCCTGGAATGTTTTGACAATGACAACAGTCCCTAACCTCGTATACATTTCTACCTGTTTTTTCCAAGAAATTCGTACTCTCTCCAGAATAACACACTGATTGATGTAAAGTTTGTAGTTTATAACTGCCATTAATTTATTGTGTATTTTTAATTTTAATTTTGTCTTTAAGCTGTCTACACATCTCTTATTGTCTGTCAAATATTTATCTTTTGTTATGTTCATGTGGTTCATATCACATGTTGGTTTATGTATGATATTTTGCAATCATTTCCAGTAATTACTGTCATTAATATGTAAAGACATTGAATAAATAGTGATTAGGAATTAGCATGTACTTTTGTAATATATACTTTCATATGTTTATTAAATCGGCTTTCGCGCACGGATAGTTAATAAATACAATTATGTAGTGTTTTCTTAAGGGATTTGAATTTTTTAAAGACATTCTCGTATTTTAAAATTATCGATAAGTGATTAATATTTGTGAGTATTTACTTTTATTTACAAATACAAATATTTAATACCTGTGTACCATTTTAAGGTATTTTTTTAAATGAACGCCAGTATAAATACAGATATGGTGGGTACCTATTGACATTTTATCAATATATGCATGATGGTGTATGCTTTGTGCCAAGTAATATGTTGTATCCACTGTTTACATGTTATTTGATACTCGATTTTTATAATAATCAGGAAACTTTTCTTTCACACTCAAAGTACTTCTAAAAACCTGTTCTGTAAAATATTATGTAAATAAATTACTCTAAAATTAAATCATAAAAATCAAGTTGAGCACAATATAACATGAAACTTCATATTTACAGAATCAAATTGTTTTCTAGGAATGTACTGTCTGTAAAGGTAGGTGATCCTCGCTGTTGAGAAAGATCAAACAAGCCTTCAGGATAACATTGTTATTAATAAATATTTTTATTATAGGATTATCACATTGTAGAATAAGAGGATGAAAAACTATAGTGTTATAAAAGTGAAAATGATTTACGTGATAGACTGTGAAATTAAATAGTTGTTTATTTCTCTGGACAGTGTCGAGGTGAAGTAATAAAAAAGCCAAAGACAATCAAGCCTTAGTATTAAATAAGCAAAAATGATTAACGTGATAAACTCTGAGATGAAATCAACGGTTATTTCCTACGAGTAAAGAATAGAACAGGAGAGATAATAACGTAGTGGGGAAATAGGTATTATTTAGACAGAGTTACCACTTTCGGTAGGTCAGTTATGTCCGGTTATGTCAAAAATGACATTTTAGTGTTTCTATAATGGTCAAAGAACACATCTATTGTGTCAGGTTTAAACTCACCGACTTATTTACTGTCAAAATGGCTAATGAATGTAGGTAAATGAATTCAAAAATTTGCCCTTGCAACAAGATATAGCTTTGCAGTAGAAAACTTGCTGGAGTTTATTCAAGAAATTTGACATTATAAGTTGCAAGAAAGTGAGATTTTGATTTCGTTCGTTGTTAGTTCATTGTTTCTTTCAGTACCGATTCCAGAACCTGTGAAATATTTGTAACGTTTGCTCCGTTTCAGTGGGTAATATTGCAAAGGGTATAATAAATGAATACATTAAGTTAACAAACCTTTATATGTCTCATAATTGTTTTCCAATAGAAGGCAAAATTTATGAATAACGACATGGGACTGCCATGGGAAAGCGCTTGTCTCTATTTATTGCAAATTATTTATGAGTAACTTCGACGTAGATTTCAAAAAGAACGCCAAATATTTTCCTAAAGTATGGAATAGGCATATTAACGATATTTCCACGATTTGTTACACTAAAATGTATGATGCGGAAGTGTTTCTTGGTGAAGTAAAGTCACAATCCCTCACAATTAAAACCACTTTTGAAAAGGAAAACAACAGACAATTAGTATTAGTAATTAAAGAAGGCTGTAATATGGAAATAGATTTTTATAGAAAGGAAACTAATGTAAACAGATTCAATACAGCAGATGTAAATCATTGTTTTCAACATAAATTGTCTTTTCAATTTTTTAATCCATCCAATTCGTAGAAATTCCGAGAAAGACTGAACATTTTCGAAGCACAAAGAATATTCTAGAAAATGTATAGAACTTTCGTGACGTTTATAGAACTTTCTAGACATATATACAGGGTATCCAGAAACTCTCCTGACAAACGAAGACCGGAGATTCCTCAGATAATTTTAAGACAATTTAACCCAATTCACCCTAGTCCGAAAATGCTTCCTAAGGGAGCTAGAGCTCTTTGAAGATGGCGCCTTGTAATTAGTTTTTTTTAATATCTCCCGAACGCTTCTATTTAGAAAAACAAAAACTGGTATGCTTATTTATCCTCCAGAGATGAATCGATTCCATCAATTGCGAATTTCTAGTACCGGTCATAGGCGTCCGTTTTGGGTAGGTAAACGATTATTTTAACGCATAACTTTTTTGTCTTTAACTTTTAAGCATTTGTGACACTAGAATATTAAATTTACAGGTATTCTAGTACTAAAAGGTACTCTTACTTTAAGTCGGTAGGATACACCGTTTTCTAGAAAAATCGATTTGAAAATTTTTCGTTTTCTCGTCATTTCATCTTTCGTCATTTCAACTTCGCGAACTGACAACAATTTGACAATTAAAAACGTAGGTTTTATTTCTGTTGGCAGTTCAGAGCGAACTAGTGCAAAAAATAATAAATTGAATTTTAATGACGAAAAAACGAAAAATTTTCAAATCGATTTTTCTAGAAACCGGTGTATCCTACCGACTTAAAGTAAGAGTACCTTTTAGTACTAGAATACCTGAAAATTTAATAATCTAGTGTCACAAATGCTTAAAAGTTAAAGACAAAAAAGTTATGCGTTAAAATAACCGTTTACCTACCCAAAACGGACGCCTATGACCTTAGGAAGCATTTTGGGACTAGGGTGAATTGGGTTAAATTGTCTTAAAATTATCTGAGGAATCTCCGGTCTTCGTTTGTCAGGAGAGTTTCTGGACACCCTGTATATACACGTATAGTGTTGATTCCTCCTTTTTTTGAAGGAATATAAATGCTTATTGTTTAAATATTAAATAAAACACTGATAATATGTCATTATCTTTAATTTATCTAACACTTAACATGTAAATTGTTCAAGCCTAACACAACTGCTTTGTTTGGATGTTTGTGTCGAACTTGCTTAAATGTTAATTGTTGAAGCCTAACACAACTGCTTCGTGTGGACGTTTATTTAGAACTTAATATATTTTATCCTTATTTTATCAAAGATTCTTCCCTTCTTCCAGTTACAATACTTTCTTTTTCATGAATAGGAGGGGAAATTATTTACCAAGAAAAATGACTAAACACATGGGGTTGGAAATTACAGTAAGATATTTGAGTGAAACGTAAATACCAAGTAATAAAATAATGGTTATATGGCTCTAATTATTTTATGGCGGTCGCGTCGAAAGAGATCCCAACTATTATTGTATCTTTATGATTGGCAATAAATTAGATATTTACATACATTTCTTCACAATAGAAGATAAATCTGGGTTTTTTCTCCCTAAACTTGTAGTTTTAGAATACATATACATATACAGTGTGAATTAACAATATTTGAACTTAACGTATTGTACATAAATATATAAAACTATTGTCTTTCTTATACAATATTATTTATCGTCCTGAACATATAGTAAACTCGCTTTCGGAAGACACCAGCCCAGAGACGATTTTCAAATACAGAAAGAAAAGTGGATTCTAAACGAGAGAAATAGCATATGCAGTCAATACGAAAACTAATGACAGTAAAATTAGTCATCGTTAAACGCCTGTTTAAAGCTGATTGTGTACTTTCGGTGTTTAGGTACTTTTTAAGGCATTTATTCGTGTCCTTCAATAGAAAATCAGTTTTTCAATAAAAAAAAATACGTATTTTTAATGAATAAATGCAAAAAAATGTGTAGTTTTATGCACTGTATAGAATGAAATAATGCATTTTTGTGTAAAATAGCGACCGAATACGACCAATGTATATCTGAAAGTTATAATAAACATATTAAACATTAGCCAACTAAATCCCCAGAAAATCAATATTATACCTGTTAATAAGTTTTTGTTGAACGCCCAATATAATGCTGTTGAGAGAAGTAAAATATTCGTATAAACACTAGTAAAATATGGAATATTCTTAGGTGTTAGGAGTTTTCGAATATTCCGACGTAGATTAAAAATAAAAATCTCTTCGGTTAGAAGTCGATGAATTTAGCCCCTTACATGTAGGGCTAAATTCAACAGTTCATCCACTCTAATCGGCTTATGTACATTACACATTTTACGCTGAATGTCACCTTGGCAAAGAAACATAAGTTTAAAGCTCACCAATAAGGAGAGGACACACATTCATTTTCTATTATCTTCACAATGATGTACAAATTGAATTTGTGAATCAGAAAATAATCCTCCAAAGATTTAAAAATTCAGCAAATACTTTCTCAAAAACTTGTCGTCATTAACAATAAGGTTCTAAAAATCTTCCGAATTCTTTTCACTTTATTCCATTATCAATTATATAGTATTAAACAGAATTAATGAACAAGTATTATTCCTAAAATGTAGTATCATGACGGGAAAATACCTAAGTAACATTTTCTATTAGAAACAGTTTAGAAGCATTTTATTTAACAAAATATCCTTTTCATCAGAGTTTCATATAAAAAGTATAAATAGAGAAGTTCGCTGGTTGCCTGTATTTATGTAATAACCGACTTCGTCCATATATCTAATGGAATATCAACAAAAACAGCAAACTTCAAGAACGGTGTATGCATTAGTTACTTTTATTTACTTGCAGAAGTGTATACATTTCCAAGAAAAATAAACTTAACAATTCGAAAGAGCAACGACTCAAAAATATAACTCGTAAAGTATGCACTTCTTATTAAAGTTTGTCTAGCGTTTTGTAAGTATACAGGAAAAGTTGAAAATACGTCTACATATAACACATAAATGTATAGTCCGTGACAGAATGGCAACAACATGGCTTTTCCTTTATTTCTAAAATACACAAATTTTACGACTATATTACCAAAACTAGCTGTCCATCAATCTCTTCGAGCTTGAATCGCTTTTCGCGTCCGCTTACAGTTTTATTATAGTTCGCTGTAAAACGCAAAAAAAATCATTTTTGATTTTCTAAACTTTTGGCACACCTTGTATAGACGTATATTTTTGTCCACGAAGTACTGTCACGGTGACAGGTGGAACGACAATTTAAAGCATCTTAACGTCAGTCTGACTTTTCGTTGTTGGAGTTTGAAATTTAGATGCTATTTAGCGTAATACTAAGACTTGACACTAAAAGATTCATAGTTTTATTAGTTTTACACAATGAAAGGACTAAATCATTATTGAAAATGTAATATCAGATTTATTTTAATTTTGCATAATTTAACCTGCCAATTATCATAGCCCGCAAACATACTTTTGACATACCTTTTGTTATAATGCAAATTTGTGAACAATGCATGCCCATTACACAGAAGAATCAAGTTTTAAATAAAATGTTGGTATAGAATAAGTATGACTTATTACTTTTATTTATAATAGTGAATTTATAACTGGCTTCCATATTAATAATTAGTTTCATTTGTCTGCTCTGAAATTGTTCCTGTCAAAGTGAGTTTGCAGTGGCATTGAGTCGTCGCCTGTAGATCGTGCTCTGGCTATGTCGGTTGCTGAGACGATCCTATTATAATTTAAATATTTAGTAGTGACGCTGGTAGTTGAACTAAAAACAATAACCAAAAATAATACTGACCGACGCCGACGTTGGAATATCTGTGTAAACATTTTGCTTACACACACTGTAAAAAGAATATAATTTGTAATTGTTGGATCATTTTGTGATTTTTATTAAGTATTTAAGGAAAAATAACACAAAAAGGTAGTTCATGATTACAACCAATCCATCGAAATAAGAGCCACCAGCCTGGGACGCGATCATCATCAACCATCATCAGAATGTTTGATTAACAATTTGATTTAATGGTGTATTTTCAAACATATCGCATTAAATGATTGAACGCTGCCCATACTTCAAACTTTCTACTGACAATCAAACTATTTAGTAGAAGTAATTGTTGAATTAGACTGGAATATTTACTTTAGTAAATTGAATAGTTACAAAACAATTGTCATTACATTGGAATTTGATTCGTCTGTCACCTAGTAATAATAATATAAATCATATTTTAAGGTAATTGTCTAATACCGTGCCGTCAAATACTTTTCGCATTAGAGTAGGCTGTTTTTGAAGTTTTTAATCAATGTTGGTGTACATGCTAATTTTTTGAAAACTTCAAATTCTGACAGTTGTCATACTTAAATTCAAATTATAGACGCCTATTATTATTTATATGACATAACCAAACTATTAAAATTATGCACTGTCACCAACCATTAAAAAAAAGCATGGCCGTCTCTAATGCGGAAAGTAGGTATTTGAAGGCACGGTATATAGGCAAAACTAAAATGGATCTGATAGCACTTTTCTCATTAATATTTTAGTCATTTCGCTGTATAAAATTTGTAATTTCATATCTTTTTGTGTCAAGGTCTACAATAAATATCGATGAAGCTTAAAAACATGAACCATGAAATATCAGACAGATGTCAGGGTGTTTAACCTTTTTTTTTTGAAATAATTCAAATAAATCATGAAAGCAGTTCAGATTTCATCACGAACTGAAATCGATTGATCGTTTTGACGTTTTATAACCTGCAATTAAATTTTTGTGAAATTGCCAACATTAATCAAAAGTCAGATGGACTTTTTCTGACAATTCTGACGTTTCCTGTAACATTTAAGCCACCTAACGTGAATGTTGAGCTGACCAACATTTCGCGTATGCTCTAGTTAAATATATCGGTGTTAAAATAATAATAGATGAGTAAAGATGGCTACACCCTTTAACTGTTACTTAATTTTAGTTTAATAATATACTATGTTCACCAATTTTGATCAGCATGATGTATTCGTTTCTTTGAATTACAATTAACGTAGGGCTTCCGGGACAATAGTCAATAGAAATAAATTTATATGACGTTGGTTGCAAATAATCAAGCTCATCAGTGCTCCATAATGTTTGTCATAAAATGTCGATATAAGTCATCAAGTGCTGATTATTCAATTTACTCTTTCCACTTTTTTTTTATTTAGGACACATTAATTTAATAGAATACTTGCTATTTTTGTTATTCCATGAAACTCTTCGAGTTTGAATTGCTTCTTTGGAACGTGACTACTGCCAGTCGCAGAGGCACTTGAATTTTAACGGTTATAAATTTTCTTTTAATTAGTTTATGAATGAAGATGCAAATTAAATGAAATATCTCTAGAAATTAATTATACATTATTGTGGCATCTCTAATTATAGACAAATGGATTTATTAACTAAAAAATTTCCCATAAAATGTTTAACATTTCTATAGAATTTACTGAAAGCTGATTACTTGGAACATTTCGTTGACATTCAAGTTTGATATAATGCGTGTGCACCTAGTCTAAGTTGAATGTAAGTAGGCCGAACAGGTAAACCTAAGATGGTTGTATGATCAAGATTTGTTGTATCATATATAAATTTCTTTGTTTTTTAAATTTGGTAGTACTCTAACTTTATTTGTCTCAAGTTTTATGATAAACGTTGCCCATACGTTAAATTATCTTGCAAACTGTCATGGGGGTGACAGTTCGATCTATTGCGAGAATGAATTGTCAAATTGAATGTCACTGTAGACATACCGTGCCTTCAATTAATTTTTTTTTGGAATAACCTACGATTTCAATATTAATTTGAAAACACTGTGGAACTTTTCAATAAATTGACTTAACTATGACAGTAGGTAGTCAAAATGAAAAACATTACTATAGCACAGTATTCCCAAATTAATATTGATATCATAAGCTACTCTAAATTTAAATTAAAGACGCTGTATGTATATTTGTATGTAGAAAGATGACAGAGATGTGTCCAAGACATTAAAGATACGATAAATGACCGATACAATAGTAATAATAATAATAATTGATGATAATTGATGAGCAAGTGCTCTTTTAAGATTTTGATTTGAGTGGTTTTCCATCTGGTTATAGAAACTGAGCGCTCTTTCCTTGATGTAGTCAATAATGGTTGGGGTATTTGTTTCATTCATTATTTGATTATTTCTCATATACCATGGAGCATTTAGTATCATTCTAAGACTGGTGTTTTTTGATGTTGGTCTTGCACATATGCACCCATGCATATGTGAATATTGGACCTAATACTTGTTTGTAAAGTAGAATTTTGTTGTTCGTGTTCAGCTGGCTTTTTCTGCCTATAAGAGACCATAGTTGACATCTTGTTTGTTTGGTTTTGGTTATCGTTTTTGCTATGTGTGTGTTATAATTGAGCTTTATATCCAGGTATATTCCCAGGTATTTAATTTCTCTACTCCATGGTATAGTGTTGTTGTTGATGGTTATTTCGTTGTCTGTTGTTTTCAGATTCCTTTGAAAGATTATTGCTTGGGATTTGTCTTCGTTTATTGGTGTTCTCCATTGTTTGAACCATTTTATCGTGTTGTCTAGGTGCGTTTGGTGTTCCTGTACCGCGTTCGTCGGACATCTTGATGTTGAGAGCAGTGCCGAATCATCTGCAAAGGTGGCCGTATTTAAATATCTTGTAGGATTTGATACTGGTATGTCGGCTGTAAATATTGTATATAGGTGAGGTGACAGGCATGAGCCCTGGGGGACTCCCGCTGTTGGATGTTTTATTGAGGAAAGTGTGTTCTGGATGCTAACTTGAAAGCAGCGTCCTTAGAGAAAACTGTTCGTGATTTTTATGATGTGTGTTGGGTAATTGTGTATTATCATTTTATATATGAGTCCCTGCCTCCAGACTTTATCAAATGCCTTTGCTATGTCGAGAAATACAGCTGCTGTCACTTGATTTTTGTAGAATCCTTCTTGGATAATCTCAGTGACTCTTGAAAGTTGTGTTATCGTTGAATGTTCTTCTCTAAACCCATGTTGATCTTCTGGTATTATGTCTTGATTGTCAGAGTGGTACTTTATCTTTTGTAGGATTATTTTTTCTATCACTTTGCTAATGGATGGTAACAGGCTTATGGGCCTGTAGCTGCTTGGTATTGTTTTTGGTTTTCCTGGTTTAGGTATAACTATTACTTTGGCATGTTTCCATATCTTTGGGAATGTTTGGAGTCTGATAACGGAGTTTGCTATTGCTGGAATTGACATTATTGCTTTTGGGGGGAGGTTTTGTAGTGATCTGTTGGTGATGTTGTCTATACCAGGAGCTTTTTTGGGATTTAATGCTTTAAGGATTGCTTTTAGGTTCTCGGCTGTGACTGGGTCGTTGCTAGGGGAGTGGGATTCACGTATTTCTCTGCTTACTACTTTGTGAATCTGCACTACGTGTTGCATGTCTACTTCATCCAAGTTCGGAGTGAATTGCTCTTCTAGTGATTCCGCTAGAGCTTCCGCTTTTTCTTCTGCTGTGACTTGTGTGGAGTTATTGAATTGAAGTGGTGGGATTTCTATTTGTTCTCTTTTGATTGCCTTGATTATTTTCCATGTCTTAGAGGGCTCTGCACCTATTTCTTCGAGTGTTCTTTGCCATTCTACATTTTTCGGTTCCAGTAATTCCTTATGTACTTGATGTTGAAGGTTGTTTAGTATAGTTTTGTCTTCTCCTAGCTCTGTTCTTTTCCTTTATTAGTTCTTTAATATGATGTGGTAGACTACCTGATTTATATATCCTTTCTATTTTGATGGTGTTATTTTCAACAGCGTTTGTTATTTTATCTTGTAGTGATTTTATGTTCTGTTCTAATTCTGCAGTGTTTTGTATTTTAGGAACTGCAGTGATGGTTTGTTCTAGTTCTGTTTTGTAGCCGGCCCAGTCTGTCTTGAAGGTGTGATATGTTCTTTCGGTTATGTCTTCGTTCCAAGTTATTATAATTGGATTGTGATCAGAGCTCATGACACTTTCAGTTTCTATCTTTATGGTTTTGTTAATGTTTTTACTGATTGCTAAGTCTAATTGTCTAATTGTGTGCATCTAGCCCAAGGTGAACGTCGACAGACAAAAAAAAAACCAAGACGGTTCGGCAATTAAATGTTGTTTCATGTTATTCGTTCTATAAAATTGGTAATACCATGCCTTGTGTCAAGTTTACGATAAAAATAGTGTATACTTCAAATTTTTTGACAGACTGTCATCGTGACACTTATACGACAATGAAAAGTTGATGTTTAACCAAATTGTCGATCCACCTGTCATCGTGACAATACTTCGTTGTAGTGTATTCGTTCACACATAAACTTGTGAGAACGAAATGTCAGACTGAGAGTGCTTAACAACATTGTCTTTCCAATTGTCAAATGAAATTAACAACATAACATGATGAACTTTAACAAAACATGTTTTAAACTTACAGGTCATTGAGAGAATTAATTAATTTTCATATTACGCTTTAATAGTTGTATATATATGTACTTTGTAAAACCCAATCAAAAATCTTGCTGGCTCCTAATACCATTTAACCGAAAATGTACTTCTGATTAGTTTGTGCCAACCCGCATAGTCGCATACTTTAAATGCTTGCTTTTATAACTGAATTGATAAACGAAATTACATAAATGCTTACGGGAATTTTACATGTTTGATGTATTTATGTTATTTCGAAGTGTTTCGGGCACATCTGACAAATAAAGAAAACTCAGATAATTCTTTATTTAGGCTTGCTTCAGTACTTCTTTCGCGAGAAGTGACGACATTTCGATGACATATATAATTTGTGTTTAATATATCTTAATAAAATATAGAAAGATCGTTATATTTGTCACTGTACTTACGTGCGATAATACACTTTAAGTTTATTTTATCATATCCGTCGGCATTGTTCATATATTCATAAATAGAAAAGAAATAGTAACAATTGATAATAATAACACTAATACGTATCTGAAAGGTACCACTTTCCCTTCATAATCCCTTTATTTGTCGGCCTTCTGACATTTAAACTTGACAACCGATCGATAAACGTGAATAGATAGTCATTATGTGTTGTGTATTACACGACTGGTGCTTTCCGCCAATTTTGACGTTTCCCGGCAAATGCCATATCGCGAACTCAAACTGATTTGACGGTTTTGATAATTTATAACCTGAAATTGAATTTTTCGTGCGTTTAACTTAACCTTATCCGAAGTTTGATGTGTCACGGTCATCTGTATCGATCCACCGCCATTTTAAAATCGAACCTAGTCCATATTTTTTATTTTACACGTAGGCCTTATGGCAAAATACTATGATTCATACTCTTTTTCTGCACGTTCTAAAATTTTCAAAAACTCCTTTCGGGCCCTCGTTCTCTCTTCGGAGACGTGAAAAATGGCCTAAGGCACGTGGGACCGTGGTCCCCGTCGCGTGACACTTTCGTTCCCACCGTAGATGCGCCAGGTTCTCAGAAAACTGTCTCCCCAATTCGTCAATTTTGGGGTATAGCTTTGCCGTTTTAATCGTTCGTGTTAAAAAGAGCGAGACAATTGGCTTTTAGTATATATAACTAGCTCTAACGTCCGCTTACAGCGGGTCCTCCGCTTACAACAGGTCCTCCGCTTACAGCAGGTCCTCCGCTTACAGCGGGTCCGTCAATCTCTTTTAGTTGGAATCGCTTTTTTCGCGTCCGCTTACAGCTTTTTCATAGTCTCCTGTAAAAAGCAATCACTGTCATGACGCCTTTTAGAATGTCGGTTTTATTAACTTTTGACGCACCCCTGTATATACATATATTTTGTGAAGCCAATAGTATATTTTCTTTAAAATTCTTCTCGAAAGGTTTTTTACACAAACCGGTACACACTCAAGAGCGAGAAAGGTAAATTTATGTTAAACATAAGTCATGTTAATGTATCCAAAAGCACAATGAGATCAAAAAGCCCAACATGTTCATTAAGACAATTTACAATACTATTTTGATGTGAAAGTGTAAAGCCTGTCAACCTTTTCAAAATCCACCATCGTTAATAAAGGAGCACGAAGTAATAATAAAATTAAAAAGCCCAAGTTTTAAATTTAAGCCCTATTGAAGTGCCTTTCCTGTAAAAAAAAGACTTTTTAGAATGTCCACTTTTATAAACTTTTGAAGCGCCCCCGTATATACATATATTTTGTTAAGCCAATAGGATATTTTATTTAAAATTCTTTTCGAACTGTTTTTGACATAACCCGGTACGCACTCAAGAGCGAGAAAGGTAATTTAATGTTAAAGTATCCAGAGACACAATAAGATCAAAAAGGTCAACATGTTCATTAAGACAGTTTACAATACTATTTTGATGTGAAAGTGTAAAAGTCTGTCAATCTTTTCGAAATCAACTATCGTTAATAAAAGAGCACAAAACATTAATAAAAGTAGAAAGCCCAAGTTTTAAATGTAAGCCAAAGCGCCTTCCTGTAAAAGGCGATCACTGGCATCACGCTTTTTAAAATGTCTACTTTTATAAACTTTTGAAACACCCCTGTACATACATATATTTTGTTAAGCCAATAGAATATTTTATTTAAAATTCTTCTCGAACTGTTTTTGACTCAAATCGGTACACACTCAAGAGAGAGAAAGGTAATCTAATGTTAAAGTATCCAAAGACACAATAAGATCAAAAAGGTCAACATGTTCATTAAGACAGTTTACAATACTATTTTGATGTGAAAGTGTAAAAGCCTGTCAACCTTCTCGAAATCCACTATCGTTAATAAAGGAGCACAATATAATAATGAAAGTAAAAAGCCCAAGTTTTAAATGTAAGCCCTATTGAAGCGCCTTTCCTGTAAAAGGCGATCACTGGCATGACGCTTTATAGAATGTCCACTTTTATAAACTTTTGAAACACCGCTGTATACACATATATTTTGTTAAACCAATAGGATATTTTACTTAAAATTCTTCTCGAACTGTTTTTGACACAAACCGGTACACACTCAAGAGCGAGAAAGGTAATTTAATGATAAAGTTTCCAAAGACACAATGAGCACAAAAAGCGCAACATTTTCATCAAGATAATTTGCAATACTATTTTGATGCGAAAGTGTAAAAGTCTGTCAACCTTTTCGAAATCCACTATAGTTAATAAAAGAGCACAAAACAATAATAAAAGTAGAAAGCCCTAGTTTTAAATTTGAAGCCCTATTGAAGCGTCTTTCCTGTAAAAAGCGATCACTGGCATGACGATTTTTAGAATGTCTACTTTTATAAACTTTTGAAACACCCCTGTTAAGCCAATAGGATATTTTATTTAAAATTTTCCTCGAACTGTTTTTGACACAAACCGGTACACACTCAAGAGCGAGAAAGGTAATTTAATGTTACAACGACACAATAAGATAAAAAAGCCCAACATTTTTATTAAGATAGTTTACAATACTATTTTGATCCGAAAGTGTAAAATCCTGTTAACGCTATCGAAATCCACTATCGTTAATAAAAGAGCACAAAACAATAATGAAAGTAGAAAGCCCAAGTTTTAAATTTGAAGCACTATTGAAGCGCCTTTCCTGTAAAAAGCGATCACTGGCATGACGATTTTTAGAATGTCCATTTTTATAAACTTTTGAAGCACCCCTGAGCATGCATTAGTTTTGTGAAGCCAATTGTATAATTTATTTAAAATTCTTCTCGAACTGCTTTTTACACAAACCGGTACACACTCAAGAGCGAGAAAGTTAGTTTATGTTAAAATATCCAAAGACACAATAAGATCAAAAAGCGCAACATTTTTATTAAGACAGTTTACAATACCATTGTGATGCGAAAGTGTAAACGCTTTTCAACCTTTTCGAAATCCACTATCGTTAATACAAAGCACAAAACAATAATAAAAGTAGAAAGCCCAAGTTTTAAATGTAAGCCCTATTAAAGCGCCTCGCCTATAAAAGGTGATGGCATGACGCTTTTTAGAATGTCCACTTTTATAAACTTTTGAAACACCCCTGTACATACATAAATTTTGTGAAGCCAATTGAATATTTTATTTAAAATTCTTCTCGAATTGTTTTTTACACAAACCGGTACACACTCAAGAGCGAGAAAGGGAATTTAATGTTACAACGACACAATAAGATAAAAAAGCGCAACATTTTTATTAAGACAGTTTACAATACTATTTTGATGTGAAAGTGTAAAAGCCTCACAACCTTTTCGAAATCCACTATCGTTAATACAAGAGCACAAAACAATAATAAAAGTAGAAAGCCCAAGTTTTAAATTGAAGCCCTATTGAAGCGCCTTTCCTGTAAAAGGCGATCACAGGTATGACGCTTTTTAAAATATCCACTTTTATAAACTTTTGAAACACCCCTGTATATACATATATTTTGTTAAGCCAATAGGATATTTTATTTAAAATTCTCCTCGAACTGTTTTTGACACAAACCGGTACACACTCAAGAGCGAGAAAAGTAATTTAATGTTACAACGACACAATAAGATAAAAAAGCGCAACATTTTTATTAAGATAGTTTAGAATACTATTTTGATCCGAAAGTGTAAAATCCTGTCAACCTTTTCGAAATCCACTATCGTTAATAAAAGAGCACAAAACAATAATAAAGGTAGAAAGCCCAAGGTTTCAATTTGAAGCCTTATTGAAGCGACTTTCCTGTAAAAAGCGATCACTGGCATGATGATTTTTAGAATGTCCACTTTTGTAAACTTTTGAAGCACCCCTGAACATACATTAGTTTTGTGAAGCCAATTGTATATTTTATTTAAAATTCTTCTCGATCTGTTTTTGACACAAACCGGTACACACTCAAGAGCGAGAAAGGTAATTTAATGTTGAAGTATCCAATGACACAATAAGATCAAAAAGGTCAACATTTTTATCAAGACTGTTTACAATACTATTTTGATGCGAAAGTGTAAAAGCCTTTCAATCTTTTCGAAGTCCACTATCGTTAAGAAAAAAGCACAAAATAATAATAAAAGTAAAAAGCCCAAGTTTTAATTTGAAGCCCTATTGAAGCGACTTTCCTGTAAAAAACGCTTTTTAAAATGTCCACTTTTATAAACTTTTGATGCACCCCTGTATATACATATATTTTGTTAAGCCAATAGGATATTTTATTTAAAATTCTTCTTAAACTGTTTTTGGCACAAACAGGTACACACTCAAAAGCGAGAAAGGTAATTTAATGTTAAAGTATCCAAAGACTCAATAAGATCAAAAAGGTCAACATGTTCATTAAGACAGTTTACAATTCTGTTTTGATGTGAAAGTGTAAGAGTCTGTCAACCTTTTCAAAATCCACTATCGTTAATAAAGGAGCACAAAATAATAATAAAAGTAAAAACCCCAAGTTTTAAATTGAAGCCCTGGAGCCCTATTGAAGCTCCTTTTCTGTAAAAAGCGATCAATC
Source organism: Amphimallon solstitiale (assembly GCA_963170755.1). Taxonomy (NCBI): domain Eukaryota; kingdom Metazoa; phylum Arthropoda; class Insecta; order Coleoptera; family Scarabaeidae; genus Amphimallon; species Amphimallon solstitiale. The sequence continues at coordinate 121,266,070 of OY720677.1, forward strand.
TCATGACGCTTTTTAGAATGTCCAAGTTTATAAACTGTTGAAGTACCCCTGTACATACATAAATTTTGTAAAGCCAATTGTATATTTTCTTTAAAATTCTTCTCGAATTGTTATTTATACAAACCGGTACACACTCAAGAGCGAGAAAGGTAATTTAATGTTAAACATAAGTCATGTTAAAGTATCCAAAGCAGTGGCGGCTGGTGCCCGCGTTTTGGCGGTGCAGTTGTGTGGACGGGACTGATTCGTTTGTTGTCGGTGATATGCTCGATATCTGGGAGTACATCGCCGATAATGGGCGAGTAGGTCTTGTCTGTGTGGCTGCTCAGGCCCCGAGCCGCCACTGAATCCAAAGACACAATGAGCTCAAAAAACGCAACATTTGTCTTAAGACAGTTTACAATACTATTTTGATGTGAAAGTGTAAAAGCCTTACAACCTTTTCGAAATCCACTATCGTTAATAAAAGAGCACATAATAATAATAAATATAAAAAGCCCAAGTTTTAAATTGAAGCCCTATTGAAGCGCCTTTCCTATAAAAGGCGATCACCGGCATGACGTTTTTTAGAATATCCACTTTTATAAACTTTTGAAACATCCCTGTATATACATATATTTTGTTAAGCCAATGGGATATTTTATTTAAAATTCTTCTTGAACTGTTTTTGACACAAACCGGCAGACACTTAAGAGCATGAAAGGTAATTTAATGTTAAAGTATACAACGACAGAATAAGATCTAAAAGCGCAACATTTTTATTAAGATAGTTTACAATACTATTTTGATCCGAAAGTGTAAAAGCCTGTCAACCTTTTAGAAATCCACTATCGTTAATAAAAGAGGACAAATTAATAAAGGTAGAAAGCCCAAGTTTTAAATTTGAAGCCTATTGAAGCGCCTTTCCTGGAAAAAGCGATCACTGGCATGACGATTTTTAGAATGTCCATTTTTATAAACTTTTGAAGCACCCCTGAGCATACATTAGTTTTGTGAAGCCAATTGTATATTTTATTTAAAATTCTTCTCGAATTGCTTTTTACACAAACCGGTACACACTCAAGAGCGAGTGAGGTAGATTAATGTTAAAATATCCAAAGACACAATAAGATCAAAAAACGCAACATTTTTATTAAGACAGTTTACAATACTATTGTGATGCGAAAGTGTAAAAGCTTTTCAACCTTTTCGAAATCCACTATCGTCAATAAAAGAGCACAAAATAATAATAAATGTAAAAAGCCCAAGTTTTAAATATAAAGTCCTATTGAAGTGCCTTTCCTGTAAAAAGCGATCACTGGCATGACGCTTTTTAGAATGTCCACTTTTATAAACTTTTGAGGCACCCCTGTACATACATAAATTTTGTGAAGCCAATTCTATATTTTATTTAAAATTTTTCTCGAATTGCCTTTTACACAATGCGGTACACACTCAAGAGCGAGAAAGATAATTTAATATTAAATATAAGAATAAGTATCCGAAGAAACAATATGCTTAATAAGCGCATCATTTTCATTGAGACAATCGGGATAATACGCTCTTGAAATAACAGTGGAAACATTTAGTATATTAGCAAAAAGTATGTCAATTGCTCAGAAACAATTTAAAATAGGCACGCACAATATTAATAAAAAATAACCTAAAAATCAGTTTGACACTGAGATATTTTTCACACAGCGCTTTTATTATGAAATTTTGGTCAGCAAATTTGAAATATTCGTCTGTCACACACTCAAAATTAGTTCGCAAGTCAATTCAAAATGAAGGACTTGTATTGCAGAACATTTTAAATTTTCACCGAATTACATTATTACTCATTTTAATGGACATGCTCAAATATATATACTATCTGTGTAGTGTTTAAAATGTTTATAACAATTTTTTTTTGTTTGATAAATGGGCGTCGCTTTCAAACATTCTTATAGAATGCTAATGAATGCTGATAAACTTCAAACATATAGTTCGCAAACATATAAATGATTAGTTTTAATAAGATGCTGTTAAAAGCAATTACAAAGAAGAAAAGACCAAGCGCAGGCATACATTTTCACAAACATTTAGGATTTTTAGCAACTGAGATAAAGTCCCAGAAATGTAACAGAATTAAAAAGCTTCCAAAACCCAAATATTTCCCTAGCAAGCTAAAAGTTACACATATTCAATATTATGTTTTATTTTTAATTATACTGTAAATTTCATGTATAGAAGAAGCAATACAATTACTAAAATACTAATAAAAATAATTAATAACTACAAATGGATAAGAAAAGATAATCGCAGTCAATACTAATAAAAATCCAAATGTCCTAGGTTATGCGCATGTGTAAGTAATCGTAATTACTGTTTAATATTTTATCAGGTTTGGTAAAACAGCGGTTAAAATATTTTCATTTAATAACGTTCTTAATCAATGATTAGCGCTAACCGGTGTTGGAAAAACATACCAACCGGTATTTTAATCAATGATTAGCGCCAACCGGTTTTTGCAAAAACGTACTATCCCGTATTTTATCTAATGAATACACTGATCGGCATTTTAATCGGAATTGGGAAAACCGGCCCTTTATTGAACTTAATCAACTAATACAATGCAATAATGTAAATGACTAAAAATACGTTTAAATTTGCCATTGTAGGTGTTAGGGCGTTTTAATGTTGAAGGTTACATTCAAATATTATGTCAACATTAATGAAACATGCGCCAATAATTTAAGGACATTAAATTTGAGATATTGCAAAATTTTCCCTACATTCTACCTACACAAGCTGTTTCAAGAGAGAGAGAGAGAGCGAGAAAGAGAGAATGTCGATTTTATGAACTTTTGACGCATCCCTGTACACATATAAATTTTCTTATGCCAATCGTATACCGGGTGTCCCGTAAAAAACGCCAACAATAATAACTCCGTTATTTATTGTCCGATTTTATTGAAACAAAAAGTCAGTTAATTAGCATCAAGAATACTACAAGAAAGTAGTGTTTTAGTTGTTTTCACTTGTTTTCATTAATGTCAAACGATAGTCAACTTTTTTATTTTAAATGGAAACAGATATATTTTTGGCAATATTCGGATTGGATTTTATTTTCTGAATTCATCGATGTATAACATGTCTATTTTTTTATAAACGATTATTGAAAGAAAACCATTTATTAAAATTGACCATGTTTTTAATAAATTATGTATAACATTTCGAATGTGCTATGAAACATTGAAAACGTAAGTATTATAAGTATTATTCTAAAAAACAAAACAAAACACTTCACAATAATTGTTCAAATTGCCCGCCACCTTGTTCAATACATAACGCACATCTCCTAATTACTCCACGAGTCGCATTTAAAACACAAACGGCAGGTATTTCTTGACAAGTGTTAATAATTCTTAGTCTTAAAATGTCAACATTTGCTGGAGGTGTCAAATAAACTCGATCTTGTAGGTAAGCCCACAACCAAAAATCTAGGGGCGAAAGATCGGGTGAACACGCAGGCCACTCGATAGGACCGGATGTTCCTATCTACCTATTTCCAAAGTGGGTGTTCAACCAATCAGTATTTACTCTGGCGTTGTGAGCGGGGGCCCCATCTTGTTGATAAAATATTCTATTTAAATTTGCCAAAGGTAATTCATCTAAAAACTTTTGGAGATTTTCGTTTAATAAAGTGTGATACTTTTCTTGATTTAAGCAACCATCTATGAAAAACGGCCCAATTAATTGATCGCCTAAAATACCACACCAAACATTTACGCTGAAACGTCTTTGAAAATTATTTTCAATGACAAATCTCGGATTGTCTTGGCTCCATTGTCGATGTATGTTTCTATTAAAAATACCATTGTTGCCAAAAGTGCATTCATCAGACCAAATTATCATTCTGTAAAAACTCCGGTCTTGTTCTAATGCATTTAAAAAAAGTCGACAAAACTGTATTCTTCGGCGTTGATCATTTTGTTCTAATGCATTAACTTTTCGAGCTATGTACGGTTTAAATTTGTGTTTTCTTAAAATACTATGGACTGTAGTTTTTGATACCCCAATATTATGTGCAATTTCGCGAGTCGACGTTCGTGAATTTTCTTGTAGTGCAAGAAGAACATCATATTCCGTATCTTCGGCGAATCTACGTCGCTGTGTTTTAGGTTTTTGAAATGATCCATAATTCCTCAAATTCGTTTCAATTCTCTGAAATATTTTCGAATCTGGAACTTCTCTGTCCGGAAAACGAAAGCTGTAACGCCGAACTGCTTGAAGACGATTTTTATTACATTCAAAAAACACTTGCAACATGTCTGTTAACCAATTGTTATTCATTTTTACGAATATACTTTTTTTTTGTGGCAAAACGTTCAAGCAGAACAATAAATAAGGCTTAATAGACACTCACACTGACGTTTATTGAAGTTTATCGCATTTTTGTTTTTTCATGGCACATTCCAAAATTTATAAATAATGGAATACAAAGATGAAATTTATTAAGTGTTTTATATTTTTTTTTCAATAATAGACATTTTATACATTGTTGAATTCAGAAAAAAAATCCAATCCGAATATAGCCAAAAATATATCTGTTTCCATTTAAAATAAAAAAGTTGACGATCGTTTGACATTAATAAAAACAACTGAAAACAAACAAAACACTGCTTTTTTGTAGCATTTTTCACGGGACACCCGGTATATTATTTAGAACTTTTCTTTCCCTTTTACACAAACCGTTACACTGAATACTGAAGAGCGAGAAGCATAATTAAATGTTGAACATAAATCATATTAAAGTTTACGAAGCAAGTATGTACTCAGATCCAAGCACATTTCGAAGAACCTTTCTGCCACATTGTTTTTTAAAACTTTTATTTCGAATTCGTGATCAGCGACCTCAAAAACCGACATTTGCTAGATGTCACCAAGATTAAAGATATTTTGAAGAAACTTTCCGCCATATTAGATCCGCCATTTTGTTTTTTTGACATTTTGATTATAGATTCGTGATCGGTGACCTAAGAGACCCCCGTATCTAAAATTTCACATTCATACGTCAATTTTCGATAAATTCTTCCGCCATTTTGTTTTTTTTTGACATTTTGACATTGGATTTGTGATCGGCGTTCGCACACACCCCCGTATCTAAAATTTCACATTCATACGTCAATTTTCAAAAAAACTTCCGCCATTTTGTTTTTTTTGACATTTTGACTTTGGATTCGTGATCGGCGACCTGAGACACCCCCGTATCTAAAATTTCACATTCATACGTCGATTTTCAAAAAAACTTCCGCCATTTTGTTTTTTTTGACATTTTGACTTTGGATTCTTGGTCGGCTACCTAAGACACCCCCGTATCTAAAATTTCACATTCGTACTTCAATTTTCAAAAAATCTTCCGCCATTTTGTTTTTTTTTGACATTTTGACTTTGGATTTGTGATCGGCGTCCGCACACACCCCCGTATCTAAAATTTCGCATTCGTACGCTAATTTTCAAAAAATCTTCCGCCATTTTGTTTTTTTTGACATTTTGACTTTGGATTTGTGATCGGCGTCCGCACACACCCCCGTATCTAAAATTTTGCATTCATACGTCAATTTTCAAAAAACTCGTCGGCCATTTAATTTCCTTTGTCATTTTGACTTTGGATTTGTGATCGGCGTCCGTATACACACCCCCGTATCTAAAATTTCACATTCGTACGTCAGTTTAGAATTAGTGACGGGCGACCGTAAAAACTCTCGAGTGCCTAATTTTGCTTTCAAGCAGAATAGAGAAAAATTGATTTCAGCCAGCTCCGTCCACCGTGCGCGTTTGCGTGATCGTTAACATAAAATTATTTAGTAGGGGCACATAAATGTCGAAAGCAATCCTCCTCCGTTTCCCCTTCTGAGGAAATACGCGTTCCGAAATTATCGTATTTTAATTCAAATCATTATTAAAATATCAATCGACAGCACCTGTATAGATGAAAATATTAAATCAAGCGGGACCGTTACGTATTATGTGGACATGCCCAATATTCGCCGGACCGTAATGTATTGACCGGCAGTGCACATGATAATCTGATTTTATTTTTCGGCCGTCCGGAATGCATTGGTATCAGTGCAGATTGAATCGGCCATTTTTCTGACCAAATACCTCTGCAAACGGACTTGGAATTACTCGTACCTTCGTCTAGGTACCTCTGTAAACTGGGAATGCGCAAGTGAACATTTCCGAAATGTCACTTCTTTGCTTTTCTAAATCTTGTTGTGCCCTCGAAACTTTCAAAATTTGGAATTTCAAGCTTAAAAGTGAAAATGTGAATGCACATGAGACTACCTGTCAGTTTGACGTTTGTCGGGATATTTCATCCATTTCGCTAAATTGTATCCGTCTGCAGACGGACTTTAAAGTGTTCGTACCTTTGTATCTGTACCACTTTAAACTGGGAATATGCAACTAAAGGGTCCTGAAATGTCAGTACTTTAAAATTTTGAATCTTGTTGCGCCCCCGAAAGTTTTAAAATTTGGAATTTCAGGCCTAAAAGTGAAAGTTTGCATACATTTCGAATCGTCTGTCACTTTGACGTTTGTCGGGATTTTCAGTATAAAAGGCTCCAGAGTAATTTTTGTTTCCCACGTCCTCCTTATGGGCGAAAAAATTGATGCAGCGCTTTTCTCTACAAGTGCTAAAATTTTCAAAAAATTCTTTTCGCCGCCTTAATGACCGTTCGAAGCGATAAAAATACGCCTATACAACGTAGAAATGCACACCCGACCACGTGAAACTCGCAAAACTCCCGTCAAACCCTCACTTTCAGAAATCCTTCGCTTGTCGTTTTCCCATTTTCACCCCCATCTTCCCTCCTCTACTAAATCCGTGAGAGCGGTAAAGGGTCCTGCTCGCTTTTAGTATGTATAACTAGCTCTAACGTCCGCTTACAGCGGGTCCTCCGCTTACAACGGGTCCTCCGCTTACAGCGGGTCTTCCGCTTACAGCGGGGTCCATCAATCTCTATTAGTTGGAATCGCTTTTTTCTCGTCCGCTTACAGCTTTTTCATAGTTTCCTGTAAGAAGCAATCACTGTCATGACGCCTTTTAGAATTTCCGATTTTATTTACTTTTGACGCACCCCTGTATATAAATATATTTCGTGAAGCCAATAGTATATTTTTATTAAAATTCTTCTCGAACGGTTTTTTACACAAACCGGTACACAATCAAAAGTGAGAAAGGTAAATTAAAGTTAAACGTAAGTCATGTTAATGTATCCAAAGAAACAATGAGCTCAAAGAGCACAACATTTTCATCGAGACAGTTTTCAATACTATTTTCATGTGATAGTGGAAAAGCATGTCAACCTTTTCGAAGTCTACTGTCGTTAAGAAAAAAAGCACAAAATGATAATAAAAATAAGAAGCCCAAGTTTTAAATTTAAGTCCTATTGAAGCGCCTTTCCTGTAAAAAACGCTTTTTAAAATGTCCACTTTTATTTTAGGATATTTTGTTTAAAGTTCTTCTCGAACTGTTTTTGACATAAATCGGTACACACTCAGGAGCGAGAAAGGTAATTTAATGTTAAACATAAGTCATGTTAAGGTATCCAAAGACACAATGAGATCAAAAAGCGCAAAATTTTTATTAAAACAGTGTACAATACTATTTTGATGTGAAAGTGTAAAAGCCTGTCAACCTTTTTGAAACTCACTATCGTTAATAAAGGAGCACAAAATAATAATAAAAGTAAGAAGCCCAAGTTTTAAATTGAAACTCCTTTCCAGTAAAAAGCGATCACTGGCATGACGCTTTTTAGAATGTCCAGTTTTATACGCATTTGAAGCACCCCTGTATATACATATATTTTGTGAAGCCAATTGTATATTTTATTTAAAATTCTTCTCGAACTGTCTTTAACACAAACCGGTACACACTCAAGAGCGAGAAAGGTAATTTAATTTTAAACATGTTAAGGTATCCAAAAGCACAATGAGATCAAAAAGCCCAACATGTTCATGAAGACAGTTTACAATACTATTTTGATGTGAAAGTGTAAAGCCTGTCAACCTTTCCAAAATCCACTATCTTTAATAAAGGAGCACAAAACACTATTAAAAGTAGAAAGCCCAAGTTTTAAATGTAAGCCCTATTAAAGCGCCTCTCCTGTAAAAGGCGATCACTGGCATGACGCTTTTTAGAATGTCATCTTTTATAAACTTTTGAAATACCCCTGTACATACATACATTTTGTGAAGCCAATTGTATATTTTATTTAAAATTCTTCTCGAATTGTTTTTTACACAAACCGGTACACACTCCAGAGCGAGAAATGAAATTTAATGTTAAACATAAGTCATGTTAAAGTATCCAAAGACACAATGACCTCAAAAAGCGCCACATTTTTATTAAGACAGTTTACAGTACTATTTTGATGCGAAATTGTAAAAGCCTGTCAACCTTTTCGAAATCCACTATCGTTAATAAAGGAGCACAAAATAATAATAAAAGTAAAAAGCCCAAGTTTTAAATTTAAGCCCTATTAAAGCGACTTTCCTGTAAAAAGAGGCTATTTAGAATGTCTACTTTTATAAACTTTTGAAGCACCCCTGTATATACATATATTTTGTTAAGCCAATAGGATATTTTATTTAAAATTCTTCTCGAACTGTTTTTGACATAAACCGGTACATACTCGAGAGCGAGAAAGGTAATTTAATGCTAAACATAAGGCATGTTAAAGTATCCAAAGACACAATGAGATCAAAAAGCGTAACATTTTTATTAGGGCAGTGTACAATACTATTTTGATGTGATAGTCTAAGAGCCTGTCAATCTGTTTGAAATCCACTATCGTTAATAAAGGAGCACAAAATAATAATAAAAGTAAAAAGCCCAAGTATTAAATTGAAGCGCCTCTCCTGTAAAAAGCAATCACTGGCATGAGGCTTGTTAGAATGTCCACTTTTATACACCTTTGAAGTACCCCTGTATATTCATATATTTTGTTAGGCCAATAGGACGTTTTATTTAAAATTCTTCTCGAACTGTTTTTAACACAAACCTGTACACACTCAAGAGCGAGAAAAGTAATTTAATTTTAAACATAAGTCATGTTAAGGTATCCAAAGACACAATGAGATCAAAAAGTCCAACATGTTCATTAAGACAGTTAACAATACTATTTTTATGTGAAAGTATAAAAGCCTGTCAACCTTTTCAAAATCCACTATCGATAATATAGGAGCACAAAATAATAATAAAAGTAAAAAGCCCAAGTTTTAAATGTAACCCCTATTGAAGCGCCTTTCCTGTAAAAGGCGTTCACTGGCATGACGCTTTTTAGAATGTCCACTTTTATAAACTTTTGAAACACCTCTGTATACACATATATTTTGTTAAGCCAATAGGATATTTTACATAAAATTCTTCTCGAACTGTTTTTGACACAAACAGGTACACCCTCAGGGGCGAGAAAGGTAATTTAATGTTAAAGTATCCAAAGACACAATGAGCACAAAAAGCGCAACATTTTCATCAAGACAGTTTACAATACTATTTTGATGCGAAAGTGTAAAAGTCTGTCAACCTTTTCGAAATCCACTATCTTTAATAAAAGAGCACAAAATAATATTAAAAATAAAAAGCCTAAGTTTTAAATGTAAACCCTATTGAAGTGCTTAGGCTGTAAATGGCGATCACTCTCATGACGCTTTTTAGAATGTCCAATTTTTATAAACTTATGAAGCACCTCTGTACATACATAAATTTTGTGAAGCCAATAGGATATTTTATTTAAAATTCTTCTCGAACTGTTTTTGACACAAACCGGTACACACTCAAGAGCGAGGAAGGTAATTTAATGTTAAAGTATCCAAAGACACAATAAGATCAAGAAGCTCAACATTTTTATTAAGACAGTTTACAATACTATTTTGATGCGAAAGTGTAAAAGCCTTTCAATCTTCTCGAAATCCACTATCGTTAAAATAAGAGCACAAAACAATAATAAAAGTAGAAAGCCCAAGTTTTAAATTTGAAGCCCTATTGAAGCGCCTTTCCTGTAAAAAGCGATCACTGGCATGATGATTTTTAGAATGTCCACTTTATAAACTTTTGAAGCACCCCTGAACATACATTAATTTTGTGAAGCCAATTGTATATTTTATTTAAAATTCTTCTCGAATTTCTTTTTACACAAACCGGTACACACTCAAGAGCGAGAAAGGTAGTTTATGTTAAAATATCCAAAGACACAATAAGATCAAGAAGCACAGCGTTTTTATTAAGACAGTTTACAATACTATTGTGATGCGAAAGTGTAAAAGCTTTTCAACCTTTTCGAAATCCACTATCGTTAATAAAAGAGCACAAAACACTAATAAAAGTAGAAAGCCCAAGTTTTAAATGTAAGCCCTATTAAAGCGCCTCTCCTGTAAAAGGCGATCACTGGCATGACGCTTTTTAGAATGTTCTCTTTTATAAACTTTTGAAACACCTCTGTACACACATAAATTTTGTGAAGCCAATTGTATATTTTATTTAAATTATAGCGTCGTAGATAAGTGATTGTGAAATACCAACAGTGGTTTGCTTTTTTAACTGCATTAATAAAAACAAATACACACAATTTTTATAGTAATTTATGAAGAAGGTGACCAGTCAATAATATCAGTGGTAGGTATTACAATATATAATTTATTGGAAATTGAATGAAATTTAACATGTAAACCTGATAAGATATACTTTATGCTTGTCAGCGAAGTAAGAGTTTCAGTTGCTCTGCTTGCTACGGGTTGTCCATGGTGTTTGTTTCGATTCCTAAATGCAGTAATGATTAACAAAATAAAATTGACGTAGTACATGCTAGTAGTAATTCTAGTTAGTAAAATACCTGTATACAATGCCCGTTAAATTACCTAATGGATGCATACTTCCTAGGCCCTGTAGTATTTTTAGCAAACGATAGTTACTATTAGATATTTCGATGTGTACATAGCAGTCACCCTTTATTAAGATGTAAACAGATCAGTGAAAGTATTGTCAATTGGAATGATTTTATATTTCTATAGATGTTGTCCATATTTAACTCAACATTTCTTTTTGTAATTTCGACTTCGGATTTGTGTACAGCGACCCCAAAACCCTCCTTATACCAACCAAATTTTACCCAAATCTGAGGACGTTTTGAAGAACCTTGCCGCCATATGAGGTCCGTCATTTTGTTTTTTGAAATGGTGACTTTAAATTTGTGACCAGCGACCCCAACAACCCCCCCATATGCCTATTTCAGCTGTGGTTAAAATACAATAAACATATTAGTTTATCGATAATAATTTTTGTAGTGCTTAGCGGTAGATTGCACCCCCTTAACCGGCGTGAAGGCGATTATTTTGGTGGTTGTAATGTGAAATATAAATGTTTCTCTACGTCTGCTATGGTTAGTAGTAGATAAGCATGTTAATTAACCCCTAATTTAAGTTTTAGTGAAATAAGGTCGTTGAGTTCATCCCCTTTTGGTGGTGTGTAGACGATTATTTTGGTGACTGTGATGCGAGATATTAATATGTTATATGTTATATGCTATATATAGTTAAAAATTGATAAACATTTTTATTTAGCACCAATCGAATTTTTAGCGCTTACGGGTAGATTGCATCCTGTTGAACAGCGTGCAAGAGATTATTTTGGGTTTTTGATGTGAGATATAAATGTTTCTCAACTAAGCTGTGGCTATAATTCGATAAATAAAGCAATTTAACAGTAATCATTTTTTTAGTGCCTTAGGGGTAGATTGAACCCTCTTGAATGGCATGTAAAGAGTTTATATTGGTGGTCGTACTATGACATATGAATGTTTTTATGCTTCTACTATGGTTAGAAGTCGATACGCATTTTCATTTAGCACCAAATAAATTTTTAGTGATTTTGGACAGAAATTATTTTGGAGGTCGTGACGTGAGATATTAATGTGTCTAGTTCTGCTGTGATTAGAAATCAAGTCACTGACTGACACATTAAAATTAAGACATATTTTACGTGAGCGTGTAGCATTCGTGATACATAAGGAAATTGTGCGTTTCACGTGCCAATCATTCACCTCCTAATGAATCTCCTTTTCCCCATAAATTTAATGTACTTTTTAGCTATTTTTAAAATAAATTTTTAGTTATTTTATCTATAGTCTTTTATATACGTTAGAATTAGATTAATATTTATATGCTCGTACACATGTTACTTTTATATATTCTAAATTATTGGTATCTCCTATCTCCAAAATTCGAAAATGTCAACCTGAAGAAATTCAAGCAAGGACGTGTAAACGGCAAAAGTTATTTTGAGTCTCATAACATTGCATTTATATACGTTCCTTATATTTTCTATTATTACATATGACCTGTAAAAAAAGTTATTTATTATACAAGGGAAAGAAGTATTAGATTTTAGCTCGAGATAATGACAAAATACCGAGAGCTAAAATCTAATGTTTTCTCCCGTGTATAATACACTATTTTTTTCTGTGACAGGAAAAACGACGATTTAATAATGATAAAAAAGACTCAGAAAATCAATCGATGTGACATTTGAACTTTTAAATTGGTAGTCTGTTGTACTTATAGCAGCATTACACCTGCGTTGCTAATGAAACCTGTAAAGTATTCAAATATTTGTCAATTTAATTTTGTGCTTGGTTTTAAAAATTTGCGAACTTAAGTTGATTTTTAGTTATTTTGATTGGAAGGTGAAAAAGAAATGCAGTTCTTTCTCGGAGACGGTGCTATTGGCATACATAAGTAAATGCAACTTTTTGTATAATAAGATATATTAAAATTAAATGTCCGTGTTCTTAATTATGTGTAAGTATCCGGTCATTTTTTCCCGGGGAAAAATGAGTACTTTTTTCTCGGCTTTTAAAGTGACATTTTGTTATCTGTTAAGAAAGATAAAATGTCAAACTTTTCCCGTCACAGAGAAAAAGTTATAAAAATACATTCGAGTCGTCTTGGCAACGGACTCGGCAAAAGTACGAACTAAAGACGACGATTCAATACCACTACAAATTTCGATTGGCCGGAGCAATTTCAAAATGATATATTTAAAGTAATTAATCAATATTTCTTGATGTATACCTTCCCATAGTTAAATACTATTACATGAAAGCCAGTTACAAATTAAATATTATAAATAAAGGTATTAAATATTACTTCCCTACACCTATATTTTACATAACATTTGTCTGTACTGTTTTAAAATGTTTAGATAACAAACGTCAACAAATAATTACAACAAATATCAAAAGATGTCCAAATATTATTATTTATGAGTTCTGAAATGTATTTTGTAGGTTATATTACATGACAGGTAAAATTTTGCAACATCTAAAATTTGACGTCATTTTAATTTAGTGGCACATGTCGGTTGCGAGAGCGACTCAACTATAGGAACAGTTTGTTGAAAAAGAAAAAACTTGCATCTGCGATCATAAACTGTATTATCAATTATATTCTAACAGTATAAGATATTGCAGTTTCAACTGCCATATTTCAGACAATTTAACTTGCACCAAATTTCTGTAGGATGAATAAAGCCAGAAACTTTGATTGAAAAATCATATCCCAACTGCTTACTAAAAACTATACGTTTTAACAGATTCTTTGTCTAAATTTCCTAAATCAAAGAGGGTTGATTGAGAAAACCGTGTTTCCATAGTTTTGACTTACAAAATGTTATGTTCTGGAGGAATCCGAGCGATCTTTGTAGTGCCAATTTTAATTATTATTTTAAAATTTAACTACACGTTAACGAACACTATTTATCCAAACCCAATTAAATCAAGAGTACTTTATACAGTGTCTGCATTTTCAATGTGAACCTGCCAGCTTCTGTAGAATGTCTTCAATGTTTTCAATTTCACATGTAACTTTTAAATGTAGTTTTAATATCTTAATGACATATCAGTGTGAGTCTAAAATATATTCATCTAAAATGAAGTTTTAATAAGGTGCTGTTAAAAGCAATTACAAAGAAGAAAATAGCAAGCGCAATCATAAATTTTTACAGATACTTAGAATTTTTAGCAACTTAGATAAAGTTCCGGAAATGTAACAGAATTAAAAAGCTTCCAAAACACAAATATTTCCGTAGTAAGCTAAAAGTTACACATATTCAATATTATGTTTTTATTTTTAGGTATACTGTTAATTTCATGTATAGAAGAACCAATACCAATACTAAATCACTAATAAAAATAATTATTAATTACTAATGCATAAGAAAACATAATCGCAGTCAATACTAATAAAAATCCAAATCTCCTAGGTTATGCGCACGTGTAAGTAATCCCAATTACTGTTTAATATTTTATCAGGTTTGGTGAAACACCGGTTAAAATATCTTCATTTAATACCGTTCTTAATCAATGATTAGCGCTAACCGGTGTTGGAAACACATACTAACCGGTATTTTAATCAATGGTTAGCGCCAACAGGTTTTTGCAAAAACGTACTATCACGTATTTTATTTAATGAGTACGCTGATCGGCATTTTAATCGGAGTTAGGAAAACCGGCCCTTAATTGAACTTAATCAACTAATACAGTGTAATAATATAAATAATTAAAAATATGTCTAAATTTGCCGTTTTAGTTGTTAGGGCGTTTTAATGTTGAAGGTTACATTCAACTATTATGTCAACTTTAAAGAAACATGCGCCAATAATTTAAGGACATTTTATAAACTTTTGAACCACTCCTGTATATACATAAATTTAGTGGTGCCAATCGTATATATTATTTAGAACTTTTCTTTACTTCTTTACACAAACCGTTACACTGAACACTGAAGAGCGAGAAGGATAATTTAATGTTAAACATAAATCATATTAAAGTTACCAAGGAAGAATGTGCTCAGATCTAAGCACTTTTCAACGAACCTTTCCGCCATATTACATTTGCCATGTTTTTTTTTTACATTTTGACTTTGGATTTGTGATCGGCGACATGAGACACTACCCTATCTAAAATTTCACATTCGTACATCAATTTTCAAAAAAACTTTCGTCATTTTGTTTTTTTTTGACATTTTGACTTTGGATTCGTGATCGGCGACCTGAGACACCCCCGTATCTAAAATTTCACATTCATACGTCAATTTTCAAAAAAACTTCCGCCATTTTGTTTTTTTTTGACATTTTGACTTTGGATTCGTAATCGGCGACCTAAGGCACCCCCGTATCTAAAATTTCACATTCGTGCGTAAATTTTCAAAAAAACTTCCGCCATTTTGTTTTTTTTGACATTTTGACTTTGGATTCGTGATCGGCGACCTGAGAGACCCCCGTATCTAAAATTTCACATTCATACGTCAATTTTCAAAAAAACTTCCGCCATTTTGTTTTTTTTGACATTTTGACTTTGGATTCGTGATCGGCGACCTGAGATACCCCCGTATCTCAAATTTCACATTCATACGTCAATTTTCAAAAAAACTTCCGCCATTTTGTTTTTTTTTGACATTTTGACTTTGGATTTGTGATCGGCATCCGCAC
The DNA here is from genome assembly GCA_963170755.1 of Amphimallon solstitiale. NCBI lineage: Eukaryota > Metazoa > Arthropoda > Insecta > Coleoptera > Scarabaeidae > Amphimallon > Amphimallon solstitiale. The sequence continues at coordinate 121,281,581 of OY720677.1, forward strand.
ACAGCGCCGTATCTAAAATTTCATATTCATACGTCAATTTTCAATAAAATTCCGCCATTTTTTTTTTTTTTTGGACATTTTGACTTTGGATTCGAGGTCGGCGTTCGCAGACACACCCGTATCTGAAATTTGACATTCGTACGTCAATTTTCAAAAAATCTTCCTCCATTTTGTTTTTTTGACATTTTGACTATGGATTGGTGATCGGCGTCCGCAGACATACCCGTATCTAAAATTTCGCATTCATACGTCAATTTTCAAAAAATCTTCGGCCATTTTTTTTTTTTGACATTTTGTCTTTGGATTAGTGATCGGCGACATAAGACACCCCCGTATCTGAAATTTCACATTAGTACGTCAATTTAGAATTAGTGACGGGCGACCGTAAAAACTCCCAGTTTTACTTTTAATCAGAATAGGGAGAAATTGATTTCAGCCAACTCCGCCACCGTGCACGTTTGCGTAATCGTTTAAGTAAAATTATTTCGTAGGGGCACATAAATGTCGAAAGCAATCCTCCTCCTTTTCCCCTTTGAGGAAATACGCTTTCCGAAATTATCGTATTTTAATTCAAATCATTATTAAAATATTACTCGACAACGCCTGTATAGATGAAAATATTAAATCAAGCGGGACCGTTACGTATTATGTGGACATGCCGAACGTTCGCCGGACCGCAATGTATTGACCGGCAGTGCACATGATAATCTGATTTTATTTTTCGCCCGTCCGGAATGCATTGGTATCAGTGCAGATAGAATCGGCCATTTTTCTGACCAAATACCTCTGCAAACGGACTTGGAATTACTCGTACCTTCGTCTAGGTACCTCTGTAAACTGGGAATGCGCAAGTGAACGTTTCCGAAATGTCACTTCTTTACTTTTCTGAATCTTGTTGTGCCCTCGAAACTTTTAAAATTTGGAATTTCAAGCTTAAAAGTGAAAATGTGAATGCGTATGAGACCGTCTGTCAGTTTGACGTTTGTCGGGATCTTTCATCCATTTCGCTAAATTGTATCCGTCTGCAGACGGACTTTAAAGTGTTTGTACCTTTGAATCTGTACCACTATAAACTCGGGAGAAGCAAGTAGAGGATCCAGAAAAGTCTGTACTTTTTGTCACGGAGTTTACTTGTGCTCTCGAAACCTTAAAAATTTGGAATTTCAGGCCTAAAAGTAAAAGTTTGCATACATTTCGAATCTCCTGTCACTTTGACGTTTGTCGGGATTTTCAGTATAAAAGGCTCCAGAGCAATTTTTGTTTCCCACGTCCTCCTTATGGGCGAAAAAATTGATGCAGCGCTTTTCTCTACAAGTGCTAAAATTTTCAAAAAATTCTTTTCGCCGCCTTAATGACCGTTCGAAGCGATAAAAATACGCCTATACAACGTAGAAATGCACACCCGACCACGTGAAACTCGCAAAACTCCCGTCAAACCCTCACTTTCAGAAATCCTTCGCTTGTCGTTTTCCCATTTTCACCCCCATCTTCCCTCCTCTACTAAATCCGTGAGAGCGGTAAAGGGTCCTGCTCGCTTTTAGTATGTATAATATATTGCACGTACAGAAATTTTATATAAAGACTTATATTTCTAAGGATAGTAAAATTCGACGGAAACATATATAACGTGTGGGCACCACAGGACTTCTCCACAGAATTCTTGCGTTTTTTAAAACCTTCCTCTTTTACTTTCTTATACGTAGTACCACGCGATCGTTTAAATTCTAAATTATAGCAGGCGGGATTTTTTTTATTAGGTTGTTCAGAATGTCAATTATTGGTTAATTATCATTTTGAAACGTCATTTTGACAATTCAAATTGTAAATTAGTACTTATATACCAACTTAATTTAAATTTCACAGCCTGCTCTAATTTAGAATTTAAATGATCGCGCGGTATAAGGAAGTATTGTGATGATGAAAATTTTCGACCTCGAGATTTTTGCAGATGTCCACGTTTTGAGGTCCCCTGATACCAAAAAAGTGGTTTTTAAAAAATGTCTGTGTGTCTCTCTGTGTGTGTGTGTGTGTGTGTGACCACGATAGCGGTCAAACCGCTGTAGATATCAATTCCAAATTTTGTATTTACGAATATAATCTCCCTCTTGACAACTGATTAGATTTTGAGCAAAATCGGCAGACCGGAAGTAGTAGTTTACTTCAGTGAAAAAATCGAATTTTGCAAATATTTCGTCAATTACTAAGTTTAAACAAATTTATAAAGAATTCATATATACTTAAAATTGAAATTGAAAATAATTTTTTTTAAAAAGTTTTTCGAAATTCCTACCGGAAGTACGTCTTTTACTTTTATCGAAAATCAGTTTTTTGCGAATATTTCGCAAGTCCTGCTTTTTAGACAAGTACGTTACGGGTATAAAAGTATTTAAAACATAATTTTCAATATCTTTTGTATAAAAGAAATTTCAAAATTCGGACCGGAAGTACCACTTTTACTCTTATCGAATAACGATTTTTTGCAAATATGTCGCAAGTTATGCATTCTATATATATTTATCCACAGTTCAAAAGTATTTAGAACTGAATTTGCAATATTTTTTGTATATATGAAATTTCAAAATTCGGACCGGAAGTAGCACTTTTACTCTTAGCGAGTAGCACTTTTTTGATAATATCTTGCAAAGTATGCATTCTATAGAGATTTATTAAGAGAATAGAAGTACTTAGAATAGGATTTTGAATAATTTTTGTATAAAAAAATTCTTAAAATTCTATAATTTGAAACGCTTATACGTATAAGAAAGTCGTGTGGTGGCCACACCTCATTTTTTAAATTTGAAATCGTTTAACACCAGCATTTTCTGACCTCGTTGGCTGTATATAAAATCGACAACTAGAGCTTCCATTATACACGAGACTCCAATGTAATAAGTTGTAGCAAACAAATGCAATCGTTTTACAAGAGAGTCAATTTATAGCAAATTTCAAAACATTTTACCCAAAGTTTCATGATAATAAAGATAATCCTATTAGTGGTTGCTAATAGCTATTTAAGTGAAAGTGACGAGATCACCGGTTTCAAAGGGGTACCTTTAAATTTACCTGACTTTCTTGGGTGACCAGTTGGCTAGTTTAAAAGGGTATAGGGATTAAAAATAGTGACGAGTTCACCGGTGCCCGTTTGACAGACTTTTAGAATTAGTGATTGTCATAATTCTCCATAAATTAAAACCATATTCAGTTTGTCCGCATTTGTGTGTAAAACGATATTTTTAATACAATTTCAACGCAAAGTGAGTACATTTTTGAATGAAGCTAATTATAAAGGTAATTAATAATCAAGCAAATGTCACTAATGTATGTTAATGTCAAAATATTTCCTAAATACTCAAAGCAAGCATACATGCATATAACACAGACATGAATGCTTTTCTGCCTACATATCTTTGGGTGCCTATGAAGTGGAATTTATAAAAAGGAACTAACTATAAAATGTAAATTGTGAAGTAACTATAATAGCAAGAATTGTGAATATGTTTACTGCTATTTTTTCCTATAAATTAAGTATTTAAACAAAATAAAGACAAAACTTTAAAATTACTCTTATTATCATTTAACACGAATATCTATGAAACCGTTAAATTTTGCAAACTAAAAGAAATAATAAAATTTACATTAATTTTAATACTCTTTCAAATAAAAAACAAATGAAAATTGTGGCGATCAAAGAAATTCTTTTCGTCGCAGCGCCGTCTATATTTTCACATAATAAAACACAATTGTGAGAGCAAACTAGAGTCGATCACATTCTTTAGTAACTACTTTTTACAAAATTCAAATATCTGTATCAGTTTCCGAGATATTTGACCTGGGAGTTTTAAGTGGTACAGCCTGTATATTTCCATATGAATATTGCGGAGCCACTGACCACCTATGTATGCGCAGATATCCTACATTGCAATTCGTACGCATACAAGGGAGATCTTGGATCGCATCGATATATATATATATAGCTTACTATAGGCCAGCAAGCAACGAACTTGGTCGCTGAGACGGCATGCGTATTGGAGGCGCTCCGCATATGTATTCTCAAAATAATGTTTAAATCCACAAGCACAAGTAGTACAACTATATGAAATACCATGATATAATTAAAAGTGGTTACATAAAACAAAATAAAATAAAAGATGCTTAAGGCTTAATTAAGTCCTTAACACAAACTTTGCGAGATATTTACAAAAAACTGGTATTCGATTAATTTGAAATTATTTTTATAGAAGAAGTGTTCCAACTCGAGTGATAAATACTTTAATATGACTTGCGAGATATTCGCTAAAAACTATTTTTCGATAAGAGACCTACCTACTTTCGGAAGGAATTTCGACTTTCTTTTTCATAAAATGATTTTCAAATTCACTTTTTAGTACATTCATATTCTTAGAATTTTTTTAACATTAATAATTCATGATATTTTAGTGAAATTTTATTTTCTTCACTGAAATAATCAACTACTACATCCGGTCTACTGATGTTACTGAAAATCTATCATACCTTCAGGACAAGATTATATTCTTAAAGTTCGGTATTGGTATCTTTTACCGTTTGGTCGCTATCGTGGTCACAGATACACGAAGAGAGAGACACATTTTTCAAAGGCCACTTTTTCGGTATCAGGATATTTAAAACGCACACATCTGCAAAAATCTCGAGGTCGAAAATGTCTGTCATCACAATACATGTTGTATATATTCTGAAAAATAAATTATTAATACAATACTACTGTAAAATTATAATATCATCTCTGTTGATGTGCATTGTACAAACTCTGAGAAAAACTAGTTTTCCAATGGAATGTAAAACTGCATTGCAACTAATGCATACAATGTAGAAAAATAAAATTTATTTTGGATTACTATCTGAGGAGCTTGAGCAATTATTACATATATTACTTATTAAATAATTTTCCTACCTACTAATGAAATTGTTCTTAAGTATTTTTTTATTAATGTAATAAATTATACCTAGACACTTATCCAGGCTATTATTACTGTTGGGTTTGCGTGAAGCCAACGTATTTTGATGATGGACTGTAGAAGCGACTCCACGCTAGTTTTCTCAAAATGTTAATCGAAGGACCAAAGGCTTCGTTGATTAAATAAAACTGCAGCACTGTAGCACTAACTATTTATTTTAACTACACCTTAAATTGACGCGTTTGTTATTTATTCGAATTGCTTGTGACGATTTATTCGTATATTGATACGAATTGTATTGTTTTACAATCAGGAATTGAACTACTTAAATTTTGCTTTGAACACACACTGTTTTGACATGAAATCTTGAAATGAAAATGTTGATTTAAGTCTTGAAGCGACTGTTTGATGTTACATCTTGAGTTGTACTGTCATTTCTTAAGAGCAAGAATAACTTGAAAATATTAGTTACTCCCACCAAACGAAATGCTATTGGTAGATCAACCTATTTGTTGACGTCAACCTAAACATTTCCTTTATTAAATGATAATATACCGATTTGCAAGGTTCTGACGGAAATTCCTGATGACCGTCTGCCTTTGTAATTTATCTTAAATTATGTGCAATAAAAGTGAAAGATGCTGTCTCTTTGTCAAAGAAAGCAAATTACAGGCAATGTTTTATGAAGGGGAAAGACCCTTTGTACTAAGTAAATAATAGACAAATATCTGCTTCTTTTGACAAAGGATCGTAAACTTAAGGTAATGTTTTTTCCAAAATACTTAGTTATAATTACGTTTACGTGCGATCATGAATAGCCGGCATAAAATCACCGCAAATGTACCTTCTCGCGCAGGTATAGGTATGGTCAATTAGATCAACCAAGAACACGAATATATGATATACAGTGTGACAAATAGAAACTTAATAATAGTTAAATTAATAATAATAAGAATATATGATTAATAATATATGACGACACCGTCGTGCGACGGAACATGCCGCCCGCGTTGAAAGCATCGGCTTTCGAAACTTAATAGTTACATAGCACTTCACTCATTTGACATAGGTAGAATGCATAATCTGTTGGCGGGTCTCTTCATTTCGCCTCGTATTGTTTTTAATGTCACTGCACGTACAACACCATCACTCCCTGGATGGATGGTTAACACTCTTCCTGCGGGCCAGGACATTGGTGGTATGTTGTCTTCCTTTATGAGAACTAGTTGCCCTACTTGCAATGCCTTGTCCGAATGCCTTGTCCATTTACTTCTTCCTTGCATCTGTTGAAGGTATTCCTTCGACCATCTCTGCCAAAAGTGCTGTTTGCTGCGCTCTATTAATTGCAATCGAGACAACTTATTTACATGTAACGGTAATAAATTAGGCTCTAAAATACCTCTAAGTGAGTCTCCAATAAGAAAATGACCCGGAGTTAGGACTGATAGGTCTGTCGGGTCTTCGGATAGAGGAATAATAGGCCGGGAATTTAGAATGGCCTCAATTTGGATGGAAATGGTGGAGAATTCTTCGAATGTGAAGTGTGCATTTCCAATTATACGTTTAAAATGATATTTGAAGGATTTGACTGCCGCCTCCCAGATACCGCCGAAATGTGGAGCTCTAGGTGGTATAAAGTGCCATGAAATTCCTTCGTTCGATAAGTAATTTATTATTTTTTCATGTTCGTTTGTTGTGAACATTTTGTGAAGCTCCTTTAATTCCTTGTTTGCCTTGACAAAATTAGTGCCATTATCTGAATAAATATTTGACACCATTCCTCGCCTTGATATAAATCGTTTTAAGGCGTTCATGTAAGAATCAGTGTCGAGACTACTAATTAATTCTATATGCACGGTTTTTGTTGCCATACATCGCCTCTCTGGTGGTCTAACATATTGTAGAGTATCCTCTGAACAATTCCCTAATGTTTTGGTTGTGCAAATTTTATCAAGTTTTAATATGATCGGTTCGACAGTATTTGTAAGTAATTGTGATAGAGATTCGCTGTCACTTGAGGCCCATTTTCTAAGTTGGAAACCTTCCCTTTGCAATAAGGAATTAACCTCTTCAAAGATGATCTTAATGCTGCTTACGTCATCTGCCCCGGTTAACAAGTCATCTACATAGAAATCTCTTTGTACGACTTTTGCACCTAATGTAGATGTGCTAGATTCATCGAGGGCAAGTTGTTTTAAAACCCTAGTCGCTAAAAACGCCGCACAACCGGTGCCATATGAGAGTGTATTGAGTTCGTAAGTGAGTAAATCGTGTGACGAATCTGGGCGCCAAAGAATTCGCTGTAATGATAATTGTGACTGATCGACTAACACTTGTCTATACATTTTTGTGATATCTGCGGTTAATACGATTTTATGTGTGCGAAATCTGCAAATGATGGAGAACAAGTCTTCTTGTATTGACGGTCCTACCATTAGCATATCATTGAGTGAGTGTCCTGACGTGGTTTTTGCCGATGCGTCAAATACTACACGCAATTTCGTAGTGAGGCTATCCTCTTTTACTACCGCGTGATGTGGTAGGTAATATGTGCTGCTCTCATCCAGTAGCGATTCATCCACTTCTACTGCTTGCATGTGTCTTAATTGTAAATATTCGTTTATGAACTGTACGTATTGTTCTTTCAGTTTCGATTGCTTCTGCATCTTTCTTTCTAGTGAGTAAAACCTTTTTGTTGCTAAATCTTTCGAATTTCCTAAACTTATTTCTGCATCGTTTATAAGAGGTAACTTAACAATATATCTACCTTCACTGTTTCGAGTATAGTTGTTAATAAAGTGTTGTTCGCAAGCTACTTCTTCCGCGGTGTAATTGCTCCTGTTACTGATATGTTCGATCTCCCAAAACCTCGCTATACTGTCATCTAGGGCTAAATTACATATTTTGCTTGTTTGTTGCGCCCGTTTATCGTTCAGTGCCCCGGATGTTATCCACCCCAACTGTGTCTTTTGCATGATTAGGTTAGTATTTGCTAATTTTATTTGACCTACGCATAGAAGATGCCAGAACAACTCCGCTCCTATTAACATATCGATCTTGTTGGGTCGATTAAATTCAGGGTCAGCCAATTTTAAGTTTTGTGGAATATTAAGGCAACTCCTTTCAATGAAATTTGATGGAATATCGTTTGTAATATTGTTTAGAATTAGACAATTTAACTCTGTGCCATACTCATTATAGTTTGACTTGATATTAACTAGAACTGACTTGCTTATCTGTGTACTTGTTTGATTGATACCACTCACAGGGATATTCACACGCTTTTCCTTTAAATTAAGCCTTTGCGCTAGCGAGGTTGATATGAAATTAGATTGCGAGCCTGAGTCTAATAATGCCCTACATGAGTGCCATGCATTATTACAATCTGCGACTTTAATAATAGCTGTAGACAACAGAACTTGCCCAGAGTAATATGATTCTGAAGAGTGTGCTGACACTGCATTTGATATTGCTTGATCTGTATTATTTGTTGTTAATGGTCCGTCTTTAGTTTCCGACACTCTTGCTTTTTCAAAATGAAGTAATGTATTGTGTTTGTTACCACATTTCCTGCAATTGGTCGAATTGCATTTGTTTATTTGATGACCTGACCTGAGGCAGTTAGAACAGAGCTTGGCAGATTTGACTTGCTTTGATCTTTCCACTACTGACATGTTTAAAAAACTTTGACATTGATATATAAAATGATTGGCCTTGCATATAACGCATTGACTGTCTTGTCGTGAAAAGTGCGCTAATGCTGATTTCTGAATTTTATGTGACTTTTCTTGAGACAGATTTTTTGAAATAGCTTCCAGTGTCTTGCATTTATGTGATAAGAAATCTAAAAATTCTTTGAATGTTGGTATAGTATTTTCTTTTATACTTGACTCCCATTCCTTATTGGTTGTTCTATCTATTTTATTTGTGATTGAGAGTATTAACCAGTCGTCCCAATTGTCCACCGGGCGACCTAATGATTTTAACGCTCTCGTGTGAGTTTGCACACCATCAAGAATTTTCCTTAATGTTATGTAATTCTCATGCATGCAATTTGGCAGTTCAAGAATTGCGACAAGATGTTTTTTTATTATTAATCGTTTATTATCAAACCTACCCTTTAGTGCTTTCCATGCAATTTCGTAGTTGATTGCGGAAACTTGCAATTCTTGAATGCAATTGGCAGCTTCCCCTTTTAAACATGACTTAAGGTAATGGAATTTCTGTACGCTAGAAAGTGATTCGTTGGAATTTATTAATGATTCAAATGTTTCATTAAATGGAGTCCATTCTTCAAAGGCTCCCGAAAAGGATGGTAATGAAATCTGCGGCAATCGTATGCGACCTTGAATGTCTTGATTCTCGTGTGGTAATGTGGCCCGTTGGTTGTGTAAATCAAAATTGACCTGTGTCTTAGATTTTGAATACATGGCTAATATTTCTTCGGCGCGTGATATTACGTTAAAATATTGATCCTCAAATGCCGAATCATTACTCCTTGTACCTTCCCCAATGTTGAGCTGTTCGATTTGCATTTGAACCTGATAATATTCTGTCCACAATTCTTTTGTTTTTGATATTCGTGTATTTATTTGAAAGACACTGAAATTTGTTTCATCGATTGTTTCAAGATATGTACTGAATTTTGTGATTGATGATTTGATTGCGCGTGTTTTGTAGTCGAGTCCTGATAGTAATTTCTCTTTTTCCGGTTCAAGAGACATGATGATATGAATGGATTAGGAAATGCGGGAAAGTAACAAAATTGGAGACTCACCTTTTTCCGTGGATTGTTGTCTAATTGCTTTCTTTGCTGATTTCCTGATGTTGATCTTTTCCTGTGGCGCTGAAATCCGGCTCGAATGACCAAAATGTTGGGTTTGCGTGAAGCCAACGTATTTTGATGATGGACTGTAGAAGCGACTCCACGCTAGTTTTCTCAAAATGTTAATCGAAGGACCAAAGGCTTCGTTGATTAAATAAAACTGCAGCACTGTAGCACTAACTATTTATTTTAACTACACCTTAAATTGACGCGTTTGTTATTTATTCGAATTGCTTGTGACGATTTATTCGTATATTGATACGAATTGTATTGTTTTACAATCAGGAATTGAACTACTTAAATTTTGCTTTGAACACACACTTATTAATTTTTCTCTTCATCGGTAAGTTATTTCATTGGCATTCAACATAGGCAAGAATAATTTAAAAAGAGTCATTTAATATTTGTTATATTTTTGACGCAGATTTCCTTTAAACCCGTTTATAATGTATTAAAAAGAAGAAAAGAATTGAAAACATAATACACTCACGATATTTCTTTTTTTGGACTAACAACCTATTTTAAAGAATTATCGAGAACACAGAAAGTGTACATATACCCTATACAAAATATTTATGCACGCCTAGGCATTGCGGCGGCCATATTGAGTTACCACATTTGGACAAATATTATTATTAAGGAGACTCTATTCTTTACTCGTAGGTTATTTCTATTACTCGTGTTGAGGTTAAGTAATTAAAACTTCACGCACAATCTAACAGTTTTGACAAGCTAAGAACTTTTAATTTTAATGCAAGCCATAAGAAAATGTGGAAATAAGTGATTAAGAAAAATGCTTATTTAATTTCTTTGTGGACATTTATAAGACATGAAATATCATATTCCAATACGTGCATTATTGTTATTCTAACAGTACTTTTCTTACAGCATCTCTGAAATATTGATAAAGACGTGCTACTTTATTTCAGCCCATCTGATTATTTGGCTTTAGCACACATTTTGTATGAGATGTTCTCTAGTACAAACATGCATTATTGTTATTAATTGGAACAAAATAAAGAATAAGCACAAGTTTTACTACACTGTTTACAAAATAATAAACACAAAGAATAAATCACGTTATTTCCTCAGTTATTCATTGTATGTCTGAAATAATTCACAAAATTTGTTATCTAACTCATATAGGTACTACATATGGTATGTTTAATAATAAACATTTTCATTGCAATGTAAACGTCATTGTCTTTCGTCTAAAATTGACACTTTTTGACTGAATTTCTTCGTCAACTATACCTAATAAAAGCCACTTGTACCGCAAAGTGAAAAGTTCAGTCATTAAACTTTATTATATGATAACAATAAAAGTAAAATTTTACCTTACATCTTAATTTTGTTAACTAATGATGTAGTCATTGTTACATTCTCAACAGTTTATATTTGCACTAAGGGACATAATGTAGAGTTTAATTTTAGTACACTTATGAATGCATATAAGTTACTCACAAGCAAATGTCCAATTTTATCCATTTTATAGTTTTCAACTATATATTCAAACATCTTTGATTCAATTTTAATTAATAAAATAACACATCATTTTCAGAATCTACAATTTTTCAAGGCTTTGTAACACTTACTGTGTGATTCTGAAATTTTTCTTCAATAATTAAGAACGAAAATGCTTTTAATAATTCTGATATGACTATTAATTTTATTAGTTATTAAAACTTTAGATAATTCGAAAATACATAATTTTAATCACTATAATTTATTGACCAACCATCACATTCATAATGATGCAGTCAAGTATTTATGGTAGCATGTTTAAATAATAGAATGGTGTTGGTACAAGGTTATTCATTATAAATTACCCACCCGTTATCATCGTTATTATTGCATATACAAAAAAATTTTTCAAATAAAAGTTGTGTGGCTGAGATTGAATTTTGTTTGCATGCTATCAAAAACACAAGGATGTACAGATACAACGGTATAAAAAGAAAATAGTGTTTTTTTTAAATGGAATACGCTGTATATTTTTATATTGGTCTTGTTTACTCTAATTTCAAAAATATACCACATGATGGTATCTTAAACCGTTTTCGAGTTATTAAAGGTGGAATATCGTAGTTACTGTACTATGGAAAAGTTAACATTATTAAAGTGAGCTATGAAAATGACAATTATTGTGTTTGATAAATGTCATTTCCATTTTGACTATTTTATTAAGGAAATGTCATTTTTCAAACACAATAAATGTCATTTTCATAGCTCACTTTAATAATGTTAACTTTTCCATTGTACAGTAACTACGATATTCGACATTTTATTACTCGAAAACGGTTTAAGATACCATCATATGGTAGATTTTTGAAACCAGAGTAAAAAGGCCATTATAAAAATTTTATACTATACAGGCTATTCCATTTAAAAAAACAAGAAGAATGAGTGTGCTTAAAACCACACGGCAGAAGTGAAAACTTCATCAAGGCGAGGTTAATAATACGAAAAACACGCGTATAATATTCAGTAACGTATTAAATAAAACGTAAACCTCAACCATCCCCGTATCTAAAATTTCACATTCATACGTCAATTTTAAAAAAAAAAAATTCGCCATTTTGTTTTTTTCGACATTTTGACTTTGGAATTGTGATCGGCGACCCCCAAAACCCCCGTATCTAAAATTTCACATCTATACGTCAATTTTCAAAAAAACTCGTTCGCCATTTTGTTTTTTTTTGACATTTTGACTTTGGAATCGTGATCGGCGACCTAAGACACCCCCGTATCTAAAATTTCACATTCATACGTCAATTTTCAAAAAATTCTTCCGCCATTTGGTTTTTTTGATATTTTGACTTTGGAATTGTGATCGGCGACCCCCCAAAACCCCCGTATCTAAAATTTCACATCCATACGTCAATTTTCAAAAAACTCACCCGCCATTTTTTTTTTACATTTTGACTTTGGATTTGTGATCGGCAACCTAAGACACCCCCGTATCTAAAATTTCACTTTCATACGTCAATTTTCAATAATACGAAATACACGTGTATAATATTCAGTAACGTATTAAATAAAACATATTCGCACATTTATTACATTTACGCGAGCGGCCATTTCGTTTGGTCGGTTTGGACGTATGTGTATGTATAAATAGACGATATAAATACTCGCTTACGGTCCCGCGCTTGGTCTGATGGTAACGTGTCGTCTTGATACCCGTGCGGCTCGGGATCGAATCTGTTCTGGAACATGAATTTATTTATTCATTTAAATTTCAATTTAATTGAAATTAAATACCTCTACATATATGATATATTTATTTATCTTGTTCCCTTAGCCGACTTTACCCGAACGCGCGTTACACATATCCGAGCGTTGCAGTCAGTCTTGTTCAGTGCCTACAATCAGCGCAACGCGCCTAAAGAAGTTTACACTTCAAAAACATTTTTTTTATACCGCTGTATCTGCACGCCACTGTGTTTTTGATAGCATGCAAACAAAATTCAGTCTTCGCCACACAACTTTTATTTGAAACATTTTTTTGTATATGCAATAATAACGATGATAAAGGGTGGGTAATTTATAATGCATAACCCTGTACAATATTCTAAAAATAAAGGGAATCTAAATTTAAATGTCTGAGATCTAAGTGGCATTTACAAACAAAATCGAAATAATATAAATATTTAAGGAAGTAATTATCCCATAAAAATATAACGTATAAATTAACCCTCTCCTTGACATTTGTAAGTATGCGTTGGAGTTTTTGTTCATCTGCACTACATATATTATGTACTTATTGTCAATAACAGCTTGCAATTCTTCTAAAGAATTACATCTATTTTTAAACACATTAACCAAACAGATCCATTGCATTCGCTCATAATAAATCTGTGTCGAAAAAGAACCTAAGTGCAATTTGACCGAAATTCTTACTAATGTAAATCTGCTCAATCTATAGCAAAAGGTCCTATCTCATTATTTTTAATGGTTACAGAAATTTAAATGTAACAAAGGCCTAAATAAAAGGAAGTTCCAATGTTCAAATTAGATCCCAAATAATTGAACTTAGTATTTCCTCTAAAGAGATTTATAAACTTTAAACGACAGAAGTGACACATAAACCATTGGACCTACAGTCGAAAGCAAAAAAAAAGTAGACAAAAAGACAGGTTTCTGTCATAGACTTTCTCAAAATGATTAGTGTAATAGCTGCTTCAAAGTTACATGTCAAAATTTGGTTATCTATCAAAATTGACAACTTTACAGTTGATATTAAATATTGCAGATTTAAGCAACGTTTTGAAAATACATGAAATTACGGAAAGAAATAATATAAATAAAATTACAGCTGTTAAAATTATAAAAAAATAGCGAGATCACCATAGAATTTGTAAAATTTCTGGTTCTGACCGCAAAAGAATATCAACAGCTGAGCAAAACCGCCATCTCGCAAATGTGCTTATTGAAAACCGGATTCTGTTTTTACTTTCCGACGAAGAGTTAGAGAAGCTAATTTGCGGTGCCTTAAAACTGCCGAAAAACGTAATTTGAACGGGAGCCACAAAGAAGCTCGTGTAGTATATGCCTTGAACATCTGGTAAATAACAGACACTTTTGGGAAACTGTAACTTTTACTGATTAAAAATTATTTCAAAGCAAGAAGAATGTATACCGGCCAAGAGCTACCGGATTTGACGAAAACTTTATTAATAATGTGTATCCAGAAAATTTCAAAGTAAACTTTTGGGGTTGGATTTCAATTCATGAGACTGGTATGTTTTGGGAAATAGAAGGAAACTTACATTCAAAGAGTTATATCAACATTCTCAGATGTTGCCTTCAGTGGAGCTATTTTTTCCAAATCGCAGTTTTATAATTCAACAGAAAAACATGGTTCGGAGAAAATAACATCAGTGTGTTGGATTTTCTGCCGAGAAGTCCTGATTTAAATATTATCGAAAATGTGTTGGGGTTGATGATCAAAGATATAAAGAAATTGAATCGAAGATCTCAAAACAGACAAGAATTGGTAGAAATAGCATGGGAGAATGTAAATCAAAGTACCTACTTGTACCAACTTTTATAACTCTACTCCAAATAGAGTGCAAGAAGTTTTAAACAAAAACGGCTTTATAACCAGATATTAATGCATATATTTCTTCAGGATGTTTTTTAATTAGTATTTTGATTCGTATTAAACAGATAGAAGATGTTTTGATAATATTTGATATTCCATAGATTAATGACTTGACACTAATGACAAGTAAATAAAGCCAGGTTTACAAAGTACGAGATCTCTTGTCTACTTTTTTTTTGCTTTCGACTGTATGTGATCATATGCTTTTCACATTTATGTATGAATCTACTTGGAGAAGGGCTGAGGTGCGATTTAGTGTAGTGATATTAAATTTAATGGCTCCTATATCCCAGGGAAATTATTGTACAAGAATAGGTTTTCTGAAGAGGAATGATGTAAAACATGCCATATTACTAAAAAGAAGAACACACAACAATGCCCCACATCTTTACAAGTTGCACAATTCATATTCATTAGCTCTTCCCATAAAAAGTTAAATGATATTATAAATTTGTTGCTTTTATACATCCAAACCGTAGCCTATTTTATGAGCATAATGAAAATGATACCGATGAAAATGGTGTTTACCCAAGCGAATTGGAATATAACGAATACTGTACAAGGGGTCGTTTTTATATTCCCAGAGTAGGCATGAGGAAAAAATGTTTCGAATAGAAATAAAAATTTATTTTTCAATATAACCCCCTTGCTTTTGGATGCAAATAATTGCATCGATTTAATAACATCTCTAATCCAATAAAAAAAATTGTGTGGTGTGTGCAAAATACCTTTCAACAGCCGCTATAAGTTCGTCATCGTCCGTAAATTGTGTTCCTTTTAGAGTTCTTATGAGATTAGGAAACAAACAAAAAATACTCGCACGGAGCAAGATCTTGACTTGGTGGATGGTCTATTTCTGTGAAGCCATATTCGCCAACAGCAACTTTTGCAAGTCTTGATTTGTGGACTGGTGCATTATCGTGAAGCAACAGGACATCTTGCGTCAGAGTTCCTCGCCTTTTCGCTTTAATAAAATATCTGAGGCGATGTATTAATCTTGCGTAATACTCTCCTGTTACCCTACTACCCTTACGTACAGTTACTATAGTCGAATCGCCGAACAGATGCAGTAGCAACATTGCATTCACGTAATAGCTTATAAAGGGAAATTCACAACGCTTAACGCAGACTTAACCATAAATATTTTGACATTAGACGTTTTCTAACCCCATATTTCGATGCAAGGATTCTACACATTCTCCTATATAAATGTATTTATAATAGACGAAAATTAATGCAATGTACGTAATATAAGCTGTGTTTCGACTAGTTACTAATACTTTCTATTACTTTAGATTATTTTACGTATAATCGAAAGGAAAATGAAATAGAAAATAAAATACAAGAGCCCTCCTCTTTAGATTTATGTGAACAAGAAATGTTGTGATATGATAATTTGTTTGACGTTTGGAATAGTGCATTATAATAAACAAGATTGTTTAGCTTAAGGTAGCTAAAGTGGTAAAATCGAAGAATAAATTTCTTCTAAATAAATGCACATTTAATGAATATAAAGTAGTAATTTAATTTTTATTTTTTGTCCAATTCGCTTGTAAATTGGGGAAATGGGAAGAAATAAACAAAAGTACTGGTTCGGAAAATTTTAATGTAATATATACACTACTAGGAGAAAATATATTTTAAGTTTCTATGATTACTTACATGATACAAAGCGTTTATTCATTCATCAATAGCATCAATTACATATAAAAAATAAAGTATAAGAAAGCAGTGAATGATGTAGTGGAATCCTCACCTGTTATAATTAATGAGTCTTCGTGACGAATCTATTAAATTATCAAGTTCCCACATTTTGATTTCCACATTAACCACATGTTTAATTGCGTTTTTCCAATTTTCACATAAAATATTCAACACACCTTGATGGAATAATTGCTTTACATCCTCCAGTTTGAATGATACATTGTGCCTAGCAACTTACCCCTTTACTTGTGCCCATATCAACTCTATCGGATTACATTCACAATGGTATGGAGGTAGCCGCAATACCTTTCTATTTGACGCTTCAGTTATCTCATCTACAACATATTTCGCAAGGCTGCTCACATTTTCCTTAACTAATGCTAATAATTCTGCCTTCACCATGTCATCTTCATATGGTATCTTTTGATTTACAAGCGATTGTTGAATTTCAGCTTTGCGGTTGTTGCTGTAGGTGGTTTATTTATTTTACGACTGTGATATGGTGCGTTATCCAAAACAATCACTGCGTTTTCTCTCAAATTGGGCAGAATATGTTGAAACCACTCTTCAAATCTCTCCGTATTCATGTCTTCATGGTAAGCACCTGTCTTTTTAGATTCAAAAAGTAGCAAACCAACCTCTTCAAATTCCTGGTCAGAACCTATGTGTAATATAATTAACTTTTTCCCTTTTTCGGACGGATTTTAAAAGCCTGTGGACAAACCACCTATAAATGCTTGCCTCGCAGTAAGCACTGATGTGTCTTTCCACACTTTCTTTACTGTGTGCCCTGCGTTAACCCATGTTTCGTCTAAGTAATATATCGATGTTCCAATAATATCATTTTTTTTTCTTTTAGAACATTATTACGATTCCTGGTTTGATAACTACAACTGTTTATAAAAAGAAACAAAGATTTTCATTATACTTTACCGAAAGTTCAGTTCTCTTATTAATTTTCTCAGAGTTGAAATTTTAAAATTTGGTAAATCGTCTCTTTCATTTATCACCATAAGAATTTTCTGTACAGTTGGAGGTTTGTTTAAAAAAAAAGGAATGGATAATTCCTCGAATGCTATTCCGCATTACATCATCAGCGTTGTCCAGCCTTTTTCCTATGGTATTTCTTTTGTGATTGAAATTTATGCTCAGCACTATATTTTTGCAAAACCTTGTAAACGCTACGTTCTGATATTCCTGAATATAAATCACCAAAATGAGACTTAATTATAAAAAATTACATTAATATTTACCTGCTGCTGTTGCTGTAATTGCAACGTTATCTACTTTCGAAGTACCTGGGGCTGTTCTTGTAAGGTTTTGAATATATTCAAAAACCTCTCCCTTGTCTTCTACTGGAAAATGATTCCTCATCTTAGGAGATGAATTCTGCACAATGTTACACAAAGGGGGAAATTGATACCACAGGTGATTAAACGTAGGATTGAGTTTATTGCCTATAAAGCAGATATTTCAAAATCATCTTCTGATGTTATATTTCATGCGCTTACTTACGTTTGTCAAAAAAACAATGTACAGTAGTATTCAGAAATACTTTTTGTTAGATATTAAGCAAAGAAACTGAGAAAGAATAAAATAGTAATAATGCAAAATTGAAACTGTCAAAACACAGTACTAAATATATTCTATTGTGGGCGTCCTTGCAAACGAACCAATAGTAAGCGTTATTTTACGTATGACGTTTAAGTGACGCATTTCTCGTGCGCTGTTGCTACTGCATCTGTTGGGTAATCCTACTATAGTTCAGCTGATTGCTGATCAGTAAAAACTGAATTTCGGTTTAGCCTATTTTACCTAACTTGATACGAGCCTGGGAAACATATGCTTTTTTCACATATCTAAAGAAAGTCACATGACATATATTTAAAGCTTTTGCCACCGAACGTATTGACTCCTTGTTATGTACAACCCTGTTCACTGCCTCTTCCATGTCCTCTTGAAAAGTAGAGCCTCTTTCAGTTTTCTTCTTGTAATTTCTCATTCTAAAAGTAAATATCACTTTAGTGGAAATTGCATGTTGTTGAAGCGAAGTAGGTACACTCAAAGAAATAGAAATGTAGGTTAATTCAAACAAAATAAATGTTTAACTAACAATATCATTAGTTTTGTTAAATTAAACTACATTAATGTTGTATTCTACTATTTTTCAACAAAACGTAATTGTTATTATAACCAATAAAGAATTGTTGACCAACCAAACCAACAATAACTTTAAAAATTGTTGAATCTACTATCAAATTGTAATTTTGACCCAGTATCAGTTTGATGTACCATTATAGTGGTATCTCAACCAATATTATTGTATATAGTGTGGCCGTCCTTGCAAACGAACCAATAGTAAGCGTTATTTTACTTATGACATTCAAGTGACTCATTTCTCGTGCGTTGTTGCTACTGCATCTGTTCGGCGATTCAATTATAGCATTAAATTTTGATCTTCAATGTCATTAAAAACTTTTTCTCATCTGTCACGAATTAAAAATTTCATCTAATTGATAATTACTTTGCACACTAATGTCTATATCCTCTTTATTTTTTAAAATAACCATATCCAACCTTATATTAGTTATTTTCGCGGAGCCGATTCCGATTATATTCTGAACATAAAACGAATGTTACCAATGCGCAAGCGCGCCTGCCGATTAGTTTCAGAATCGTCCAGGGTGAAATAACTCCACGAACGCACCAACACACTCAGCGACTGTTTTGTTTACATGTGCAATTTAAGGTTAGGTATTTTTGAGATAAGTTTTTGGCAAATTTTGTTAAAACGAGGTAAGTTGAGACTAGGATGTAACTTTACCGAGATACAGGTATTCGTTATTTTTGTAGAGATGGAGGAATTTTTGAGATTTTCGGAGCCAGAAGAAACAGAAACATTCAAATGGGGCCACAATACCACACATCTCTTTCTCGATGTATATAGGGAATACAGGAAGCAAGTTGGTTCTTTAAAAATTAAGAATCTAAAAAAAATGTTCGAAGAAATTGCGAAAGAACTGAGGTTTAAAACGAAACAAAACATAAGTGCAGCTAATTGCGAAAATAGATGGAAGCACTTGGAAAGAACATACAAAAAATTTATTGATAATAATAATAAAACTGGCAGAGGGAGAAAAGACTTTGAATATGCTGAGATTATGGATGAGATTCTAGGTAAAAAAAGAAACATACATCCGGTTCTACTACTGTCTTCAGACACAGTGACTCCTGTCACAACGGAAGAAGCAAATATCAATTTCATTGCTACGAACACTGACACTTCTACAATTGAGAAAGCAAATCGAGCAGCTGAGAACACTGAGAACACCCAGGACAAAGTATCTCTGAAACCATCAGGATCACAAAAACCAAAATGCAATAATAAAAAACTAAGAGTAGATGTTCTGAAAGACATAAGACAGGATAGAAAAGAGTTTTATAAAAAATTTGTAGAACTAGAAGAAAAGAAGTTAAACGAAAAGAAACGAAAAAATGATATTTTGCAAGAAAGAAATGCTTTATTGCAACAATACATGATCAATGAATTGCCAGTGGTGTCTCTAGAAACTACAGAATAAATCTATAAAAAAATGTTGCGTGGATGTTATTTTGTTAGATAACTCTACATGTAAAATATACTTATACCTGCTTTTGTCATATTTTTAATAATAAAAATAAAACTATCATTGGTTTAGTGTTGTAGACCGTGTAATATAATTAATATACGAGTAGTCATAATAAAACCTGTATTAATGTGAGTTTCACGATAATCTGCGGTCTCAGCACGCCATGGCAAACCAAAAAACTTGTCATAAGTTATGTTTGATTCTTCTTACCTGGCAAGAATTAGTTGTGTTGTCTCCAGTGGTCATTATACTCGTAAATGTCAGCATACATTCAGCTAGATTAACTAGTTACTAGTAACTAGTTTTTTGGTTTGTCATGGCGTGCTGAAACCGCAGAGTATCGTGAAACCCACTATACAAATAAAAGCTACATTCGAAAGGGTAAATTATTCATAACTTCATTTCTTTTCATAATTCCATTCATATCATCCTGATGGACTTCATCTTCAACATCGTGTACCACAATGGCGTCGTTCTGCTGAGGTATGTCTTGTACAACTACGACGTCGTTGAAATTGTCTTCTATTGCCAGATTATGTAATACTGCAGCAGCTCGAATAAAGTGTACGCAAAACTCTATATTTCTCAGTTTTAGATGATAAAGCTGTCTAAATTTTTGTTTGAGCAGACCAAAGCAGTGCTCAATTACATATCTATTTTTTGCAAGTAGGTAATTGTAGTTTCTCTGCCGCCGAGTCAAATTGCCTCTATCTTGAAATGGAGTTAGACAATGTCTCAAGCAAGGATAGCCACTATCTCCAAGCATAAAATAATTACCACACTTTTCTTCTAGTGTATCAAACAAAGGTGATGACCGAAACACCCGACTGTCATGAACAGATCCTGGGTAACCCACAAGAATATCGCGAATTCTTCTGTTGTGGTCGCATACAATTTGTGCCTAAAAAACAACAAAGTGATCACTAGCAAATAAAAAAAGCGCAAAGTTCCACAATCAATAAAAGTGTGAAGATGAATTTTTAAACCTATCCAACATTACCTGAATGGAATGAAAATGTTTCCTGTTCAAATATGAGTCTGGATCCTCCTGTGGCTTATCAATTCTAATGTGTGTGCCATCAATGATCCCAATGATGCCAGGAAAATCCCTTTCTCTAAAATGCCGCGCAATTTCAATTTTTTCTTCATTAGTTGGCCAGGTTATAACTTCCACAGACAAGTTGGATAGAAAATGTGTGACTCTCTTTACAATTTTATGCAGGGAACTGATAGTGATGCCAAATCGGTCAGATACATCTCTAAAACTAGCAGCTTCGTTACTTGCAAACCATAGAAAGGCTGTCATTATCTTAAACGGAATTATTTTTTCTGAGTCTCCTTCTTGATAGTGGTAGTACTGGGAGGTTTCATATCTATTTGCTAGCTGTAGCGCTAGATTCCTACTTATTCTAAAGTGTTCTATAAATTGTTGATCACTAAATTGTGGCACAGTGTCTTCAAAAAAGTTTGCATTTTTTGATACCTCAAAAAGGTCCACTAACTCTTCCAGATCTTCTTCACTAGAACTAAACTGCATAACCTGGAAAGACACGATGTATACATTATTTTTGTTTTTATAACCACGAGAACATTACCTCCATATAATTATTTTACAAATGTGGGCACCAGTTCTTTTTATCTTGTTTCTTTCACTCTGCTGACATATGAGTGAATTCAAACCTGTGATTCAATAGTAAATCTGCAGAACATCACTCACAAATTTAGAGGTTAGGATTCGATCGGAATTAAATACCCTTGCCTCGATTCGAGAATCTATGGAACGCGTTGGGAACAAGTCCCAAACTTAAGACGGGTGCTCCATGAACATAGAATTTTTGATCTGGAGGGAGAATTTTTGCCACCGCGAACGGCCAATTTACAACTGCGCATGTGCTGACATCCTGAACATGTTCGGAATCGGCTCCGCGAAAATAGCTATTATTGTAATCAGCAAAAACTAAGCTTTTTAATGATGTCAAAACCAACTACGGTTTCCATTTAAAAAAACACAAGTTTGTGTCATAACTCGATAATGGTGAACGAAAAAAAAAATATTAGCTACATAGTTTTATTTGGCGTAAAATTATCTAAAACTTTTGTCTGAAAACTTTTTCTCTAAAATTAATATTAACGATGCTAAGCATGTTTAAAGAAAATCATAAAATTTAGTTTTCTTTGAATATCTAATAAGCCATGAAAGTTATCGGAGAAGAAACAAAAGCAGTTTTAAATCAAACTCGTAAAACTGCGCATCTTTCCCTATTTAAGCGTTTTTCTATCTCCAGTAGTTTCTGAGATCCCAATGCTAAACATTCAAAAAAAACTCAGCCTGTATGTATATAAAATGTAAAACTTGTGAAATGATTAACACTTTTTTTCTTTGCTATATTCATTATTCCCAAAGCCGGTGTAAGATGTTTGTGTTGCGATCAAAGCCATGCTACCATCTGTTAACAAATTTCTTAACTACCTAGGAAACTAATTCATTCGGTATCGCAATTTAAAATTTACTTAGAATTTAAAATAGTTTGCCCATTGCTGTGCCCCAAAAACATCGATGTAAAACATCACTCCAAAACACATTCGTTACATCGATGTTTGGCGGTTCTAAACATCGATGGTAAACATCGATGTTTTTTGACAGAAACATCGATGTTTCAAAAACATCGATGTATTGTTTGCATCCGTAAGTATATATACACAGAACACATTCTAACAACACACAGACACGTGTTTTGACCTTCTATATTTCGTCAGCGTGGGGCGCCTTAAGCTTCATGGCGCGTCTTTCTTTCTAGTGGTTGATATAGGTTACAGTCTTCTTGATATTCTCTGAGCGTGTTATAAGTGTCTGTACCTGTGTAGTTTGAATGAAATGTTCGAGTACTACGTACATATTAAGGGAAATTAGATGTGATTTTTGTCCGATGTGTTTGGTCACGCAAGTCCGGGTTATCGCACCGGATGTTGACGGTTGTTATGGAAGATTTAGGTGTTTTTCGCGTGTATTTCTTCGCTTTTCGGTATGTTTTCATTGGAATTTGAATGGATTTTATTGTATCCACATATGTGTATGTTATAGGAGGCTTTGTGTTTACCTCGAAGTTTCTTTTTCGTATTTTCCCCTAATTTTCTACAAGGTTGATCCTTTGGAAGAACTGTTCTGTTTGATTTCTTAATGAACTCTAGTGTCTGTATCTTCGCTATATCTCGCACACATAGATTGGTTGCTTCTTTGCCACTCACAGGCATCGGTTTTGTTCCGGCTTTAGGCGTTTGAATGTCGTGATCAACATGGTTGTCCCAGGACTGGTGTATGTTACAGGATCGATCGAATATGTGTTTTGTACGACTTAGTAGCGGATAAAGCTGGTTTATTTTTCTCACATCTCTTTCGCGTATCTTGCTCGCGTTTTGTTGAGAAATTAGATGTGGATCGAGTATCACTCTCGGGTATTCATATCTCTAGCTCTGTGACTGAAACTTTGATTTTTGTGGCGTTTCTCACGTATTTGTAGGCTAAAGGTTTCCAATTAAAAAGGTATTATTTTATATATGTTATTTAATTATGGCGGAGTGAAATAATGATTTAATACAAGAATTTTTGGAACTGTACTAGACAGTATTCGCTATATATGATCCGAAACATCCCGGCCATTAAAATAAAATGAAAGAGAACGACGCCTTGGTCGGAATGAAACGTGGCCCCAGTGTTGAATTTGAAGTAGTAGAGTTAAAAAAGAAAAAAGATTCATTAATGGCAGCTTTTCGCCATCACACGAAAAAGAAAATCTTTTCAATCATGGTCCTAGTTCTGATGAAATATACAAACCCTCATGGTTTCCTTATGAAATCATGAAGACCTTTTTAGGATCCGTTTCTGACTGTAATTTCACATACAATACTACAATCTATTACCATAAATTTTTAAATAATAATTGGAAGTACTCATATAGTATAGTGCAGCAGCAACTTGCTTACCTTCCATCATCCTATCTTCTTTTCAACGTGAATATTGCGAATACGATGTGTGGATAATCAATTCATTCATATTTGTGCACGAATTATTTGACGAAACATTCGTATACGAATCTTTGGCGAATACATTCGGCGATCTGTAAAGGCGGAATGAGATTGTAGAACGTTTTACTTTGTCAACTGGAATGCGGACCTCTCTTTAACTACGTTCTACGAGTGTT